>OZ030010.1:123096883-123536883 GCA_964023405.1 Apodemus agrarius | reverse complement strand
TTGGGGGGGAGAGGAATTATGGGACATAGGGAGGGGGAACTGGAAAAGGGGAAAACCTTTGGAATGTAAACATAGAATATAGAAAATAAAAATTAAAAAAATTCTTCCCTAATATCTAAACACTGACCCCGTTATTAGTTTCCCATAGGTAGCCTGTTAGTGGGCTCCCACTGTAGCAACTGTTTAATATTCCTTGTAGCCAGATATCCAGGTGACACTGATAGGCATTTGAAGAGAAATGTCTTATGAGTATTTACACATAATATTTATGTCTTTATTCTTTCTAGGAAGATCTTTACCTGTATTTTTGCCTGTGGAAATCTCATTTATTCCTAATATCCCCACATTCCCTGATGGAGTTGTCTCGGTCTCTATAAATGCAACCTCTTTTGATGCTCTATGGGTGAGAAAGACAGGGAGACAGCAGAAGTGCAGGTGAGAGTTTACAGTGACTGAGATGTGCCTTGACAGGAATTGGTAGGAGTCACCCAAAGGATTTTCCTTGGAATGTGTGCACTTGAATTGAAATTGCCAAGTAAGAAAGCCCAGGAGAAGCTAACAATACTCAGAGTAGTTGCCACGATAGCTTTCAACTCCCATAGTAATTCTGTTTAGGGAAAAGTTTTGGAGGTCATGTCTGAGCTGAGATTTAGCATGCAAAATGAAACAGAGTGGTAGCCTACTGGCAAAAGACAACTTTACATGGCAGAAATATACACTGATCTGAAATCTGTTCCTCCACTTTTGTCTGTAAGAACCCAACGTTTATTCTCACCATTTGTCTTAGTTGCTTTTCTATTGCTAAGGAAAAGCACAATGACTAAGGCAAGTTTAAAAAGAAAATGTTGAATTTGGGGGCTTACAGTTCCAGAAGGTAACAGGGTCCGTGGCCATCATGGTGGGGAGAATGGCAGCAGGTACTTAGGCATGGTGCGGGAGTAGTAGTTGAGAAGTTACAGCCTTATCTGTAAGTAGGAGGTAGAGAGAGCTAACTAGAAATGATACAGGCTTTTAAAACCTCAAAACCCATCCTGCCAGTGACTCAGCTCTTTCAACAAGGCCACACCTCCCAATCATTTCCAAACAGTACTACCAGCTGTGGACCAAGCATTCAAATACATTCAGTCAAACGAACACACTGCCTTTTAGAAGGATCTACCAACTCATGCCTCATTCACACACACCAAGACTATGAAACATGCTATTTTATGCATCTAATGGAGATTCAGAGAGGTCCTGGGAGAGACATTTCTATCAAGTCATAGGAGGTGGAGAGAGTAAGGAGAGATAATTAAGGTCCTGATGTCTCAGTCCTAGATCAGGAGATCATGGAGAGCCATCCCAAATCAAAGGAAATGCTGAAGCTTCTGGACTTTGGTAATCTCTCCAACCTTTAGACCACTCAGCCTACAGTTTGGATAGATTTCAAAACCTTTCATGGAGCCATTTGAATCTGCTCTGTTATGTAATACTTTCAATAAATGTCAGGCCAGGGTTACTGACAAGGTTTGTTAACAAAGAAATAAACAAAAGCTTTATCAATAAGGTTTCTTAACAATGATTTATTAACAAAGAAATAAACAGCAGCAACAACGACAACGAAATGCCACACTATCCAAAGCACCCTGGGCAGGCTGCTCAGGCTCCACCAACCTGGCAATGGCAATCTGACAATTATGATGAGCCCGACACGTTCCTGTCTCTTATTTGAAGAATATTACAGTGCACCTCCTTTGGCTCTTTCAATAAAATCTTGAAAGATGTTGGCATAGAAAACTGACTCATGTAAGAGTCCAAACCTCTAGGAAACTCCCAGAAGGTGCTTCTTTTTCTCCATGGACCACATTTTGAGTACAAAGCCATTAAGGTCTCAGACCATATTTTTAACTTTAAATGGCTGTCTTTAATTCATGGATAATGAATTCTAATGTCTTTACTTGGCTAGGCCAGTAAGTAACTGTAACTGTGCAAAACAATTGGGAATGAAATGAACACAGCCTATTATAAACAATCAAATGCACATTTAAAACAAATACACTCTGCTGGCCAAGTGGCCTCCAAACTGCTTCTTCCATTTGAGGCAACTGGTTTGTCCCTCCTTTAATTATTTAACTTGACATTTTTCAGCATTTGTTTTTCTCCTCTGCCCACTTTATGTGTTTTCAAATTTGAAGCACAGTTTGTTTTAGTCTTCCTTTCATTCCCTTAACTGGCACAACTTGGGTTTGCTCTTTATGCATCTGCAGGGGGTTATTATTTAAGACTGTGTGTCCTTTGTAAGCAATTGTGGGACCAGTCTTCAAAGGCAGAGACCAGACCTTGTTTCTTTGTTTCCTCTCAGTAGTGCTTAGTGCAGTGTTCAGCTCAGAGTGGACACTTCGTCACTGATGACTAATTGACTCACTGTCAACACTAGGACAGTACTGCAGGAGAGAAGTGAGTTCAGTGTGATAGCTGAGATTGGGAGATACGGCCCACAGCCTATGTGATCAGCATACTGCTCCTTCTGGTTTGAAGACAAGCCAGAGGCTTTTTTTCTCCTTAAAGAAACATTGGTTTTCCTCAATAAGCAAGCCAGACTTGTTTCACTGCTATTGTTTTGAATTAAGCAAGATGTGTTTTGTTGCAGCTTCTGGACTTAGTTGATCTGCTATTTTTAGTGTTCTTCATTAAATAGATTGTTGATATGTAAATACACAAGTTGCTATGCAAAATTGCCCTATTTTTCTTGTGAACTTTCTGCAGTTCCTGGAAAGGCATTATGCTATTTCCTCCCATTCAAGTATATTTTAAGCACTTGGAACTAAATTGTGCTAAACCAATTGTCAAAACTTGAGAGTATACCATAAAAGAAAATTGATAATGATAAGATCAACCAATTTGCAAGGTCTATCATTTATTTCCTTGTATGTAAATATGTCTGTATGTGGCATAGAAATATGCACACATTATGTTATGGCTAAAGATTCAGCTGGAGTTAATGACCATACACAGGGAAGAACTATTAGCAAATTAATTAAGAACCTGCCTTTTGTGCTATTGTAGAATTAACTCAGTTGTTAGCTTAAAGAGAAACTCATTTTCTCACTAATAATTGTGATTTGTAAAATATTCACTGACCTCTGGGAGAAAAGATATTTCTGTGCAAATCAATGATAGTGTAGATGACTAGTTAAGCAGGTCAGTGTAAACATGAACTGAATCGAATATTCTTTGATTATGCTTCCTGGCTTCTTCATTGATTCAACCAATATTGATTGATTAGAGAGCTTTCTATGTGCCAGATACAGTGCTGATAAACATGAGCTTATATTAGCATCACAGGCACCCATGGTCTTTGCCTTCTTGAAACTTTAATTTCAAGTTTTATCATCACTAGTACTTGCATATTATAGCAATTAGAACAGTCTTATATGTCATCTTAATGGACTCAAAGAATTATAACAGTAAATGATCCCTTGCAATGTTATTGAGCTTCTTTTTTCATCTGTGGAAGTTATGTGCTACAGCAGACAGTTTGTGCTCTATGCACATGTCTTGGGTACTCACCTTTTCTGTACATAGTCACTTGTTATTTTAACCATCAACACTTGTGACTTAAGGCCTGCATGCTTTCTTTGATATCTGGAATGCTTAGAGTCTATGCTAAGGAGTTAACATGAACCCTTCTAGTATTATCTAAGTAGCCTTTAACTAAGAATTTGTGCATAGCTCTACACCTAGCTCTATGCAATATTTTGTAGGATTCTCTAATGGTTTTGGCATGGGAGCTCACAGTGAATACAACCAACAATGATGACCTGCTTAGTAATGCTCCTCTGTCTGACTTTCTTCTCCCTGCCTCTCACACAAGTCCCTCCTGTGACCATCTCTCTAACACACTGCATAAAATTCCCCTATTATCTTATGGTCCTGTTCTGGAAAATCTAGTCTAAGACATGTGGCAGTCCTTGGCTATTTAAAAATACATGACAGGATTGTTCATTTAAAGGGAAGACAAGGACAGATTTATTTTGAGATTTATAATATGAAGTATAATTCCTGGTAAAATTTGATCATGTGTTTTGTAAAACACATAAATGGAAATGATTATATAATCACATGCATTGGGAGATTCCCTGATCTTTGAAAAAAAGCTAAAATCCTCTTGCAATTAGGATTATACAACTCACCTCTGGGGTTGGTAGTTTTTCAGTTTTTTAGACTGAAAATTTAATAGAGTCAATTGGTGTCTTTTATTATCATGACAACTTATTTTAGGATTAGGTCACTTATTTATTAATATTTTTTATATTTCCTCACTCCTCCTTCCTAGTATAACCAGGATCCACATGGAATATGTCAGAGTGTTGGGCTAGGTAGTTGTAACACAAAGCAGAACCTGGAATTCAGCTCCCCTTTAGTCAGTCTCATTTTGTTTTCTCCTTGGCACTGGTTTCTCACATCATAGTCTATATCTGTTTTTCTCAGTCTTGAATGGAAGTTTGCCCCTGATTTTACATGCCTGGTGTCCAGAATATCCCCTTGTAGCCTCATAAACCCTGTTCATATAGTTCTCTCATCCTTTTATTAGTAGTGAGTAAGCCATCTACTTTTAAAAATCAGACTTATAGTAGTCCTACTTATGAATACTGTACTATAAGAAGTAAAAATAGACAAGCAACAAGATTGTTGAGGAACTGGCAGGACCTGAATAAGGAAATATAAATTAGGCACTACTTTATATACTTGGACATTTTATGTATGTGTCCCCAAGTTTACTTATCATTCTCCTTCTAATTTCCAGCTGTTGGTTCATGTTAAGATTATCTTAGGGCTAGAGATACAGCTTTAGAGATAATTTTGTACTGATGTCAAGAGATCACCACTAACAAAGCAACTTATACAAGAAAGAGTTTATTGGAACTTAATAGTTGCAGATGGTGAGTCCATGACCATCATGGTGGGAACATGGGAGCTGGCATGCTGGCAGGATGCTGAGGTAGGAGCTGAGAATTTACATCTGATCCACAAACATGGGGCAGAGGGAGAAAGAGAAATAACTTTGAAGAGTATGAACCTTTTGAAAGCTTAAAACCCACCACCAGTGATACAGTTCCTCCAAGACCACACTTTCTAATCCTTTTCAAACAATTCCACCAACTATGAAACAAGCTTTGCAATATCTGAGAATATGAGGGTCAATTTTTTATTCAAATCACCATGGTAGGTTTTGAATAGAGAGATTAAAAGTACTAACTACATTTCATGATTTCTGTTCTATGGCTGTTCATACCTAAGCTCTTGACCCCTGACTATGAACTTTGTTCTAATCATAGGCCTCTGTGTAATGTCACAGGGCTGGTAAGATCTCTTCTCTGCTTGGAAATTTTCCTTCAACCTGAGATCTGGTTTGATTTCTTGTGATTGTTGTTCCTTATTTTGCTAATGCTGATAGACTAAGGTAGATGTTACAACCAGTATACTCATGGTAAGGGATCAAGTTAACATATATAAAATCCCTAATCCTGTTTACATTTTTATTTTGAAGGAACATTATGTCTTTGCTTAAGTAAGACCCTATGCACTGAATTGAGTGCAGATGTCAGAGTAATAAAGTGTTGACTAAGACTGGGTTCCTACTGTGAAGTGCAAGATGCATGAAATTCTAGCATATGTGCAGAAATGCAAACCCATCATTTACTGACAGGCAATAATTACTTTAATGAAGTCAGGAGACTATTTCAAACAAGCTATTAGACTTAACAATAAAATGGTAAACAGAATCCTAATTAATGAATTTTCAAACTGTACTTCCTATCATTCACCAAATGGGGTATTTTTTGCCCTTTTAAGTGATTATAGTAATATTGTCTTCAATAAAGGCCTACTGGATAATACAGCCAATCTATTTTATGATGTTGAATTTAAGTCAGAATCACTATGAAACTTGTAGTACTATAAGTTTTCTTAAATTGATAGTTCTGTTACTTTGAATGATTCAAACATTTTTCCAAACTTCATTTCATTTACCACACAACAATTTTCCATTTCTTTCCCATCTTCCCTAACTTGAAAACAGGGATCATCATTCTAATACCCATCTAAAGATCAACCTAGTCACTGATCACAGATAATTCATTCTCTGATTTAGTCTTTTTTCTTGTAACCATTCCATTATACACTTATATTGTATCACACCTGGGGTTTAACAATGGCCTCTCAATTGCCATATTATTGGATAAAAAATTTGAACGCTTTTAATTTTTTTCAACATATTCTCAATGTCTTCAGGAACAGAGCCATACTCATCAACATGACACTCTAACCCCTGCTTAGTATGTTTCCTACTTTCCTTTATGAACTGTCTCTCAGTTTCACCAGACAAGTTAAGTCTAGTGAAATCACTCAACTTCTGTCTTGCAATTTTGATATGCTATTGCCAGCAGGCTGACTTATGCTATTATTTATTGGAATGATATACTTTGTCTTCTTCAATTACCTAAATACTTCCCATTATTTGAGGCTCAGCTCAATTCATACCTATTTCTAATCTACATTCCAGTAGCATTTAACTATCTCCATGTAGTAACTGTAGTACTGCTAATTATTTCCCAGGAGTATACTTGACTGTACTTTACTCAATATTTACTACTACTACTACTACTACTACTACTACTACTACTATCATTATTATTTACATTTCAAATGTTGTCCCCCTTCCCAGTACCCCTGCCCTGTCCTTTGCCTCTAACAGGGTGCTCCCCCACCTACCCATCCACTCCCATCTCACCCTTCTAGCATCCCCCTGCTCTGGGGCACCAAGCCTCTACAGGACCACGTGTATCCCCTCCCACTGAGGCTAGACAAGGGAGTCCTATGCTACATATTGTAACAGCAGCCATGGACCAGCTCATGTATGCTCTTTGGATGGTAGATTAGTCTCTAGGAGCTCTGAGGGGTCCAGTTAGTTGGTACTGTTTTTCTTCTTATGTGATTGCAATCCCCTTCAGCTCCTTCAGTCCTTTCCCTAACTCTTCCATAGGGTTCCCCTACCTCAGCCCAATGGTTAGCTGTAAGTATCTGCAACTGTCTTGGTCAGAAGACAGCCAGGCCAAGATCCTGTCTGCAAGTACAACATGGCATCAGCAATAGTGTCTGGGTTTGGTGTCTGTACATGGGATGGATCCCAAGTTGGGGTAGTCTTTGAATGGCCTTTCCTTCAGTCTCTGGTTCATTTTAGTCCCTGCATTTTCTTTAGATAAGAACAATTCTGTGCCAATATTTTAGACTACCATGGTGTTAATAATGTTAATGGAAAAGGTTGATTCCTTAGAATTTGGAGGCTGAATGGATTCTTCCTGTGAGCTCTGATTGATGAGTGATTAGGGGACAGATAAGCAAAAAAGATTTCTAGGTTGTAGCCTCAGTTACTAGCAGTGAGTGACATTCAAGTAGTAAAAAAGTTTGCCAGAGCATTGTGTAGTCACAATGGAAGTCAGAATGAAGGATCCTCAAATAACTGAAACTAGATCAGAGTTATACTCTGGTTATTTTAGTTTTGACTCTAAGGAATTTAAATCAGCATAGCACAGAGACAGTTTATACCTGCCCATCAATGTTGACTATAGCACTATCTTCAACAGCCATGGTATAGATTTATTCTAAATGATAATAAACTCATAAACAGACACATAATATGCAATCCACATGTACGATAGAGTTCTATTTTATAAAACATGCAATAATGTCATTTTCAGCAGGACAGATGGAACTAGAAATTATTATATTAAGTGAAATAAGCCAGATTCAGAAACACAATTATTGTATGTTCTCTCTCACATGAATAATCTAGAAAAAATTAGCAGGGAATAAAAGCAGGATGGAACATTTTAGGGAGGAAGGGAGAACAGGGAAATAGGAGATGGAGACATAATATAGGTTAAAGGAGACTGAATGTGTTCTATATACATTGAATTAACCCATGAAAAGATCACGATAAAGCCTAGTATTTTGCACAGATAATATGTGCTAATACTAAATGATATTGCAAGAGGAAAGAGCATATTTAGATGGTATATTTAAATCTGAGTCTGGGGTCAGGATGGAGTCTTTAAGGGAGTTTTGATAAATAAAGCTTATTATTAGCCCTTACTATGTATTCAGTGAATTTGCATAGCAAATTGGCTTTTCTACCACATGATTCACATTGATGATTTTGATCCTAAGAAATAGTGACTTAAAGGAAAGATTGAAAAACTTTGTTCCATAAAGTGACAGATAGTAAATATTTTAGGCTTTCTGGGCCATGTAGTCTCTTTCAGTTTTGTTGCTATAGAAGAAAAGCAGTCACAGACAGAAATGGCTGAGTATGGCTGTGTTCCAATAAAGTTTTATTTATAGACCTGAAATTTGAATTTCATGTAATTATCACATGTCAAAAATATTTTTCTTGTGACTGTTTCCCAAGATTTTAAAATGTGAAGATAATTTTTAACTTCTAGGCTGTACTAAACAGGCTGTGGGCCAGATTTAGCCCATGGTGTCTAGTTTGCTTACATGTGACCTCTATCTGTCATCTTTCAAGAGATGTATAGGAATATAATATGAAAGGATTTCTTAATTTAAATTTGTTCTTTATTCAAACTGTCATGCCCCATTAAAATGTTCTACAATTATAGCTTCTGAAATATATTCTCATGATGACACAAGTATAGGTATTTCCACATGCCAACCACCATTATGTGACCCTTACACATGTTACTAAACCCATTTTTCTTAGTCTAGTAGGACTCTACTGCTGCTGTGTTGTAGATGGTACAACTGAGATATAGGAAAACTGAGTTACTCACCTAAGACCACACAGTTGCTAACTAGCAAGATTTGATATTAGTCAATGTGGTGTCCAAGTCAGTCTCCTCTGCTTTTTCATAGACTCGAGCAAGTTTTCCTTTTGCCACTCCCATCTCTCTCAAAGACATAAACACACACACACACACACACACACACACACACACACACACAAATACATACACACATACATACAAAAATGCACACATAAACACACACACATATACACACGCACATACACACACATACACACACAGAGAAAATGGAGCTTGCTCACCTGATATGGAGACTACGAAGTACAAAGATCTTCAGTTGGAATGCTAGAGACCTAGAGAACTGGTGGTATAAGTTCAATTCTGAAAGTGGAAGCCTGAGATCTAGTGTTTCAGTTCACAATCTACTAGATCTAGAAATGCACTCATAGATACACATTAACATTTTAAAGAATATCTGGTTATGAAAGTTAAAAAAATCATCATGAGCCCCAATGAAACCTCTATTCTTTGTGTTATTAGGAAATATCACTGCTTCGAAACTGATGCATAGCTACGATATTGAGATGGTGATAGACTTCCAGCTATTGAAGCTTTCTGCATCTGTTTCGCAGTGTACTTCAAGCTATGTTTAGTTCTGGGGTATTGACTATACTCTAGACTCTTAAGTGGTGTTGAATCTTTAGCTGTAGAAAATTATTATTTATTTTAACTGTAAAAAATCATTTGTCACACAATGGGTTCTCATCACATTTTCCTCTCCTCCAGCTTTCCCCAGCTCCTCCCAGCTCCTACCTATCCAACTCCATGCCTTTTCTTTCTGTCTGTTTAAAAAACAACAACAACAGCAAAAAAAAAAACAAAATAAAATGCCTTAAACCTAGAAACACCTCCCAACACACACACACACACACACACACACACACACACACACACAAAACCCCACAAAATAGATATCAAATCTACAAGCAAATGAGCAATAAAACAAAACTCAACCAACCAACCAACCAACCAACCAACCAACCAACCAATCAACCAACCAACCAACCAAAAAGCTCTAAGAAAGGAACATGAAATAGCTGGCAGCAATACCATTGAGTTTGTTTTGTATTAGCCAGCTACTCCTGGGCATGTGGCCTACGTTAGAGTAAACTTATTTTTCCCTGGCAACTGGGGTATCAATTGCTGTTAGCTTTTTGGTTAGGGCTGGGAGCCTACATATTATTTTATACCAATCAACTCTGCTAATTAATCTTATCCTGGTCTTACAAAAATAGGAACATTGTTCACAAATATAAACATCTTGAACCAGTTTTTCAATGCAACAGAGCAACTGGCTTTAAGAGGAAGGTATTTTAGAAATTTGAATTTCCTCATTATTTTGCCTAAAGGGAGCCATACCTTAAGCTGCTTCTTTGTTTGCCTTGATGAGTGAAGGTTTCGGCTTGATAAATAAGTGCAAAGTCTAAATGTATTCATTTTCTTACATGCTATGTTATCAAAGGAGGGTGATTTGGGGAGTTAAGGCTATTTTGAGATGTGTGCACTTTTAAGTGTTTTCTATAAATCCTTTTATTATCTCTGATTCTAACCTATTGTACTGTCTGTAAGCTATGCTGGTTGGAGCTAAGAAAATGGTTAGCAGACAAAGGTCAGTGTGGGAGTGGAGGGGGCTGGCTTCTTGATCAGTATTGCTCTCTTCCTTTGCTGCTGCTTTATAGCAGATGAGGTGATGTTGCCAGGGTGAAGTCAAAACCCCCAGAAATGTAAAGTCAGCAGGAGGAGGCAGTACCAATACCAGAGAACATAATTAGTCTCAGCCTGAGATCTTACACTTTTAGAAGCCCCATCTCTTGGTGTACTGGGTACTGGATGTAGATGAATGTCCGAGGATACAGGCAGAGGGGCCTCACACAATGCATTGTGTTTGACACCAGCTGATCTGAAAGACAGATCTGAGGAGGTTCCACTAAAGAAGTCAGAGAAGTGGAAAAGATGATGTTTCCAGAATGGCAAGCAGTGGAACTCAGTGACACATCCAGTACTCTGAAATGTTCTTCTGTGTGTATTGCATTACACACACACACACACACACACACACACACACACACAGAGGCACACACGCACGCGGGCGCACACATACACACACAGTCCTTTGCAAGGTCTTGTGCCTATCCCATGTTTTTACATCCCAAAGGGAACTGGGTTATAATGTACTCATTGAATGTTTTGCCACTAGAGGAACTGAGGATAAAGTTCAAAGGTCTGCAGCACAGATCTTACAGAGTGTTGTTTGTATAACAAAAAGAGAACCAGAAAACAATAGAAGCCTAATAATAGGGAATGGGGCAGGAGGGAAGCACAAGGCAGGAATTGGCATATAAGCAACTGCGGTTTTTCTAAAAGAGAGCTTTTGCTTAGTTTTCATCTCTCATAAGGTGTCAGCTTAAGAAAACCTCACAGCTCCTGTGGGCTGCTTGTTCTCAAAGGGAAATGAATTATTTAGGAGTGTGATGAATAGTTCATCAAACCTCCCTCCAACAGGGTTGCTGCTTAGGCCCAGAGTAATTGGCCAGGAGCAGAAGAGAGAGCTGGCCCTAGCCTCAGTGATTCTTTCTTCTCTCTGTGGAGGGGGACACTAGTAGGAAGGTGAGGATGACTGCCTGGGGTGGATCTTTTATCTCCAATGGGAAGGACAAGAGCAGAAAGAAAAACAAAGGTCATTTCCAGGACAAACCTGCAGGAGGAGCCAGCGTCCTTCAGTGGAGGAATCCGTGTTTCAAAGGGAGGGCTCTTGTCTGGGAGTGCTCCAAGGAGCCTGTGAATCCCAATCTCCTGTCCTGTAGAGAAGGCAGCAGGTGCTACCAGGCCATTTCAGCCTCTGCTTTCCTTATTGCAGGCCCTGGGGGCTTTTGGTGGCTATACAAGAAAAGGTTATCTAACAGAAGAGACATGTGATGCTGTATCCAGCCACACAGCTCTGCTTCCACAGCTGAACCCTCTGAAGTCTTTAACATTCTGGCCCCTCCCCATCTTCTCCCACACTCTACTGCCATCTCTCACAGCTATCAGTTCCTGCACACTTAATGGAAATGGACAGAGGGAAAGGCTGACACTTAGGAAGTCAGATTACAGTATGAAAAGGCTGCTTCTTTTTAAAGGGAAAAAATGTTTAGCTATGATCAGAGCTTAGAGTTCGTAAAAATGTCGTGATTGAGAAGATGGACAGGAACTACCTCAAGCCCTAATCACTTGACGAGGTGAGCAGCAATGCAACATAGTGTTTCTTAAATATAAATTTAAACCAGGGTTCTGCATCTAAGCTCTTCAATGTTGACTTCTTTGTGTAACCTCCTGAGCCTCAGTTTCCCCGTTTGTAAATTGGAAATAATAATACCTATCTCATGAAGAGATTGTGAAAATTTAACATATTGCTTCAGTAATGTATTTGGCTTATAGTAAACATTAAATGAACACTAGCTAGCTCTTACTACTATTATTAGTATGCTTATACACATAACCATAGATCACATGAGGAAATGAACAGAGTTTGACTGTGGACAAATCTGCCCCATAGTGTTTAAGAGAAATGCACACACATCTATGTCATACATCCAAGTTTTCTTCCAGCAACAGGAAGCATTTCCTCTCAAAGTGCTGTTGCTATGTTAGTGGTCACAACTCTCTTTCTTTAACTGATTCTGATTCTGTTCTCACTCTCTTAATCCACCTGTGTGGTGTTCCTTCTGCCTGATCCTCTGCTCTTTGATCAGGCTTCTTCCTTTTTCTGTCTTTGTTTTCTTCTACCTTTTCTAGGAAGTTGTTTTGAAATATGAAATGTCACCTTGTTAACAACACATTCTGTTTTGTGACAGCATTGTACTACTATAACCAAACCCAGCTGATTATAGCTGCATCAACTCCCATTCCACACCTAGCCTGACTTCATACAAAGAAAAGTAATTTAGCTATACATATGCACAAATAACAGTAAGTGTCCCAGTTGACTTTGTTCTTCCAAAAGATTTAGAAAATCATTTAGTAAATTATTTCTAATATCTTGCCCGTCAGCTCTGTGCAGAAACAGCTGTAGTCATTTCACTCAAAGTAATAGAATAGAGATGAGAAGTTTGACAGTGCCTTGTACAAAGTTAGCATTGAATTGATGTGACACCCCCCCCCTGGGATTTGACATTGCCTTTTTCTATGGGGATTGTTCTGAGCCTGAGCACATTCTGTCTTTCAATAAGTAACACAAGTTGCAATTTGGGGGCCACCAGGAGTCATAGACTCAGAGAGATTCTTTTGCCAATCATGGTTGGCCATTCTCTGCTCAGTGCCACGGTGTGCTCAGTGGCTGAGGGGCAACAGGCTTGCTGTTAGCTGAAGAGTTCAGTGGAAGTGGAAGATGCTGTATAGGAGAAAAGAAGCAAAGAATCTGTGGCCCAAAGGCTTCCAAATGCCCACTAACAGGTTACAGCAGTATGATCATCTACTCATTTGCTCGATGTTTATGCCTCACTTCTATGTAACTGGGCAATGAAACTCCAGGAAGAATTAAACCATGGTCTCTGCTCTCAGGCAGCTTACAGTGTAGTTAGGAAGCAGGCATATGAAGTGATTCTAAATTAAGAGACAAATACTGGATATGTCTGGCAAAGTACTGTAGTGGGTCCTCCATGCCATCTGTCTTTAATTATCTGACCAGCTTCATGTGGAAAAACGATTTGATTTCCTTACTATAGTTGCTCAGGACCTAACTAAGAACTAACAATAAAAATAATTATGCTCTGAACGCTGGACTCATGCCTAAAACTTTATACATAAAGCCTTGCTTAATTCTTACAGTACCCATGTTATGTGATGTAGACTGGTTCAAGCTTAAATGCAGCAGGAAATTCAATATCTAGTGAGAGAACTCTTCCCAGTTTGCAGAAGGTTGCTTTATAGCTGTGTGCTCACAAGGCCCTTCCTAAGTGCCTACTGTGGGAAGGGGAGGAACAGAGATTAACTTCTCATTCTTGTAGAACCATAGTTTTGTAGGTTGGGTCCCATCCTTATGCTCTGACCTAACTTTATTTGCCTCCTAATAACTATCTCCAGGTAGAGGTGCACTGAAGGGGTGGGTAGGGTTCTAATGTTTGCAGTTCTATATCTGGCAACAACCCCGTGTCTTAGATTATAGTTTAATCTTTGCTATAATTTATCTTTTTGTCTCTTGTTTCTAGGGCACCTCCCATTCTTCTGGGTGGTACATTTTAAATCAATACAAGAGAAAGCTTTGATGTCTGAAATAGAATTGTTTAAAATTTTACGTTGTCTCTCTGTGTATGAATGTGATTCATGCATGTGTAAGGGCTTGTACCCATGTATCAGAGGTGCATGCCAAATGTCTTCCTCTAATGCTCTTCACCTTGTTTCTCTGAGATAGTCTCTCATTTGATTTTGAATTTATGTGTTAGTTAGGCTGGTGACCAGCAAGATCACACAATCTTCTTGACTTTTTTCCTCCCAGTGTGCCAGTGTTGGGGTTGCAGCCACTTATGACCATGTATGGCTTTTCACATAGGTGCTGGAGATCTAAACCAAGAACCTCTTACTTGAGTAGCAAGTACTCTTTCCCATGGAACCATCCCTCAAGCTTGCAACTTTAAAGAAGGAACATTTTAAGACAATGTAGTTCCCCTCAATAAAGGTGTTAAGTGGTGATAAGTTCTATACATTTTTGGACTGGATAGGAAGTTGAGCTGGAGCAGTGATTTCCAAAGCCACATAAAGAGAGGGCTTTAGGATACCCACATTCATCTCCTCTTTTAACCACAGCTACCATAGCCTGTCTACTATAACCTAAGATAGCATTTACTGAGTATTTATCTAGTAGGTTTAGAGGCTTACTGTATATTCTTTTATTTATTTAACTACCACCATTTTACTGATGGCAAGGAAACAGAGACATGGAGAAGCAATGAAATTTGTCCAAAACTTTTACCTGCAGGGTGAGTAGAGGAGCTAGTATTTTAAGTCAGTTGCTTGGTCTGTTTCTAATAAGTAATACGCTAGCCTCATTCTCAATTTTATTAGAAATTCAAGGTTTATTGTTGTGAAGTTGATCCTTCACAGACTGATGCAGTCTGTCCTTTGGGAAGCTCCTTAAGTCAGAAGGTAAGCAACTCAAAATAGCTTCAGGAAGTCCCTGAAACTGATCAGATTCATTAGGCCTCTTTCTCTGCTAGAGTAAGCAATAAAGATATTTGAGAGTCATTCTCACAGGAGTCAAGCTTCAAAGAAGACACTTAGACAAGACAAGCTACAAAGAAGACTCAGACCAAACCAGCTGCCTGCAACAAGCAGAAACCAGTTGAGCTGCATGGAAAAAAATTAGAACACTGAGTCACTTGGAAGGGATACTCTCCAAATTGTTGAACTGCCTTCAGTATGCTCCAGGTTCCCCGATTTTGTGAATTGTTGCTCATGTTGGAATAGACTTTTTTTGTTGTTGTTTTTTGAGACAGGGTTTCTCTGTGTAGCCCTGGGTGTCCTGGAACTCACTCTGTAGACCAGACTGGCCTCGAACTCAGAAATCCACCTGCCTCTGCCTCCCAAGTGCTGGGATTACAGGCGTGTACCACCACTGCCCGGCTTGGAGTAGACTTTGATGATGCAGTTGTATTTAAATAATTTCTGCTCCTGTAAGTAACCACACACACACATTCCTGTATATAACCCCAATGAAATTCATAGGTTCACCAAATTGGACTTTGGTGATATCTGTGCAATATTCACTCATGAGCTTCCTATCTGGGGTGAGTAGATCTATGTGTTGCATCTTCACACAAAATCTCTTGTCCTGCAACATTAATGGATAAGTGTACTACCAGTCAAAATTTTGGCAAATTATTATAAGTTCTGGAACTTTTTGATTCAATAATTGTTCTCCAGTATGAGTTAGTCTAGAATATCCCTTGACAATCTCCATTCAGCTAAGATACAAGCAGTTTAGGAATACTTTGTTTGAACCACATGATTTATCTATCACATCAAATTTAATTTAATCTTCACTATAAATGTGTGTGGGATATTAGTCAGTCTATTCTATGTCTGTTTAATATAGATACTTGTACAAGATCATATAACTAAGAGGTGACAGAGGTAGGATTTCAGGCCTGTTTGGATATAGGACTCTGCTTATTGTATCACACATTAATGGCACTTTTTTTTGTTTTGTTTTTCGAGACAGGGTTTCTCTGTGTAGTCCTGGCTGTCCTGGAACTCCCTCTATAGACCAGACTGGCCTCGAACTCAGAAATCCACCTGCCTCTGCCTCCCAAGTGCTGGGATTAAAGGTGTGCGCCACCACGCCTGGCTATTAATGGCACTTCTAACTTCAACTGGTAAAGGAATTTGCATGTTTACTAATTGGGATATTTAGAACCACCTAGTAACTTTTAAAATCTATTAACTTGTTACTTTAGGTGGTAATTGGAAGTCAGAATTTTATCTTACAGGGATAGTGAAGAGGGTGGAGAGGTCTGTTGGGTTAGATCGCCTTGAATGGAAATCATTTTATTTTTCTTAATAATTTTAAATTTTAGTTAAAATACAATTACATCATTTTACTCCTTCCACTTCCACATTACTTTTTCAAATTCAGGACCTTTCCCCTTGATTTTGATTGTCAAATATATATATATATATATATATATATATATATATATATATATGCCTGAATATATAAGAACAACTTGTTGAGTCTGTTTAGTGTTGATTGTATGTACATGATTTCAGGACTGACCACTAAGAACACTAATTTAAAAAAAACTTGTTCTGAAAATTATAAGAATCCAGTGAAAGTTCTTGGAAACAGCCATGCCTGAAATTAATAAGCATCTTTTAAAGACTAGGCAGTTTTGAAAGTTTTAGTTCTACTATTTCATGCAATCTTTATAATATCACATTGAATTGCTACTATTGCTTTCTCTTTACAGGAAAAAAAAGCTAAAATAAAACACCAGAATCTGAGAGAAATGAGAAGCTTATTTTATACTGTCACAGAGGTGAGTAGAAGGTTCAACTAGAAAATTTGAAATCAGGATGTGTGTGTGTGTGTGTGTGTGTGTGTGTGTGTGTGTGTGTGTTGGCTTAAATATGCTTGACCCAGGAAGTGGCACTATTAGGAAGTATGGCCTTGTTGGAGTAGGTACGACCTCATTGTAGGAAGTGTCACTGTAGGGGTGGGTTTGAGACCCTCCTCCTGGCTCCCTGGAAACAGTCTTCTCCTAGTGGCCTTCAAATGAAGATGTAGAATACTCAGCACCTCCTGAGCTGTGCCTGCCTAGACAATGCCATGCTCCCACCTTGATGATACTGGGTAAGCCAGGCCCAATTAAGTGTTGTCCTTTATAAGAGTTTCTTTGATCTTGGAGTCTCTTCACAGCAGTGGAAACTAAGACAATGTGTGTGTGTGTGTGTTTTTTTTTTGTGTGTGTGTGTGTGTTTTGGCAGGAGAGTCTGTACTTCTTGAAGTATATGCCAACAAACCTCTCTCTGTTTCATTGTAAGCAACAATGTGACTTTTAAAATAAATTTATATGAACATATTTTATTTATATGTTTTGTGTTAGCATATAGTCAGTGTACAAAATGGTAGCTTCATTATGACGTGACCAAATGTATATATGACATTATTTGATCTTATTCACCCTGCTTTACTCTTTTTATGTTTCTCTTTTCACTTTTCATCGGACGTTTTCTACTTTCTAAATAGGTGCCACTCTGGCTCAGTTCTGTAAATAAAAACAGTATTTGTTTTCATTATCTATATGAGGGATTTGCCTGCATGTAGATCTGTGCACTGTATGAAAGCAGCACCTACAGAGGCCAGACAAGGGCATCAGATTTCCTAGGACTGGAGATGCAGCTAGCTGAGAGCCAACAGATGAAAGCTAAGAACCAACCCAGGGTCCTGCTGCAGAGCAACCAGTGCTGTTAAACCACCAAGCCATCTCTCCAGCCCCAGTTTTTATTTTTGAAATTTTGGATTCCCCCATATGAGAGAAAGCATGTGAAATTTTCTTTCTGAATCTAGTCTCCTGGTTCTGAATTTTCTCTCACAGTGCTTATCTGGACTTCACAACACGTGTGCATACTAATTGTAGGTGATTTATTGATCTTACTTAGCTGGGATATAAACTCAAATTAAGATTAATTTAAAACTGTTGTAAAATGGTTGAAGATATAAACTGAGGAGGATAGAGGTTCTTTCTTAGTAAACAAGGAGGAAGCCAGAAGTAATCTGGCTTGACCATGCAAGAAAGCCTCATTATCAGAGTAGAGATGGCAATCCCTATGTAATGCAGTTGACTATATCTGAGATTTGTCTCCTGGCCAAGACTGCTATGGACTCCTGTCTCAGTTACAATAGGGATTAAAAGGTATGCACTTCAAGACAGCTAAAAGCACTGGCTCTTATCTAATTCTGCAAGGCACCAAGGTACCAAGAGTGCTACTTATGTATGTCTCTGAAAGCCAATACCAAATGACAAAGCCATTTAGTTAATAATATGGATTGAACACCTAAAATGCCCAGAGGCCAGAAGCTGGTTTCTTATAGTGTAAGGAACATAGATTTTTATCAGAAAGGGGAAAAAGAACGAGGCATGGACATGCTCTTTATCTTGGAAGTGTCCAAAAAGAAGGGAGAATGCACCCTATTAAATAGAGAACCCTGAGGGGTGTATTGACCTCATATACCTCTGTTACAAGCAACTCAGCTTTCATATCTTCCAAACAGGACTAATAACACTTAAATTGCAGCACTGTGGGGGTAGGTTAAATAATAAAAATTACATTAATGGATATAAAATGCTTATTGCAATCCCTATCTGTGGTGCTTTGAATGAGAATGGCCTCCATGGTCTTATATATATTTGAATATTTGATCCTAAGTTGGTAGACTCTTTAGGAAGGACTTAGGTAGAATGAGTAGTGTCATTGGGGGTCAGCTTTGAGGTTTCAAAGCCCTCTTTTTGTTAACTCTCTCTCCCTCTCTCTTTGATAAGACTAAATCTCTCAGCTATTGCTTCAGTGCCATGCCTGCCTATTGCCATGTTTCCCTCCATGATGGACTAACCCTCTAAAATTTTAAGCAAGCTCTCAGTTAAATAATTTCTTTTATAAATCTCCTTGGTCATGGTGGCTTCTCACAGCAATAGAACAGTAAGTAAGGCACTATCATTTAAAGAAACTGATAAACAGAAGATTGTTAGTGAATAGTAGCAATGGACATATAGTATCATGGTCATTTTATAATCATTACTATCAACAACTATAAATACATTATTGCATGTAGCAGTGTATATGACTAGGTACCATCTGATTGTGGTTATGTTGGTTTGCGAATACCAGCTTCAGTAATTTATTCCATGTACTCTTCTTAATCTAGTTTTCACTGTGAATTCCTTTAGAGAAGTGATTTCTTTCTCATTAAATTATTTATTTTATGTTAAAAGAGTTACAGCCAGGTAGTTAGACCAGAGTGTCTACCTATCATCCAAAATCCTGGTCCAAGCATTTAGTTCTTTAGTCTGTGGTCTGGAACACAGAAGAGAATCTTTTGCAAACAGTATTCCTGAGTTGCATGAGATCATTGTTTCCCTTCCTAATGATGGTTAGTGACTTGGTGCTATAGTTTTCTTGAGTTTAAGTCAGAAGACAGGGATGAAACTAGAGTGGAGAAGAGTTCAGAAGCCCTATCATAGCTGATGTAATTCAGATTCTGTGGAAGGCAAAACAAATATTTTGTGCTCTAATACTTTGCAGCAAGCAAATGTTACCAGACTCCACACTAAGGATGTTTTTCCCTCATTTATTTATTTATTTTTTTTAGCCTGAGCACATTTCAGGACCTATTGAATCTATTCACTTCCAATTGATTTACATTTAACACATCAAACTGTTATTTTGCAAAAGAGATTTGATATACAGGAGCCTACTGAGATGCTTTTATGAATGTTTTAAAGCATTTTTCTTTGAAAGGATTGAAATGTGGGCAGTGCATTATGATGTTTGCTTTTGTTGCTGCAGAAGGCCATATGGTGCCAGAATATCTGGAGGGGGTCTGGCTTGGCCTAGCTCATGGAGAATGACTGTGAATCTGGGGGAGGCCAGAGACTGAAGAGAATCGTGAATGTAATGTAGCTAGAACACTTTCTTTGTGTACAGTGTCTAGGAAGACATGTGATATTCCAAATAATTGCCTGTTAAAACCCAATTCAAGTCACAACATTCAACATTAATCTTTTTCCTGCTTCCAGTCTTTCTATTTCTCAGGCTCTTAACTTTTATTGTCACAATGCAGTTTTGGTCAGAGAGAAGTTGCTTGACTCAAAATGTTATTGTGACCAGGGGATGTAGGGTAGCAGGTGTCTGTTGGAAGAATAACAGTGTAAAAACCATAAAGAGCAAGTAGGGTTGAATGAGTATTAGTCACAAGAAGCACATAATTCAGCAATCCTAAGAACTGTCTATGTGTGAAGTTGGGGAGTGAAAGACACTGGGGAGTAGTAAGCACTTTGAGGAAATAGAGCATATAGTTTTAACCTAAAATCACTTTAAATTTTTAAATACTGTGTCATTTAAAGAAAGTCTATCAGCTGAACCAGGTTTCCATACACATCTCCAGTTTGCAGAACTTTGCTCAAATTCAACACTGTCACTGAGGGCTGAGAACTACCGAATGACCTGTCAAAATGCACTGAGCCAGTAAATGGCAGAAAGAGACTTGAACTTGAGCTTTCTGACTGGAAAGACTTTAACTCCAGTGCTTTTTGTTGTTGTCACCATACTAAGCTGCTTTCTCGTGCTGAATCTTATAAATCAGGAAAAATGAGAGGCAGACATGGGAAACTAGCGAAGGAAACACAGAAGAGCACTAAATCGACAGAGGAGAAAGTATGACAGAGTGGCCCGGGCATTAAAACTAAGGAAATGCACTCCCGAGGCAAGCTCATCAACAATTGGAAATGGTTCAGTGAAAGTGGGCTTTAAAATCATGTTTGGATGGGAGATGACAAAGAAAACTAAAGAACACATGTAGACAGACACCCATCCCTCTGAAGAGTGAAGTGAGGTAGTCTGAAATGAACAATTCATCTAAAAATCACCTGCCCATGTGAGTTAGCATTTTAAAACTGTATCGAGAACTATCTAAGCTAAGAAGTGAAAGAGAATATCTGCATCCATCTTGGGGCTTCAGTTTTAAGCATGCACATATGCATGTGCATTGATGTATATATATTGTGTATGTAGAGCTGCAAATAAAATATTATCCAATGTCTAAGATCAGAAGTTTGAAAGACAGGAAAATAAATTGTGCTCCATGAAATACACACACACACACACACACACACACACACACACACACATATATATATATATACATATACATATATTTGACAGACAGCTTATCCTGGAAAATTGTGCCACCCACAGGAATCAGTCCTTATTTAATTGGTGTCTAATTTTTACCTGTAGTTAGAAGTTGATATTATGCGCACCTGTAAGGTGCCATTTCAGGCCTCTCCTTTCCTAGCTCTATGTGTGATACTATTTTAGTGGGTAGATACTATTTAATAATATCCACAAAGAAGCAACTTTTATTTCAGTTCAAGGAATAATAATGTTGATCTATTTCAAGGATATATCTTCTTCGATGTATTGGGGTGGTGGATTCAAATCACATTCATTTGGTGTTTTTATCTATTAACTTTGCTTTGAGTCCCTAAACCCCTATGTAACAGACTTAAGATCATTTCATACAGTGAAGTTGTTTTCCTTGTTGTTGTATACATTTTTTCATAAGGCCACCTATTGGACCAGTTGTATCTTTGACATCATTCCACCTAGGCACTTCAATTCTAATGACTTAGTATAGTACCATGTTTCATTTGGAAAATCATTCTGTTCCTGTGTAACCATTACCAGACACAGATATTTCTTTTCTTCTCCATTTCTCAACATTTTTGAGCAGGAGACAGGTTACAAGCATCTTTTTCCTGGGTTCTTATCATCTTTTCATACTCAGATTTGCCCTTTCTTTCCTTCTCACCATGAGGAAAGAAACAGTCTAAGGAGATATAAAATACTTCATTCTTCAATAAACATGCCACTCAATATCTCTATTATGTACTATTATCTGAATGTAAACTTTCAACCTGCAAACTTGTTGACTTCATTTTGTACTTGAGTCAATCATATTTCTCTCCAGGAAATGAGCACAGAACTATTTCACTGATGGAACTGGAAAGAGAGTGCTGGCCACTGTCATATAGGCTAGACTATCAAAAGACTAGTAACTTCAAATAGCATTATCCTGTTCTACAATCTGTATGGAGCTGGTAAGATGGCACAGCAGGTAAAAGAGCCTGACCCCACCCCTAACTTCCTGAGTTCAGTCCATTGACTCATGTGATACAAGGAGTGCAAAAACTCCTGAAAGTTGTCCTTTTACCTCCAAATGTGTAACTGCATATATGGTAGATAAATACATAATCTCTGTAATATAAATTGTTCCTAGTCATCATCAGTGTCATCACTTGTATGTACTTTGGGTTCTGAAAGATCACTAGTAAATTTCTCTGGGGTTAATCATATCACCCATGTTTCTAGAATCTACTAGAATTCTAGCTTGTAACAATAGTAACAGTTTCCCGGGAACCAGGCAGAGCACCATACAGGATGCAATTGGACTAAAACAAGTCTTAGTTTGTATTCCTTCCCCATTTTATGTCTAGTATAGGTTGTTCTGCATAAAGATGTCATTTGATGAATTCATTTTTAAAAAGATGCCAGGGTTTAAATATTGATCCTTTCTAAAAATTTGTGCTGAAATCTAATTACCATTGTGATAATGTTGGAAAATGGTAAATTACTAGTGTCTAGATCATAAAAGCACCATGAATGACTGGCCTAAGAGTTATCATAAGAGTTGGCTAGTCTCTTCCTACGCATTCTTTCTGTACCCCCTCTTTTCCTCTCTTCCATCTCACTTCTTATTTCCTTCTCCCTCCCTCTCTCTCCCTCCCTCCAAATCTTTGTGCCATATGCTTGCTCTTTCTATGTCATAATACATAAAGAAAACTTTTGGAGGATGCTGGTACCTTGATCTTGGACATTTCAGCCTCCAAAACAGTGAAATAATGAATAAATATTCATTATAAATTACTCATCCTGTGGCATTCTATAGTAGCAACATAAAATAAATGAAGGGATAAAATAATTCTTTACTGCTGTGAAGAATCACTATGTTTACTTTCTGGCCTGCTTGACATTGGCATCTAGATATCATTGCAAGTATTTTCAAATCTGATTACCAACTGTGTGTGCACATATAAATGTATTTACATAAGGAGGTAAGGTCCAGAAGGGACACAGACTGCCAACAGAGAGAAAAAATAATCACTTAGGGCAGCCTAGTGTGTAGGACAATAAACTACATTCAGTTTCAGAAAACAAATAAGCACCCAAATTATGTATATAAGAAATGGGAAAAAATTGGATTCCTAGAGGGTTAAAATAGAATGCTTGCTTTGTTTTCAATAAGAGAAAAAGGCTTTCGGGAGAAAAGAAACTGCAAATGTTAATTTGCTCTTATAGTCCCTCTCTTGCTTTCTTCCCAACCCACCTCCTCATCCCATGGTGAGAAATAATGACCATGTTCTGCACTTGGAAGATTGGGTAATGAGAGTCATGGTGAGAGGAAATGACTTCCTCAGCTAATTGTCAGCAGAGGTTGAAGGACCCAAAGCAGTGGCTCCCAGGGTGCTCTCTTATACTTTTCCAAAGCAGACTCTGGCAGGTTAACTCAGCTAGCCAGAACCCTGTGGTAAGAAGAGAAAGGCAGCAGTTCTAATTTGGGCCAGATAGCTTTACTTTGTTTCTGCATTATAGACTGAAAGCAAGGCATAGAGATCATCTTAACCCAAACTCTAACCTGGACCACATAAAAATATTAAATCTTAGAGCCAGGGTCATAGGTATGTTCCCAATATTCCCTACAGGCTGAGACCCTAACCCTGATCATAGATTGAACCTCTGTTATGCATAGATCCCCAAAATTTTAGTTATAGATTAAAGCCCTGACCATAGGCTACATGGTAATTGACCCTTATAAATGTGTTATGTGTCATCAAAGGAACCAAAAAAAGAAGGGGTCATGTGGTGTATCTCCATTACTTCTAAGTAAAGAAATAGGACCTGGTAAATAGGACAGGGATACTCTGTCATCACGTGCAAACAAATGATAAAAAATGTGTTTATACTAAAAGCAGGAATAACCTTTCTGGAGAGTTCTATGGGATCTGTTGCTCCAAGCTTTCAGGCTAGAGGCTAGAATAGAAGTGGCAAGATCTCTTGGAAACTGTATCTACCACTCTTTTTATTTGTTAAGCTGACAGCACTGGTATTTGTCTTGCTCCCACACTCTCTTGTTTAAGATACCAAGGCTAATGGCCATAAGAGGCATTTTTGAAAAGGGCACACAGCACTGAGAACCTCTTTATCTTCTGAATCCTTTGCCCCACTTTTGCCAGAGCATCTGAAACTTCCAATATTATACACATCCCTGTCAGTTTTGACACTTTCAATTCTGGTTTAATTGCAGATCTTACTTGTGAAATGTCACATATGTAGATGCCTAGAATGAAACTGCATTTAAGAAAGAAATCTCTGATAAGATTTCTAGAATTTACAAGTGTGCTTATGTTGTCTGATTTCAGTGTATATAGGATTTTTAGTTACAAAGTAGACAAATGTGACCTACACTGAAGCAGAATTCAGTTGACAGCTCAAAATCATTAATGATCAGTTCAGAAGATCACTTTCAACATTTGTATACATATAGGGAATAAGCTGGTTGCTAACCTCAGATACCCAAAAGGCAGTCACATCCAAAGCATGCAAATATGGGTTGCTTTCCCCTCATAGGCTGTGGTCAGGTCCTAGGTAATTACATTGAGGTTTATAGGAAGACTCTTTCACATAATACTCACTGCTCTGAGACAAACCTATAGCCTGCTCAAGATTTCTGGTTGGATGTTTGTCTGTCTTTGCAAATGTTCTTTAAACCAGCACTTCCGATTATAAGGAGACTGTCATCAATTGGAGAAGCAGGAAGCTTGGATTGTATGGAAGGTTGAAGGAAATTATAGACAGGTGCCTTCTGTTGTGAAATCTCTTACTTTATTGGGTGTTACTCAACCACAAGTAAGTTGCCCTCTTAACACAAGAGAAAGAAAAACTTTCCTTTTAATCCCATCTTCTCTTCTATACTTTGAAACTACCAAAGAATAGGCTGAGCTCACTGTCTCTACTAGCTCACCTCTGTAGCTGCAGTTTACACTTTCTCTAAAAGGTTCATGTGTTAAAAGCTTGGTGGCCTTGAGTGTGGCAGTGCTAAATGTGTTTGGGACCTTTAAGGAGGGAGGCCTAATGAAAGGTTCGCAGATCTCTCTGGGAGTTCCATTCTCTGTAGACATTAAACGAGTTCTTGTTGTACTCTAGCTGCCCTTTAGAGAGTGAGTAGTTATAAAACAATAAGACTGGTCATTCTTTGATCTCTCTGTCTCCCTGCTGTACTATGCATCTTTCTATCTGCCATTATACTATCTGCCATGAAGACCCTGGAACAAAATTGGGAACGAAATGACCTTTCCTCTTTTACTTGTGTGGAGTTTACTATTTTAAATATTTTTGTATATAATATATTCTTTTTTATTTTTATTAGATATTTTCTATTTTTACATTTCAAATCTTATCCCCTTTCCACATTTCCCCTCCAAAGATCTCCTATCCCATCCCCCTCCCCCTTCTCACTAACCTACCCACTCCTGCTTCCCTGTCCTGACATTCTCCTACACTGGGGCATCGAGCCTTCACAGGACCAAAGGACTCTCCTCTCATTGATATCTGAAAAAGCCAACCTCTGCTACAAATGTGGCTGGAGCCATGGGTCTCTCTATGTGCACTCTTTGGTTGGTGGTTTAGTCTCTGGGAGCTCTGAGGGTTCTGCTTTATTTATATTGTTGTTCCTCTTACAGGGCTGCAAACCCCTTCAGCTCCTTGGGTCTCTAGCTTCTCCTTTGGGGACTCTGTGCTCAGTCCAATGGTTGGCTGAGAGCATCCACCTCTGTATTTGTCAGGTACTGGCAGAGGCTCTCAGGAGACAGCCATATCAGGCTCTTGTCAGCAAGTGCTTATTGGCACACAAGTACTTGTCTGGGTTTGGTAACTGTATTGTATATGGGATGGAACCCCAGGTGGGGCAGTCTCTGGATGGTCTTTCGTTCAGTCTCTGCTCCATACTTTGGCTCTTTATTTCTTCCAATAGGCATTTTGTACCCCTCTAAGAAGGACCAAAGCACCCACACTTTGGTCTTACTTCTTTTTGAGCTTCATGTGGTCCGTGAATTGTATCTTGGGTATTCTGAGCTTTTGACCTAATATCCACTTACCAGTGAGGGCATACCATTATGTGTTCTTTTGTGATTGGGTTACCTCACTCAGCATGATATTTTCTAGTTCCATCCATTTGCTTAAGAATTTCATGAAGTCATTGTTTTTAATAGCTGAGTAGTACTCCATTGTGTAAATGTGCCACATTTTCTGTATCCATTCCTCTCTTGCCCTGTCACTGAACTGCCCAAGATACAATAGCTTTCCATTATTTATGATTTTTTTTATTGTTTTCTTCTGTGTCCCACTAGGCCCATCTATGTGGCCATGGAATATGAACTATCCATTAGAGCCTGGTTGGGTGAATCAGTGGGTTCATAGCTGGTTACTATGTCTCCATATCTCTAGACATCTGTTAGTTTGCAAAAGTCAGCAATAAGTAGTAGGGCCCTGTAGGTCTTTTGCCACCCACAGCTCACTGCTGCATTGGCCTGACTTGCATAGGTCTAGTAACAGTAGACCAACCGCTCTAGGTTCATGATTGCCATGGCTACGTTGCACTAAGAAGGTAGCATTTCATAGCCCTTCTCATCTATATTTTTCCAGACCCTCTTTTTTTTAGTGTCCCTTAATCCTTAAGTAGTGTGTAAAATGTCCTTTGGGTGTGCAGGGGAGGGTGAACTCTCTACTATACCTTCTATTCAGCATCTTATACAACCATGGGTGTCTGTATTCACCTCCATTTACTGCAAAGAGATGGTTCTCCAAGTAAGAGTTGCAGTAACTTTTGTCTGTAGGTAATATAACATAGATATTTCAAAAGCAGTTTGATGCCATGTCTATTTACCTAAGTAGCTACGGTTCCCTTAGGGTTAAAGACCTCCTTAGTCAGTTTTTTGTTTCTTTGTTTATTTTACTTTATTTTTTTAATTTTACTGGACATGGCTTCCTGTCATCAGGGAGTGGTTGGTACCACCACAGTTGTGCCAATGGGCATATTTTCCCTATCAGGTGTGTATTTTATTTCCTAGAGTCCACAGCTGGATACAACCTCTGCATCTCTTTCATACTCCCCTGTAAGACATTTGCATGGCACTATTTGTCACTACAAAAGCTACATATCAGAAAAGATGCTTCTAGTAATGTTCCAGCTTGTTTTTGTTTCTTATATATAAGGTACATAGTGTTTTCTGCAATAGGGTCTTATAAATTTTTTCTTTTGGACAGCCAAGAGGAATGGCAAAAGCTTGTATTATTTGAAGTGCTTCCATAACCTCCCTTACCACTCCCGTGTAGATATGGCATATTTGGGATTGGAAGTTTGTGTGTGTGTGTGTGTGTGTGTGTGCGTGTGTGTGTGTGTTGTCCTATTACTGCTAGAGCCAGCATTTCTAGCATCGCAGGGAATCTGCCTCCAAACATTTTATTATGTATTTTAATTGACTTACCAAACAGTGGCTTTTTCTGTGGCTTTTTCATGTTCTCTTTGTTTTGATTAATCTTCCCCCCTTGTCTGTTTGCTAATCTCTTTTATCTCACCTACCCATTTGAATACTCCTGGAAGGGTTCAAAGTTTTCTTTTTTTTATTAGTTAGTTACTCAGTCTCAGATATTGAAATCAGATTAATAGATATTCAACTTTGATTTAAAATTTATAGATGTGTGAATTATAGACTCTATAGCACACATTTAAAAAGTGTATTTTTGCCGGGCACTGGTGGTGCATGCCTTTAATCCCAGCACTCTGGGAGGCAGAGGCAGGCAGATTTCTGAGTTTGAGGCCAGCCAGGTCTACAGAGTGAGTTCCAGGACAGCCAGGGCTACACAGAGAAACCCTGTCTCAAAAAAAAAAAAAAAAAAAAAGAAGTGTATGCTTAATGACTTTGAACACATCTATTCACCTGTGTAACAACCACCAAATTATGATATAGGTCAGGACATTTCTAGTATCCAAAAGTTTCTAGTATCCAATTGTTCCTTCTTAGTTAAACTTTAAATTTTCAGCCCCAGGCAACCAGTTAACTGCTTTTTGTTGTGATGGATTAGTTTTTTTCCCCCTGGTGCTTCACATTAATAGAATTAATTGAGTATAATGTGTCCTTTAATTATTTTATTTCCATATAATTTGTCCCCTCTCTTATTGAAGTGTAATTGACAAATAAAAGTTGAATAAATTTAACTTGAACAGTGATGACTTGATATGTGTATACATTGTGAAATGATTGTCATAATCAAGCTAATTGGCACCTCTGTCACCTCACATAATTACTGTTTTTTTTTTAATGTGTGGTGAGAATACTTAAGATTTATTTTCTAAGAATATTTTCAGAACACAGCAGAATTAACTATAGGCACCTTTCTTTATATTAGATCTCCAGTGTTTATGCATATTATACATAAATGTTTGTGCCTTTTAATTAATATCCTTGCTTTCCCCCCAACCAATCTCTTTCCTTTTGACACTGCCTGTTCTTTTTCCCCACATCCAACCTCTGAAACCATCTTTTAGTTCAATTAAAGAATTATCTATTAAATTATGTATGTGTGCATGCATATGTGTGTCTGTATGTGTGACTATATGAGCTCTTGTATATGCTTCTGCACATGCTCAAAAGCCAGAAGACATTATATTTTTATTCTTCAATTATTCCTTTCAGACAGAATCTTTCCCTGACCTCCTGAGTGTGCAAGTGCACCGTGTGTGTGTGTGTGTGTGTGTGTGTGTGTGTGTTGTCTGTTAGGCTAGAAGCCAATGAACCACAGAGATCTATCAGACTACCAGCCTCAAACTCTGAGGTTACAGGCATACACCAGATGCCTGGCTTGATATGTGGATAGTGGGATCCAAACTCTGATTCTTATAATTGTACAGCAATTCTTCTAAACCACTGAGATGTCTGCATAGCCTTGTGTCCAAATATTTTATTTCATTTGTGCTATCAAGATGTAGTCTATGTCTATGTCTGGTCTCTTTCACTGAGAATGTCCTCCACATGCATTGAAAATATTATAAGCAAAATGCCACACTTTAGATACTCTCCTATGTTTTATCATTACTCATTTTTTACCACATAGTTTCTGTATATTATCTGCAGGAGGTAAAGTTTCACTGAACATGAAAATTTAGGCAGCTCAAGATACTGACTTGAATTTACACAGTATTGGGATTACTGAATTGTGGTGATTCTATTTTTAATGTTTGGATGCCACACCCATACACTTTTCCATGTAGCTCTGCTAATTTGTGTTTCTACCAACATATGTAGTGGGTCACTTTTCTTTACACTGTCCTCACCACTTAACCTAGGTATATCTTATCTGTTTGATATTATCAGTGTAACAGGTTTTGTATGCTATTTCATCATGCTTTTTATTCACATTTCTTTGATATTAATAGTGATAATAATAACTATTATACAGAAATTTTATATATTCTATTAAGTTGTATGAGTCCACATACACTTTTATACATAAAACATTCAAGATTGGTGCTTATTCAATTCTTTTGTGTTCTCCTGTGTACTGGCAGACTGTCAGAGGTAGAGTTATCATTGATGCCCTTAATAATCTTGAAGAAGTCTCTCTGTATGACAACCTTGCTAAGAATTACTTTTAAAAATCAGGAATAGAGGTTGGATTTTTGTCAGATATGTTTTCTTCATCTTTTACAATAACCATGTGTATATTTCTTTTGATTCTCCTAGTAGGGTGCATTATTTTGATTGATTTTCACATATTAACTCAACCCTGGAATAATGGGATAAATAACCTTTGTTCATGATTCCTTTTATTTGTCATTGTGTTTGTCTTAAGAATGTGTCAGTTTCTGAGAAATATTGATCTGCAGTTTTCTTATAATTCTTTGTGTTTTCATAATGATATTGCTGGCTTCATAGAATGAGCTGGAAATATTCCTTCTTTCTCAGCAATCTGAAAGTGTGTATATTGAATCAGTATTGTTTATTTAACTGTTTGGTGGAATTTCACAGTGATATCATATGGGCCAGGGAGTTTCTTCCTGGGAAGGATTTTAACTATTTTTCAATTTATTTAATTGGTATAGGTCTATTCAGGTTATCCATTTCTAAGCATCAATACTTGTTATTTGAACTACTTTGGTAGTTTCTATATTGCAGGGAATTTTTAAATTTTTCTTTGGTTGTCACATTTATTACCAAAGCTATTTATAAAATCTCTTAATGTTCTTTTAATATTTATAGAATCTCTAGTGATGTCCTCATTCTCATTCCAGACTATGTTAACTTATTTTAAACACCTTTCCTATTCACCCTAGCTATAGGTTTATTAATTTTATTAATCTACTTAAAAACCATTGATTTTTATCCACTGCCTTCTATTTTCTGTGTTATATATTCCCATGCTGATTTTTATTATTTTTTATTGCTTATCATTTTGAGTGATATTTGCTCTTCTTTTCTTTTTATAGGTGCTTATTATCTTTTCAAGCAGATATATTTAATGCATTAAAACCATCCTAATTGCTATAATACTTTTATCTTGAATGCTATACTGTTTTGAAACTTCTTCTAGCAAACAAATTAGTCCATTACTTTTGAGTTCAGCCTGTCTTGAATTCCCAGGACATGGGTAAAACATAGCCATGTTCTTTTCTAGAATTTAACATGAATGGCCTCTAGCCTGTTTCCTGATTGGTTTCTTGTTCCCCTCTGAAACCTCATAAACCATGTTCACTGTCTGTCTATCTATCAGCACTCTGATCTTCTGAATGGCCCATTAATCTCTGCTTTAGGCATCCTTGTGTTTCTCTAGCCTATAGCTACAAACTCCTCCAAATTCTTCTCACAAACCAGTTGGAAAAACCCATGAACCACTTGGTCAGCTTTATCACAGCAATGACAACATTTCTCAAAACCGGTTTCTAGTATTTTATGGTTTTTGTTGTTGTGATAAATATTTGAAAGGAAAATAAATGATGGAAGATGGAACAGTCCTGGGGAAAGTATGGCAGTGCCTTGCAGTTGAGGCAGCAGGCACATGCATGGGGGTTCCATTACAGTGGCAGTGAGGGGACGGAGAAGTTGAGTCATAACTGGTCCCAGGTCACCATGTCAATGTAGTTTTTCCATTTGGGGTGCCTACAAAAGACATACTAAATTTTGCCACCAGCATGGGATGTAAGCTGCCCCCCTCAGACCAGAGCTACAGAAAATTTGTGTACTTTAATGAATGTACTTTTAAACTTTTCATCTGATTAAAAAAAAAAAAAATCCCAGCTCCGGTAGGATGCCTTAGAGGCTCTGTGTTCTCAGACATTCTGATTTTAGCCCGTTCATTTCAAATATATTTGCATTTTTATGCATTAAAACCCTTGTTGTGTGGAATTTTGCCCTCAAGGCACCATTCCTTTTGTCTGAATGCAGAGTGCATGGTTTCGGTTTCTCTTTAACTGTGTTCATCCTTTCATCTCTTTACCTGTTACCTCAGCCCCATGCTTTTCCATAGCTTTAAATGCACCCACCCTCATTCCTCGTAAAACTGTACAATCTTCACATTTTAAAATTGCATAACAATAAAGCATTAGCATTAGAATTATATTTATTTTTAGATATTCTCTTCTAAGTATAGACATTTCTGACTTATCACAGGTAGTTTTCAGTTGTATAAGTGCAATCAAAGCTGAATTTTTAAGGAGTCACACATATGCTTGTTTGTTGGGTTTAGTTTTCATTACTTTTTTAGTACAATCTAGTAGCAGGTATTCTGATATTCTGGCTCTTACAATCTTTCTGTCCCTGCTTCCACAATGTTCCTTGAGACCTAGGAGAGGTTGTATTATAAATGCATCAGTTGAGGCTGAGCAAACAGTCTTCAAACAAAACTCACCAGAAAATCTAAAAGATACTTCATTCCCACCAAAGTAACAATTATACTATGAAGACATTAAAATCCTAAACATATATGCACCAGGCTTCAGTGGCAAATGCTTTACTTACTAAGCAATCTCAATGGTCTTAGCTATTTTTATAATATAAAGATTAAAAAAAAAAAAACACTGACTACATGTTTCCTGAATATCAGGTATAGGCTTAAGTGATACAGGGTTCTCAAATATAACACAGCTCAAACAAAAACCACTGTCTCTCAGCTTTATACCTGCCCTCATACTTAACTTATTCTTTTGTTTCTTTATTCAAAACTCAATTCTATCCACTGTTTGTAATTAGAAACTAGGATTGAAACCTTCAATTTTCCATTGCCTTATGATATGCAATCCCACCTATGCCTATGATAGGGATTAATATCAAGAATATAGTATAACACCCATGAAATATGAATGGGAGATTAACTGGCTACAGATAAAACTTGTATATAAAGGAGCTTTAGCTGTTGGCTATTGAAAAACAGGCCCAAATAATATTTTTCATTGAGACTCAGTAGTGTCATTGTCATGTGATCAGTCCTTATAGCTTACAAGTTTTACCTCTGTCAAGTTCCTTAAAATTGTCTAGTCTCTATTAATTATATCTATAGAAAACTCTATAGTTTAGCCCCAATCGAAAACTATTACTCCCCTAAACCAACCTATTGTTCTCTCCTCAAATACTTGTTTTAATCCACTTTTAAATTATAATGATATATGAAGGACTTCTTTTGAAGAAAATGAGGTTTATTTTGGCTTGTAGTTCTGCATGCTCAGTCTAGGTGCATTATCTTATGATGGATTAATTGTTGGTAGAGTCTACAAATAATACAAAGAGTTATAAATCATTACATGATAAGACTTAGGAAGCTCTCTTCTGATCTGGCAAGTCTCTTTCTTGTAAAACTACCAGGGATCTGTTATGGGACTCTACCATGACAAATTAATCTAATTATCTCTTCTCAAAGGTACTACTTCTGAACACCATAGTCAGATTTAGTTTCCACATGTGAAACTTTTGGGGATAGTCAATCATATCCAAATCATAGCACTACTATAAGAGATTTCCTAGGGATCCCCAATGATACTCTTATACCATCTATTTCAAACCCATTCTCAAGTCAGCAGTCAAAATTAACTTTGAAAAATGTAAATCAAGTCAAACCATTGCCTGCTTTAGGGCTCTTTCCTGACTCTTTACATTGAAAGACAATTAACATTCTAAGTCAGTGTCCTTAATGCCATGCATGATTTTGGCATGACTTGTCTTTTTAGTTTTGTCTTTTACTATTCTCCTTTATTTGTGGTTTTGTTTAGATAACTTTTATTTACTTACTTATTATTTTTTGTCCTCTTTTCCGGTTTCCCCTCTGCAAACCACAATCTTATCTCCCCTGCCTCTATGAGGGTGCTCCCCAACCCACCCACCCACTCCTGACTCACCACCCTAGCATTCCTCTACACTGAGGCATCTAGCTTCCACAGGACCAAATGCCTCCTCTCCCACTGATGCCAGATAATATATGCAGCTGGAGCCATGGGTACTCTTTGATTTAAACTTAAGTTTTCAAGGTAGGTGTCCCTTATTCCATGAAGTTAATCTTCTCTCTAAAACTGGCTTTAGTGACTCTCCACTGTAGTTCATTGCACCTTAGGATTGCCTTTATTTTACTTATCATAGTTTACTTATAATTACCTTCTAAAGGTTTTGCTTCCTGGTTTGACTATGAAATCTTTGAAATCAAGACACTTTCTGGTTCATCATTATGTTACTACTGATAAGCATAACATATTTTAGGGACAGATAAATTAAATAGATGAAACTGACTGGCGTGAAAGAGAATGTGGTACTTTATTATGTGTGTCCCACAATGACATCCATGTTGGCCTCAGATTCTTTTCTCAGGACATGTACACGGGGAAGAATACATATTTACCCATGGAATGTATAGGGGATACAACACAGTAAAATTTGAGCTAGATCCCAGGAAATAGATAGGGTTTTAGACAAGTAATTGTGGAGTAAGGCCATTTTTATACACAAGGAACTGTATGAAAACAGTATAGTATAATTATAAGAGAGAGCTTCATATTTTTGGTATAATAGAAAATATATGTAGAATGAAAGGCTAAAACTTGTACATGGGAATCTCCGTATGGCATACTGTGGGATGTTGGATTTGTTCTGTAGTCTTGTGGGAGTATTTTTGGCATGTTTTAAGAATTCTTGATGACTCCCCCAGAAGTTCTTTTGCTCAAGCAATATTACAGAGCAGTGGTATTAAAAACTGCATGGTATTGGTTCAGTGATAGGGAAGCGGATCAATGGAATAGGATCGAAGATCCAGAATTGAACCCACACATCTATGGCCAATTGATCTTCGACAAAGGAGCTGAAAACATCCAGTGGAAAAAAGATAGCCTTTTCAACAGATGGTGCTGGCTCAACTGGAGGTCAACATGCAGAAGAATGAGAATTGATCCACTCTTATCTCCTTGCACTAAACTCAACTCCAAGTGGATCAAGGATCTCCACATAAAACCAGACACACTAAAACTAATAGAAAAGAAACTGGGGAAGACCCTTGAAGACATCGGCTCAGGGGAAAAATTCCTGAACAGAACACCAATTGCTTATACTCTAAGAACAAGAATAGACAAATGGGACCTCATAAAACTACAAAGTTTCTGTAAGGCAAAAGACACTGTCAAAAGGATAAATCGGCAACCAACAAATTGGGAAAAAATCTTCACCAACCCCACATCCGACAGAGGGCTAATCTCCAATATATACAAAGAACTCAAGAGGTTAGACCCCAGAAAACCAAATAACCCTATCCAAAAATGGGGTACAGAGCTAAACAGAGACTTTTCACCTGAAGAAATTCGGATGGCTGAGCAACACCTTAAAAAATGTTCAACATCACTAGTCATTAGGGAAATGCAAATTAAAACAACCCTGAGATTTCACCTCACACCAGTCAGAATGGCTAAGATTAAAAACTCAGAAGACATCAGGTGTTGGCGAGGATGTGGAGAAAGAGGAACACTCCTCCACTGCTGGTGGGAATGCAAGCTGGTACAACTACTCTGGAAATCAGTATGGCGGTTCCTCAGAAAACTGGGCGTGATACTTCCAGAGGACCCAGCCATACCACTCCTGGGAATATACCCAGAAGATTCACCAGCATGCAATAAGGATACATGCTCCACTATGTTCATAGCAGCCTTATATATAATAGCCAGAAGCTGGAAAGAACCCAGATGTCCCTCAACAGAGGAATGGATACAAAAAATGTGGTATATATACACAATGGAGTACTATTCAGCCATTAGAAACAATGAATTCATGAAATTCTTAGAGAAATGGATGGAGCTGGAGAACGTCATACTAAGTGAGGTGACCCAGTCTCAAAAGAATACCCATGGTATACAGTCACTGATAAGTGGATATTAGCCTAGAAGCTTGGAACACCAAAGACACAAATCACATATCAAGTGATGTCTCACAAGAAGAAAGGAGTGGACACTGGTGCTAGAATGGACCAAAACATCATTGTGGGAGAGTACAAGAACAGTAAAGTGGGAGGGGGTGGATGCGGGAGCAGGGGGAGGGAAAAGGACATGTGGGACCTTTGGGGGTGGGGAACCGGAAAAAGGGAAATGAATTGTAAATATAGAATATATACAATAAAAAAAAGAATTCTTGATGACTTGGAAGTATTGAACTATCTTGAAGATACAATGTGTTTGTTTGTTTGTTTGCCTTGGTAATAATAGTCTTGGCTACTTCTTTTTTATATCAACTTGATATAACCCAAACTAAAGGCTTCTGAGAAGAGAGTACCCTGATTTAGAAACTGTCTCAGGATTGGGCTGCCTGTATAAGGTGGAACTGTAGGTTGGCAATTCTTCAGGGCATTTTCTTCATTAGTGATTGACAGGGCTGGGGGTGTGGGGAGGGAAGGCCCAGCCTACTGTGTATAGGAATATCCTGTTCAGTGGTCCTGGGTTATATAAGAAAGCAGGTTGAACATGCCTTGGGGAATAAAGCTGCAAACAATGTTCCTTCATGGGCTCCAGATTCCTGCCCTCACTGCTTTTGATGATATACTGCCAAATGTAATTGTGAATGAAATAAGCTTATTCCTACCTATGTTGCTTTTATTCATAATGTTTCATCATATCAATAGGAACCCTAAGACAGAATATATTTTAGAAAATATAGAGGAAAAAAAGACCAAATTTATAAACATCTATTTTGCATAGTACAGTTTTAGAAGTATATGAGTTCCTGTAAATGATCTGAATTTAAAATATAAATTAACCTCAAATGTATTCATTGTATATTTATTAATAAATGTAGGCTGTATATTTCATATATGTATATCATTGCATTTTGCTTATATTCCCCATATGTGTTTTCTCTTATCTGCTTTCCATGGTCCATTTTCTTATCTAATAATACAAAGTGTATATTCATTATTGTTTTTAAGTCAGATTTCACAAATGAGATAAAAATATGATCCCTGTCTAAAATTTGTTTACATGAGGAAAAGCAAGTGATTTTAAAGTGTACCTATTTTTGAAGCATTCTACTCATAACTATTCTTATTCCTTTTACTTAGTAACTGATGGAAACAGATGCAAAGACCCAGAGCCAAACATTAAGTGGAGTTTGAGAAAACTTTATGAAGAGGGAGAGGAAAGACTGAGAGAGCCAGAGAGGTCAAGGATACTAAAAGAAAACCTACAGAATCAACTAACTTGGGCCCATAGGGGCCCACAGAGCCAACCATTAGTTGGAGTTTGAAAAAACTTTATGAAGAGGGAGAGGAAACACTGAGAGAGCCAGAGAGGTCAAGGATACTAAAAGAAAACCTACAGAATCAACTAACTTGGGCCCATAGGGGCCAACAACCAGAAAACATCCATGGAATGCACCTAGGTCACTCAGAATATATGTAACAGTTGTGTAGGTAGGTCTTTAGGTGGGACTCCTAACAGCAGAAGCAGGAACTGTATGTGACTCTACTGTTTGATTTTGAATCCCTTTACCCTCTCTGGGCTGCCTTGCCTAGCCACAATAGGAGAAGATGCACTTAGCATTACTGCAACTTGATATGCCATGGCTGGTAGATATTCATGGGAGGCCTTCTCTTTTCTGAAAAGAAAGAGGCAGGGAGGATGGGGCTGGGGTAGAGATGAGATGGAGGGACTGGGCAGAGAGCAGGGAGAGGGAGGTGTGAGGAGATTGATAAGCAAATAAGAAAATTAAAAGTATTGACAATAACAATTTAAAAATATTCATTTACTTGAGGGCCAGCAATTGGTTTTAAAATTTATTTGTTGTTTTGATGCACGCTTGTCATGGTTTTCTTGCTAGCAATGTCTAGACTAAACACACAAGCTTGAAATCTGTTACATCATTCTCAACCATGTGGAACACCTACAACTATAGTTGTAATTTTAGGGTAAGATGAAATAAACTGTGGCAAAAAAAAGTATTGTGAATTAGGGGCACAGTGTGCAGAGAAAAGAATCCTTGAAGTGATCATGCTGAAGAGCTGGCTGCTAGCCTTTTCATCAATTGGAATATGTGATTTTGGAGGATACAAGGTTATTTCTCTGTACTTGATTATCTCCAACTGTAATATACACGTTTTCTTTATGTCAATATAATTCAATCAAAGCATCTGAATGTGCTTAGGGGGATACCCTTTAGCCCAATAATTTGTGTCTAGTGAGTTTATCTCATGGTCACTTGTTCAACGTATTTGCTTTGGATTAGTAGAAATCAATTTGCTGCTTCTGTTAAAGATACAAGTCAGTCGTTAAGATAACTATTCCTTATTTGGAACCTTTCTCTTAGTCACCTCATCATCCTTCTTCAGTCAATCACTCTGGAGGTGACTGAACCTACTGTGGAACAAGGCTTTTACAATGTATATATTTTAGTTTGGCTTCTCTCCTCAAACTGGGATTTGAATTTCCAACTGCTTATAGGACAGTTTCATGTAGATACTCTGTAGGCATCCTAAACTCAAACTGTCTTAAATGTGAGCTTCTCCCTCTCAAATGATAACAACAATGATAAAAATAAGCAAAACCCCCTAAACAACTCTTTTCCAGATCCCTAAATCACTGAATAGTGTAACATGAACATGTCCTCTTTTGAAACTTTAGACCTAATCAGTTACAGAGCTTTAACAGCTCTCATTTGATTCTTCTTTTCACTTGTAGTATCACTGCACTTAGACCTCAATTGTCTTGGCTTTATTCTATTGAAGATACTTGAATGGCTCTACCTGTTCTACTTCTATCTCTAGACTATCTTCCCATCAGAGTTGTCTTCAAAAGCACAGCTCTGGTCCTGTCACCTTACTCCTCATAAACTGCCACTGTCTTCTTTCTCATTGCTGACAGAATAAAATCTAAATGGCCCTACTTGATATCTGAAACTCTCCACAGCATAACTCCACTATACTCCTTCCAACTTATCTTGCTCTTGTATCCTAAGCTTGGCATATCCCATTAATTCTTTCCCCTGTGCCTTTTGTTGATATATTACCTTCTACCTCCACTGTATTTTTATCTGTCATTGATGGTGAAAATCCCTGTCCTTCATTATAACCATTGCTCCTTACATATTTATTGCTTCTTGATTTTGAAATTATCCTTAGAGACCAGATGACTTGCTTCATTTCTTGATGCCGCTGTTTATGTTATTCTCCATGAAATGCTTCTATGTTTTCTGTGCAAGTAGAAATTATCCAGAAATTCCTTCAATGTTGTTGTTTGGAAGAACAGTTTTCATAGTTTGCAATCAAGACATAGCCATTCCTCTTTTGGAAGTAGCCAGACTCCAAGGGCACTCTTATGTATTTGTATAAAGCAAGGCATCCCTATTGCTGTTGTTTGACTCATTGTAAGGAAAGGACAAGAGAATAAACAGAACTTGGCTGCTGTAATCACTTCATTGACCTTCTAAACAACCGTGTTGTTTTCCCCTGTGTCAAGTTCTGCCTCAGGTTCGCTGGCTTTCAAAAGTGAAGTTTCCTTTTTTGTTGTCTTTGCCTTTTGTGTAAACAGCTACTGGTCCTTAATTTGTGCATGTCCTAGTCTGCCACTGTCCACTTTATTTTGATCTGTTGACATTCAGGTTTTCAGGAAATTATTCAGAATCCTGTCTCTTCATGTCTCTTCTTGGTTTTGAGCATAAATATATATTTACTTTGTACTCAAAGAGACACACAAGCACATCCTGGCTTTGAAGGAGAAAGAGGACAGACAGAATAGATTTACCAAGTAGGGAAGCAACCACAGAATGATTTACCATTCTGAACCTTGATGGTAGACACTCAGTTGTCCTTGAAGTGCTTCGTTTCTCCTTGTCTTCCCAGGCATCTTCCAGGGACTTCAAATTCCCCACTCTTCTGTATGAATGCTTTGGGGATGTCCTAAAGAATGTGCCTATTGTTTTATTGATTATATCAGTAAAGAGAACAAAACTTAGAGCATAACAGTCTTTTGGATGAGCATTGAGACACTGGTAGGGCATGAGGGAGGGTTGATCAAGAGATCCTACCACATAGGTTATTGGAGATTGTGCCAACAGTAACCATATACTCAGTTTGTGGATACTCAGGACCCAGAACTGAGTCATGCCACACAACAGTTTCTGTTCACAGATAAATTTAAGAAATGTCTGTATAATGTTTTGGTTTGTATTTGAAATTTTGTTAAGAAAAATTGGGGCTTTTGTTTTCTTTATCTCATTTGAGGGGAAGACAAAACTTTACCTTTTATCAAATGACACTATGAGATTTATAATTAGATAATAGCAGCTGTCTCCTGAAGGGACTGTCAGTTTGCAAATGAGTCTCACCAGATTATGGTAGGATCAATAGGAGCTGAATAATTAAAATTCGATACTACTACGTTTCTCTCAATAACACTGTGGAGAATGATGTATGACAGATTTAATTGAATTTGTCAGACACCATGGCTACATGCATAGATCACGGGGGATATTTTTAGAGTTATGTATTTGATTTTCTGATGAGACTTGCAATCGGCCTTTTAACATTCGAGCTTTCTCCTATGCTCTGGGCTGCCGTACTCTGTGAGTGTTGACAAGGCCAGGGAGCACTGGCCTGACTTTGTGCTGAACGTCAAAGAGTCAAAATGTAAAATGGCATTGTGGAAGCAGCTTCTAACCAAATGCATTGAGAAAGTTGATTTGGGGAGAAAAGGTCATAAGAGAGAAAAATCATCTACTAACAAACAATTTTTCTTTCTCATAGCATTTGGTTTCCAGTGAAAACACAACTTGGAAATATTTCTGGCAATGTGAATTCTACTCCCAATGGGATCATGTCATTTGAATGCCATTTCTCTCTCATAGTGTTACTGGGGACAAATAAGATATAAGGTTTTAAAGTAGTTTGAACGTTCTCATACAGCATGACATACTGTGAATATGTTAAGTGTTATGTCTTGTTTTTGTTAATATAGCTATGATTCTCTTTGTTCATTCATTCTATAATCTGATTATTTGCTCCCCTAACCATTCACTTACCTATCTTTTAATTTAATTGATCATTACAAAGAATGAATTATCCCAGTGTCATGCATAGTCTCTATCCTTGGAAAGTATCATATCTGTTGGGGCCAACAAACATAAGTGAGGTAACCCAGTCTCAAAAGAATACCCATGGTATGCACTCACTGATAACTAACTGGATATTAGCTTAGAATCTTGGGACACCAAAGACACAATCCACATACCAAATGATGTCCGACAAGAAGGAAGGAGTGGACCCTGGTGCTGGAAAGGCTCAAAGCATCAGTGTAGGGGAATACCAGAACAGGGAAGTGGGAAGGGGTGGATGGGGGAACAGGGGGAGGGAAAAGGGCATGTGGGACCTTTGGGGGGCAGGGAACCAGAAAAAGGGAAATGAAATGTAAATATAGATTATATCCAATAAAAAAAAGAAGAAGGACTGTAGTTGCCATGGTAAAATCATGTCCTACCTATGGCAAAATAAATTTAGTCATGCTAATATCAGAGCAGGTGGCAAGGAAAATGATCTGACTGTGAGTATTGGGATTCACCAGAAAGATGGCAGTTCATAAAAGAACATTTAGGTTGGAGGAAGCTACGTGAACAATATGATCTATGAACTACAAAAAGTTTGGTGTGCAGAGAGAAGTGCTTGGGTAGTATGTAAGGGTTCCAGGTTTGTGGGCTTATGGCAGGAAGGAATTACTTCAGGGTTTGAAGTAAGGGAATTCTATGGGGAGATTTAAGTTTGGGCTGGACTTCGTGGCAACAGGGTAGAGAATAGATTCAGAGGCAGGGAGATAAAGTAGGTTATTATATTAGCTTTGAGAAGTAATTATGTAGGCATAAGTTTTAGATTTAAATAGTAGGTTGGGTGATGCCTCATAAGTCATTTCGGTACATATGCCCAAGATTGGTGTAGAGTTTCAGATGAAATGTTCTGTGATAGTATACAAATTCTCCTTCATCTTTGGCTTTGTATTCTATATTCGATATTTGAGGGACCAATTGTGTAACTTTTTTTTCTTTTTTTTATTGTATATATTCTATATTTACAATTCATTTCCCTTTTTCTGGTTCCCCACCCCCAAAGGTCCCACATGTCCTTTTCCCTCCCCCTGCTCCCGCATCCACCCCCTCCCACTTTACTGTTCTTGTACTCTCCCACAATGATGTTTTGGTCCATTCTAGCACCAGTGTCCACTCCTTTCTTCTTGTGAGACATCACTTGATATGTGATTTGTGTCTTTGGTGTTCCAAGCTTCTAGGCTAATATCCACTTATCAGTGACTGTATACCATGGGTATTCTTTTGAGACTGGGTCACCTCACTTAGTATGACGTTCTCCAGCTCCATCCATTTCTCTAAGAATTTCATGAATTCATTGTTTCTAATGGCTGAATAGTACTCCATTGTGTATATATACCACATTTTTTGTATCCATTCCTCTGTTGAGGGACATCTGGGTTCTTTCCAGCTTCTAGCTATTATATATAAGGCTGCTATGAACATAGTGGAGCATGTATCCTTATTGCATGCTGGTGAATCTTCTGGGTATATTCCCAGGAGTGGTATGGCTGGGTCCTCTGGAAGTATCACGCCCAGTTTTCTGAGGAACTGCCATACTGATTTCCAGAGTGGTTGTACCAGCTTGCATTCCCACCAGCAGTGGAGGAGTGTTCCTCTTTCTCCACATCCTCGCCAACACCTGATGTCTTCTGAGTTTTTAATCTTAGCCATTCTGACTGGTGTGAGGTGAAATCTCAGGGTTGTTTTAATTTGCATTTCCCTAATGACTAGTGATGTTGAACATTTTTTAAGGTGTTTCTCAGCCATCCGAATTTCTTCAGGTGAAAAGTCTCTGTTTAGCTCTGTACCCCATTTTTGGATAGGGTTATTTGGTTTTCTGGGGTCTAACCTCTTGAGTTCTTTGTATATATTGGAGATTAGCCCTCTGTCGGATGTGGGGTTGGTGAAGATTTTTTCCCAATTTGTTGGTTGCCGATTTATCCTTTTGACAGTGTCTTTTGCCTTACAGAAACTTTGTAGTTTTATGAGGTCCCATTTGTCTATTCTTGTTCTTAGAGTATAAGCAATTGGTGTTCTGTTCAGGAATTTTTCCCCTGAGCCAATGTCTTCAAGGGTCTTCCCCAGTTTCTTTTCTATTAGTTTTAGTGTGTCTGGTTTTATGTGGAGATCCTTGATCCACTTGGAGTTGAGTTTAGTGCAAGGAGATAAGAGTGGATCAATTCTCATTCTTCTGCATGTTGACCTCCAGTTGAGCCAGCACCATCTGTTGAAAAGGCTATCTTTTTTCCACTGGATGTTTTCAGCTCCTTTGTCGAAGATCAATTGGCCATAGATGTGTGGGTTCAATTCTGGGTCTTCGATCCTATTCCATTGATCCACTTCCCTGTCACTGAACCAATACCATGCAGTTTTTAATACCACTGCTCTGTAATATTGCTTGAGGTCCGGGATATTGATTCCCCCAGAAGTTCTTTTGCTGTTGATGATAGTTTTAGCTATCCTGGGTTTTTTGTTATTCCAGATGAATTTGAGAATTGCTCTTTCTAGCTCTATGAAGAACTGAGTTGGGATTTTGATGGGGATTGCATTGAATCTGTATATTGCTTTGGGCAAGATTGCCATTTTGACTATATTAGTCCTGCCAACCCACGAGCATGGAAGATTTTCCCATTTTCTGATGTCTTCTTCAATTTCCCTCTTCAGAGACCTGAAGTTTTTGTCCTATATATCTTTCACATGTTTGGTTAGCGTCACTCCAAGATACTTTATATCATTTGTGGCTATTGTGAAGGGTGTCATTTCCCTAATTTCTTTCTCGGCCTGCTTATCCTTCGCGTATAGGAAGGCTACTGATTTACTTGAGTTGATTTTATAGCCAGCCACTTTGCTGAAGTTGTTTATCAGTTGCAGGAGTTCTCTGGTGGAGGTTTTTGGGTCACTTAAGTAAACTATCATATCATCTGCAAATAGGGATAGTTTGACTTCTTCCTTTCCGATTTGTATCCCTTTGACTTCCCTCTGTTGTCGAATTGCTCTAGCTAGTACCTCAAGTACTATATTGAAGAGATATGGCGAGAGTGGACAGCCTTGTCTAGTCCCTGATTTTAGAGGGATTGCTTCAAGTTTTTCTCCGTTTACCTTGATGTTGGCTACTGGTCTGCTGTAACTTTTCATTGCAAAAGCCAGAAACTTTCCACTTTGTAACATTTGCTATCCAGTTGTGCTGATTGTGTCACCAACATCTCCATCTCCTGGCTACCACCATTTAATCTCAGCCTCCTGGAGCTACCCTGTCACATTAGTCTAATCTGAATTCCACATTATGGCTTCAAAGGCACAGAGTACAAGAAGGGAAGATGTATTTATACTGTAGGAAAGACAAAGTAAACAAGGTTATAGAGAAGTAGACCACTTTTGATTCAGTTGATGGGAAAGGCTAGTACTCAGTTTTGGCTCATTTAACTGATTGAAGACAGACTTCTTTCTTCTGGTATTGAAGGAGGAAGGGGGTGGTGAGAGATTCTGTGCTTTCATATAGCCTTTCCCCTTTCTTTAAATGGAAGGAGGGAGAATTTGTCTACTTATTTTTTAATTTAACCTAAACATTTACATTTGATGATCTGTTTCTGTCTGTGTCTGTGTCTGTGTCTGTGTCTGTGTCTGTGTCTGTGTCTGTGTCTGTGTCTGTGTCTGTGTCTGTGTCTGTGTCTGTCTGTCTGTCTCTCTCTCTCTTTGTCTCTCTCTCTCTCTCTCTCTCTCTCTCTCTCTCTCTCTCTCTCTCTCTCTGTGTGTATTTATGTTGATATTAGGTATTTTTATTTCTCTCTCCACTCTACCTTATTTTGTGAGATAGGCTCTTTCACTAAAACTAGACTTTGCTATTTTAGCTAGACTGGCTGGTCAGCAATCCCCTGTTATGCATCTCTCTGTTCTGCCACCAACATTGGGGATACACATGTACATCCTACCAACAACTGGATTTATTTGGGTACTACAAACTCATGCTCAGATCTTTGTCCTTATACAGTAAGTGCTTTACCCACTGAGGCATCTTCCCTATCTCCTGCATTTTCCTTTAGTGAGATTCTAAAGAACAATTCGATTTCTTTTCTTCTGTTTCTGTACAGTTAAACTCAGGTCCCAAATATCCATTGCTCTATAACTCTCATTTATAATACCCAACCTTCTTCTTTTCACAAATGTTTATGGACCTCGCACCTTAACTATGTGGAATAGACAGCTATGTACATGATAGATTTTCATAGACTCATAAGTTATTAATGCTGGAAGGAACCTTAGGGATTATCTGAGTCAAACCCCTGGAAGCAATGCAGTCACCATACACTGACCTGTTTGAAATCCCTCTTCTACTACTCACAAGCTTTGTGGATTTGAGCTAGCCATATAACCTCACTGAACCTAATATTCCTTATCTCCAGAGTCAGCGTTGTAATAACTGCTTGAGAAGATTAAAGGAATAATTGATATAAATAGCTTTGAGCACAGGGTCTAGTACATGCTAAGAGCTGTATAAAACCTAGTTCCCTTGATCTTCTTTACTTTCATTTTATTAAAATGATAAATTTAGGACACTGAGTATCAGGATATTGAGACTAAGATAAAAGTTACATCCCCAAAGTAACATAGCTAGTTTAGGTTGGAGCATAGTCCCCTGTTTCCTTTTTCTATTTATGATGATAGCCTAGGACCCCTTCTGTTGTGGCAGAAGAACAGGTAGAAATGGGAATTTGGGGGCTCTCACATTGTTGCCTTAGGACATGGAACAAAGAGAAGGATAGTAAGGCTATTAAAGACAGTCCTTACCTTCCTTTTCGTTTTTCTAAGGGCATCAATTGCTGATCACAATCCTGAACATGATGCTGTCTCATTATCATGGATGAGTTCTGCTTATCATGCATTTACATACTGTCAGCAGCTGCTGAACACAGGGACACACATCATCCCTGGAGCTCTTCTTCCCAAAGCATGTGGGGTGATAGGAGAAGTCTCGTGGGAGGAGCGTTCAACATCAGAGGAATCACTGAGCAATGGCTGAATTCAGAGGTTGCTTAAAAAAAACCAGCACACACATGAATCTTCAATTAATAGTAAGTAGAACGTGGTTGTTTGAAATGAACTGACTTGGGGTCATTCAAATATTCTCTTTGTACTTCAAATATGATACCATTAAGAGATTGGAATTTATCCTAAGGACTGTTATTTACAACTCAAAGCTATAACAAATGGCAATGGTGTTGAATGTTTCACATTTGGGTGCTCCCAAGGTTATTTCTCTCGGGCGTTTACTGTCTGTTCTGCTTATAAATATTTACTTTTGTGAATATTCTGACACTATGGCTCAGTTCTTCTTTTGCCAATATATGAGCAAAGTCAGGGTTATGTCAACAAGCATAGTGAAAAGTACATCTTGATATGGTTGACAGTGAGTCTCATGCTTTAGGTGAAAGGGGCGCTGCTTGTTTCAGTTTATTTGCTCATCTACAGAGACGCTTTTGCTGTCCATATCTATGTCCACCTTCACCTTTTACTGATGAATTATAAATTGCAGCTGGCAACATGATATCCTTCTAATAGCAAGGTAGCACTGCTGATTAATACTCACATAGATAAGATGTGGCCTAGGAACCTTGCCTTTGTTGGTCAGAATGGGATTTTCTGAATCTTTCCTTGTTCTTTATTTGTTATCCTTTTCTTTTTTGAGACCCTTTCTGTGACAGGGTCCTACTAAGTAGTCCTGGCTGGCTTGGGACTCACAATAGAGATCAGGATGGCCTTAAGCTTTCCATGTCTTCTTCCCATACGTTCTTCCTCCCTCATTCTTTCTCTTCATTCCCTTTATTCTTATACTTCTTCTTTAGTCATTCTGTTTTTATAACCTCGACTAGGTGTCACATGGTGGGAAGGGACAGAACTCAATCTGTGATCAGTGTTAGGGGCTCTAGTTTGGGACCATGGTCATGGTCACCTAGATGTTAGGTAACACAGGAAATAGTTCAGGTTGAATGCCTTTGATTGAACTTTACTTGGAACACAAAAGTATACTTACTTATGTGTTACAGTGCTTACCACATTGTACTCAGAGATAGGATGGACATGAAGGATGCTAAGAACTACCTGGAAAGTAGAGGCCAAGAAAGAATGTGAAGGTAAAGATGCAGCCCAGACTAAGGCATCAAACATGCAAGTGTCTTCTTTGAGTAGGCTAAGGACATTATGTATTGCCAGATTGACAATGCTGGAAGAAAGCATAGTTACCTAAGGCATGAGAGCTCATGTACTTTATAACTTTGCCATTGCAACACTTGTAGAATCTAGCATGATTTTCTGAATAGATTTTAAAGGAGACATTTTGGAATACAGGTTGTGGAATTACAGATATACTGTTCATTATCTCACCTCTTAAATACATGGCTTGCCTTTTGAAGTGTTAACCACCTTGAACATTCTTCTGGCCACATCAATAGTCAAGACCTCTGCATGTGGGGACTTCAAGTCTGGTCACGTCCGATGTTTAACCTGAAGGTCTGAACCTTCTGCCAGACCTCTCACTTGGGAGAGGTCCAGGCTTTCACTGGCTGCAGAATGTGCTGCTGGATGTGATAATCAGAGACAGTAAAAAAATAGTCTCAGAGGAAAACCTTTTAAAGGCATCCAAATTTAATGTCACTAGAGATGCCTTGTGTAGCTTTGTAAAGAAGACAGGAAAATGCCCTTGGTGTCTTCCAGGGAGCATGCATTAGATACCAGCTGCAATTGTGGCCAGGTTAACAAGATGCTGTGGACAATCAGGCAGTCCAAGAGGCCAGTGGCAGAGGACTGTTATAAAGCAGTATTGCTCAAAACACTGACTATCCCATGGTCTCTAAACATGGAGAATAGGCCCAGAGATCTGGGTAGTTAAATGTTTCAGCTATTTTTTTATAACATTGCTGCATAAATACCGAACTTACAAGTCATTATAATTGTTTTGAAGTCAATGTTTAATTCATTACAGTGAGAATCAAACTGAAAATTTTATTACAGTTTGAGAAAACAAGGTTGCTTTAATAGTAGAACACTATAAACAGATTCAAAACAGACAGACTAATTTAGCTACTTAGGCTACTCTGATTGTGTAAGGATCATGTTTGTAAACTCAAACCATACCCTAGTTCTGTTTAATAGAATTAATGATGTATGTGCATCTCTGAGGTCTGTTCCTCTTTTGTGATAAGTTGTATAAGGTCATATGTACAATATTCACGTCTGCAAATTTATGATGATGCTGAATAAATTAATAGAAATCCACTTTTTGGCACACAGACATGAGTTCATAACTCAAATTGACTTTTCCCAATTTGTCCAGAAGAGAAATGAACTATAGTTGAATTAGGTTTCATAGTTGAATTAGGTTTCATGAGGTTATGAGTGCAATGGAAAAGAATTATATAAAAGACAGACTTCATATAAAGGAGTTGTGTTTTTCTTAACATTTTGGTTATGAGCATACCTGTTAATGGGTGAGCCATCTCTCCAGTCTGGAACTGTATTTTTCTTGATTTGGATATTGCTACCAGCTTTCTTCCATGAAGAGTTATTTTTCTCATCAAATCCAAAGCATAAGAAGCCAAAAAAAAAAAAAAAAAAAGACCAAAGGGTAGATAATGAGCAGGCAGTACGTAATTGAAAGAGGAACACACACACACACACACACACACACACACACACACACACACACACACACAGAGAGAGAGAGAGAGAGAGAGAGAGAGAGAGAAGAACAGAGACACAGAGACAAAGACAGAGAGACATAGTGAAAGACACACAGAAAAAGAAGCAGGGAGAGGTGTTTAAGGAATTTGCAAAGTTTAAACACATCTTTGAGTCTTTGGATTTCTTCTGTTGAGTGATATCCTATGGAATTGATTAACTTTCCCCATGTGATTACTTTTTGGTGTCTAGACCTAAGGAGAGGTATATAGGAAGAGCTGGAATAGCAACAGCTAGCATACCGTGAAACCCTAGGGCACCCTGTGCAATCCAAACTCCTTAAGCATTTCACATCTGTCTCTCTACTACCAAAGATGCTACCAAAAGGTAATTATCCAAAATTAACCCCACCTGGTGATGATTTTTCTGCTCAAAGATTGTAGGCCCAATAAGCTCCCTTTTCATTGGAGGGTTATCAATGTAACTTACAATTTGCTGACTGTTAGCTGACTGCAAAATTCATGAGAAAAACTTGTGATCCTAGAGTAGGGAAGCCTGAACAAATCATATCTAGGAAATGTGTGTCCTTACATGACATGCAAGTGATAGGAGGGAGAGGTTGTGAGTATATATGCTTAGGGAGGTACAAAGTTTCCTAATTGCTGTCTACCTCCACAGACTAGAAGGAATTTGTAGCATAATACAGGAAATACAAGGGATTGAGGGAAAGGTAAGGGGGAGTTGTTGAAATTTCAGAAATTGTATGTGTCTTTTATTGGGAGAACTTAGAGTATTTATGAGAGAATCTCTCAATGCAAATAGAATCATTAGCAGATATTATTTAAAATATATACTCTGTGTATGGTTGAGAAAGGTTATGATATCCTTTTGAGGCATGGGTTGGACAATGAGAGAAGACTTTAAGTAGTAGTCAAAAAGCCAAAAAATAAAAAACAAATGGAAAAAAAAGAAGTTGTTCTTGAGTGAGACATTGAATGATATGGTGAGGTTTGGTGAACAGAGAAGAGAGCAAAGGACATACTGTGGTTTGGGGGAAGGAACGATCCTCTAAAATGAACCAAAGACAAAGCATGACATATGCCAAAGACAAACAAAAGCTGATGTCTATAGAAGAAAAAGCTCATCTAAGAAGTGGGTGAAGATAGGTTCAGGTAGGAAGGATAGACACACTTCAGGGGTAGCCTTGAATATGAGCCTGAGGAAGTTTGGCATTACTCAATTAACAGAGTTAGTGGAAGAGCTTGAGTAGATCAAGAGCACATGAAAACCTGTTACTTCAGATGAAATAATCCTACAGTCACCAACAGGAAGGAGCAGATGGAAGAGAACTTTTATGGGACATGAATGTCAATTTCATTAACTCAAGTATGAGGAGATGATGCTCTGGAACAGACTAGAAATAGAAGGCTTGGTTACTATACTAGGACAGAACACGACTCTGGCCAGCTGAAAGGCCTTATCTTCCCAATTGACTCATGTGAAGAGGTTCAAAGGCTGTTCAGCTAAGGGCTATCTCACTAGTATATTTTTGAAGCTCTTGTTAAAATCCTAAAATCAGAATGAGAAGTGAGAATGGCTACTATGACCTTGTGAATGAACCAACCTTTTCAAATATTGCCAGCAGGGTGAAAGGGGAGCTTCTAAATGGTTTATAAAACTGTGAAGAGATGGGCCAAATGGATGCCAATAAGCCTTGTGAGACAGTAACTACCTCTGAAACACAAGGTCATAGACAGACCTTGGAGAAACTAGAAGTGAAGTAAGCAATTTCGCCTGGATTTTGTTTACAAGAGTACATGTCACTGGAGACCACACTGACAAAAGTTCAGCTATAAACATAGATTTCATCTAGAAGCAATCCAAGGACAATATCTCGTATGTTGTGGGAATGAAGAGTTAAGAAGAGTCAGTAACCAATTGTGAACTTTGTCCTTCTATGACTTTTGAGGCCAAAGTCTTCTAGGCCAGGCTTTCTTTGCCCTTTCAAATACCTACACTATATCCCCACAGCATGAAAATCACCCCCTGTGTTCATATCACTGTTTAAACATGTAAGTGATAGATGCCCTATTTTGGGGCTATGGATTAAGCATGGACTCCAAATGCCCCTTCATCCATCTGTAATCTTTCTAATCATTTGTCTGCCATGGGGCCTCATATGTTTACTGCCCAACATACATCTATGAGGCACAGGATCATAAGAACAGGCAAGGATGCTAAACCAGGAGAATTGAGTTTTACTAACTCATCAGCATGAGAGAAAACCTATAGGGAAGTAATAGCAGAGTAATAGCAGAGGCAGAGAAGTGCCTGAAGAGGAGCTGGTGCCAAAGGAAGGGTCTTCAAATAGATGGCTCCAGGAAGCAAAGAAGACACTTCTGGGTTTGAAAATGGGAGAGAACTGTGTCAATTTCATGAGTGTTCCCAGGGTCAGGCTGCAGTAGCTCCATACTTAAGCAGAAAACTTCAGAAAGTCTTCAGATTGGAATGCCCACTGACTGATAATTTTCACTTTAAGGGATATTGGTAGCAAGTAATGCACAAGAGGCATCTTGCCAGATGGCTTGTGGGGAAAGAGAGCTGATTCACAAGACGACTGTTTCTGCTGGGATGAAAAATAACCTATTGGGCTTTAAAGAAAACAATTTAAGAACCCAGAATTAATATATGCATACCATCACATTGACTATAGAGTCTGTCTTAACTCCAAGAGTTGCTACTGAAGGTGAATTGTAAACTAAACTTGAGAGCTCCTACTGCCTGCTACAAAGTCAGCACTCAATATGTTTGTGGAATATAAAAAATAAATGATTGAGTGCATAAAATATAAATATTTTGAAGAAAGACACTTGATTTAAAGTTATAAGACCTGAGTTCAAATTTTTGGAGTGTCAGTTATAAACTTTTGGCTCTTTGGGAAATTTTTGTTCCTTTGTTGGCCTTATTTAACATATCATAAAATAGAAATGAGAATACCTATCCTGCTGCGCAAACAGTGTGATATAAAGTGGCAAAGAATATAAAACAGAAATAACCTTTGGGGAAACCCTCTTGGATAAAAATCCACAGAGATGTCCTAGACTGAACAAGGATGGCTGCTTTTGTGGATGCTATAGTAAAAGTATCCCAGGAGGTAATAATGAAAGGTCATTCTTGCTGGCTCTGGTCCCAGATGCATCTCCCTACATAGAAACTTCTGTGTTGCTTGTGACTCAATTTGAGATTCTTCTGAAACTAGTAAAGAATTCGGTTCCTCTTCCATGTGGCTGGGCCTCCCTCCTGAGTGACTAAGAGCACTGGAAGTATCATGAGCTTTGCATGTAGTATCTTTGGGAGCCATTATGTGTATGCCTGAACTGTTTCATCTCCTACTTATAGCTCTACCTCTGGAGTAGAGATATATCCCACGAGTCTGTCTTTGACTATCTCAATGATAGCATTATCCCAATAGCAAAGGGATGAAGGTATGGTTTTAAGACAGCCAGTCTCTGCCTGTCTTTCTACTCCTTCCTCTTTTTTTCTTATGATTTATAAGAAGCAGTTTATCTGACTTTTAGCCTGTGTCTTCTTTTTGACTCTTTCATTTGAGGGCTCACTCTTCACCTTGGGCTCTGCTCAGTTGATCTCAAAGAAAGCTCATTCACACTCTTTTTCTTTTTTTGACACATTGTGTAGAGTCCCTATTTAAATGGATTCTTTGTTCTGGAGTTTAGGGGAGAGAAGGTGGGATGATTTAAAAATCCTGCCGGGAGTCCTTGAGGAAGCAAACTGGAGTAGTGTTTGCAGAAGTCAATAGGCTTGTTGTAAGCAGGCATTGTGTGTTACAGCATATGCTGCTGAAACAAATCAATTTCAATTTACTTGTCCAGCAAAAGGAGCCATTATTTAGAACTGAATGGCCAGAGCTCCCATAATATATTGTGAAAACTTATTGTAGTTTTTACTGAGAACTAGCTTATGATGAAATTATTTGTTTTGACGCAAAGCATGGATGTTTATAGAATATAAATTTTGGAAGTATTGATTAGAGGCAGTTGAAGTATGAGCCACATTTCATTTCTAAATGTGGTAGTCAACTGATATCCATATGACATTGACACCAGGGTGCATTGCTAGCTAAGATGCTGGCAGGATTCTTATTTTGACAACAAACAAAATTAACATCAGGGGAGGGTGTTGGCTAGTTAGGGTGCTACTATAGTCAAGGCTGAAGTTCATTCACCTTTAAAGAGCAACTTGGCTCATAAATTTGGCTCCCTTACGAGAATGTCTGTTGCTAGTTCTATATTTTATGTTAGCTATATGGCTCTGTATATTCCTAGTAAATTGTTGAAATTCCCTGTAGGAGTAACATTTAAGGCTTGATTCACTGAAGTTTTACGTTTCCCTTGCACAGTTTACATTTAAGAAGAAAAACAGCTAAGACATTTGTGCTTCAGACATGATTTATGTCTCTCCCCAAATTGGCTGTGTGTGTGTGTGTGTGTGTGTGTGTGTGTGTGTGTGTATGTGTATATATATAATTTATCAGTCCTGTCTGTATATCTTGTGTGAGATCCTATTACCGAACTTTTGTAAAAGGGTTATAGTATATATTGTGATTTTTTCTCCCAGTTCCAATTTCATACATTCCATGAAGTTCAGGCATGTTTACCTATAGAAAAAAACACACACACACCACTATTATCCTCTTAGTTAAAGCATGACAGTTTTCATTCATTGCGTGAGTACTTACACAAGTGCCATCTCCTAAGCCGGGTCCCCTACTTCAGCCATCATGGTAGTCTAGCGAATATTTTCATCTCATTTGTTTTCTTAGTTGGATAGAACATTAGTTTGTAGAATGATAACAGATGACAGCTGCTGCCTTGATCATCATTGCTTCCTACTTATCAAACATTTTCATGCTGTTAATTATGCTTGTTGTCAGAATAAGGATCCTGTAAGGTTTGCAGCCAGCACTCCACTCAGAATTATACAGAAATCATCCTGTCATTTAAAACTACTTCTGGGAGCTCAGAGGTTATTTCTTACCATTACTGTTGCATTTTCCTTTCAGTCATGTTCTACATACTCCAACTTTCCCCATTCTCCACCTTGAGGACTTCATCAACAGTACCTTACATAGTTCATAAATTTGGTGTATAGCCATTATTTATCTATAGAACAAATGGAAGGATGCCACAGGGTAAAGAGTTGAATGATGTGTTATAATAGAGCAAGCTTATATAAGAATGGGTGACCATGAATGGCATAGCTGGGTCCTCAGGTAGTACTATGTTCGATTTTCTGAGGAACCACCAGCCCGATTTCCAGAGTGGTTGTACCAGCTTGCAATCCTACCAGCAATGGAAGAGTGTTCCTCTTTCTCCCCATCCTCTACAGCATCTGAGGTCACCTGAGTTTTTGATCTTAGGCATTCTGACTAGAGTGAGGTAGAATCTCAGGTTGTTTTGATCTGTATTTCCCTGATGACTAAGTTCAAACACTTCTTTAGGTACTTCTCAGCCATTCAGTATTCCTCAGTTGGAAATCCTTTGTTTACCACTGTATCTCATTTTTAATAGGGCTATTTGATTCTCTGGAGTCTAACTTCTTGAGTTCTTTGTATATATTGGATATTAACCCTCTATTGGATATAGGGTTGATAAAGATCTTTTTCCAATCTGTTGGTTGCCGATCTTTCCTATTGACAGTGTCCTTTACCTTACAGAAGCTTTGCAATTTTATGAGGTCCCATTTGCTGATTCTTGATCTTAGAGTCTAAGCAATTGGTGTTCTATTCAGGAAATTTTCCTCTGTGCCCATGTGCTCGGGGATCTTCCCCACTTTCTTTTCTATTAGTTTCAGTGTATCTGGTTTAACGTGGAAGTCCTTGATTAACTTGGACTTCAGCTTTGTACAAGGAGTTAAGAATGGATTGATTTGCATTCTTCTACATGCTGATCTCCAGTTGAACCAGCACCATTTGTTGAAAATGCTATCTTTTGTCTACTAGATGGTTTTAACTCCTTTGTCAAAGATCAAGTGACCATAGGTGTGTGGGTTCATTTCTGGGTCTTCAATTCTATTCCATTGATCTTCATTCCCGTCACTGTACCAATACCATGCAGTTTATCACTATTGCTCTGCAATAGAGCTTGAGGTCTGGGATACTGATTCCCCCAGAAGTTCTTTTACTGTTGAGAATAGTTTTAGCTATCCTGGGGTTTTTGTTATTCCAAATGAATTTGCAAATTGCTGTAACTCTATGAAGAATTGAGTTGGAATTTTGATGGGCATTGCATTGAATCTGTAGATTGCTTTCAGCAAGATGGCCATTTTTACTCTATTAATCCTGCCAACCCATGAGTATGGGAGATCTTTCCATTTTCTGAGGTTTTCTTTGATTTCTTTCTCCAGAAATTTGAAGCTCTTGTCATACAGATATTTCACCTGCTTGGTTAGAGTCACACCAAGGTATTTTATATTATTTGTGACTATTGTGATAGGTTTCATTTCCATAATTCCTTTCTCAGCCTGTTTATCCTTTGAGTAGAGGAAGGTACTGATTTGTTTGAGTTAATTTTATATCCAACCACTTTGCTGAAGTTGTTGTCAACTTTAGGAGTTCTCTGGTGGAGTTCTTTCCTGGACATATACCAAAAAGTTTCTCCAAGATATAACAAGGACACATGCTCCACTATGTTCATAGCAGCCTTATTTATAATAGACAGAAGCTGGAAAGAACCCAGATGTCCCTCAACAGAGGAATGGATACAGAAAATGTGGCACATTTACATAATGGAGTACTACTCAGCTATTAAAAACAATGACTTCATGAAATTCTTAGGCAAATGGATGGAATTAGAAAATATCATCCTGAGTGAGGTAATCCAATCACAAAGGAACACAGGGTATGCACTAACTGATTAGTGTTTATTAACCCAAGAGCTCTGAATACCCAAGATACAATTCACAGACGAAATGAAGCTCAAGAAGAAAGAAGACCAAAGTGTGGGTCCTTCCATCCTTCTTAGAAAGAGGGACAAAATACTCAGGGGAGTACATAGAGAGTCAAAGTGTGAAGGAGAGACTGAAGGAAAGGTCATCTAGAGACTGCCCCCCCCTGTGGACTCCATATACTTTCCACTAAACCCAGACACTATTGTGGATGCCAAGAAGTGCAGGCTGACAAGAGACTGATATAGTTGTTTCTTGAGAGGCTTAGCCAGAGCCTGGCAAATACAGAGGTGGATGCTTGCAGCCAATCATTGGACTGAGCACAGGGTCCCCAATGGAGGAGTTAGAGAAAGGACTGAAGGGGCTGAAGGGGTTTGCAATCCCGTAGGAAGAACAACAATACCAACCAACCAGAAGCCCCAGAGTTTCCAGGGACTAAACCATCAACCAAGGAGTACACATGGAGGGACCCATGGCAACAGCTGCATATGTAGCAGAGGATTGCCTTGTTGGGCATGAATGGGAGGAGAGGCTCTTGGTCCTGTGAATGCTTGATGCTCCTGTGTAGGGGAATTCAAGGGTTGGGAGGTGGGAGTGGGTGGGTGGGTGGAGTAATACTGTCATAGAAGCACAGTGAGGGGGGATGGGATAGGGGTTGGCAGAGGGGAATCTGGGAAAGGGGATAACATTTGAAATGTAAATAAAGAAAATATCCAAAAATAAAAAAGAATAAAAAGTTGCTTGCCTGTATAGAAATTCTCCAATCTTGCTGAAACTACAATAAATACCCAGTATCCCTAGACTCAGTTTCTCAGTTTGGACAGGATGTAAGTGAGGAAGACTGGTGAGAGATCTTGTTACAGAGCTCCATAATAAAGACCTTTGTGTGTTTACATTGCAAAATATTTTTTTTTAAAAAGGAATGGATGATCATAATTTATATGCTCTTTTGTTTAGAAGGTGAGAACTTCAGACAGAAAAACTGTCCCTGTGATGAGCCACACATGATAATTAGCCCATATCCCATATGGAAATTGTATATGTGTAATTTGCACTTTTCTCTGTTTTCAAATCTCTTATGTCTTTATCATGGATTTAATTTAGGTAGAAGAAATGAGTGTTAGATCAAATGCAGAGCTTAGTCAGGTATTGGTAAGCAGAGTGAAGTGCCCATTTTAACCTGGTGCTGCCGAATAATCCATAGACATACATGATTAGCTTGAGTCATGTCATTTTGACTTTTCAGACAGTGAAAAAGCAACATTTCCAAAGCACTGCTTTAATACAGTGCAAACATAAGTGGGCAATTAGAACAGCTCAGTGAGCTGACAGTGGTGGCAACCTAGTTAAACTGACAAGTAGAAGAGAACATAGAGTTGATCAATCGTTATTTTGCTTTTCTTGTTGGGCTTGACAGTAATCAGCAGAACTCAGGACTCCTTCCATGAAGTGATCCTTTCAAAGTTGCTAGTTGAAATAACCCAAAAGAGTTCTAATACATTCATTTGTCCTGTAGTTGCATTATGATCTCCATTATATCCACCCTTTAGTGGTTATGTAATATTGTTTCAGTGGAATTTATTTCCCTTAACTCTAATAAATGTTACTTGGGGGTTTCTGGGTTAAATACCTTGTTGTCCCAAACAAGCTCAAATAAAGTCTGAATTAATGATTGCTTTGAATTGCAAAAACCATTGTAACATTTTGCATTCTGACACTAAAATAGAATCCACATGCACATAATAATAAGTGATGGATACAAAATAAGCCTTTTCGTGTAGCATTCTAAAACTTTGCATCTATTATCTCATTTAATGCTTACAATGATCCTGTTGATCAATACCTTGTAAAGAAACTCTGACTCCTAGATGATATATTTTCACAAGATCTACGTCCAAGAGTCTTAACCCATTGGTCATAATTCCATGTGGTTGCATAATTGAATATTGGTGTTTATAAAAATTGGGTGTCCATTAAAGACTTCTGAAACCACTATGGCCAAAATTTTATTCAAAAGCAAATGGGAGATGAATACCAGGTCTTTCTAGCAGCATGTAGTCTCATTGCACCGAACAGCTTCACCCTAACCTCACTTATGGTATTAAACATGACCACTCTGCATTATGTATACCATGTAATGCCAATGATTGGACACTGAAAATAGCTGAGATTTAAGACTATTAATTCACGTTATGAATTGTATTGTTTTTACTGTTCATAGTTTCCTGCCCTTATATTCATTTAGAGTTTAATTATGGAAAACAAAACAATCTTGCCTAAAAATCACCCTAAACATGTCATTCTTACATTAGTGTATCTTTGGATTTTATCATGCTAGCATATGTAAAAAGTGCAGTTTGAATTGGTGGCAAGTATTTCATAAAATAAAGCCAAACACAAGTTCAATGAACTATGGTTTAGGATTAGAATAGAATTTCTAGACACTTGAAATATCTCTATAAACACACTTGTGCAATTTTGTTTCATATGTATATATATCACATTCTCATCATTAACAATTCTAAATTCATGATATTGATGAATTCTGAAAATGTTGAAGATGCTGCAATAGCAAATGTTCAACCATGATTTAATTCTTTATGTAAAAATAAATAAATAAATAAATAAATATATTCATCTCAGTATAGTAGTTTGCTATTTCTCTTTAATTTATGTAAAATTATCTGTCTATATCAAAGAAGTATTTTAAAATACATTATGATTTATTATAAAATTGTTTTGATTTGTTGACCTATTTTATATACCTATGTATGTATACTCTGTACATGACTGGTGCCCACAGTGCTAATAAGAGGACATTGGATACTGTGGAACTATAATTATACATAGTTATCCATTCTGTAGATCTGAGAAGGAAACCTGGATTTTCTATAAGAGCAACAAGTGCTCTTAACCACTGAGCCATCTCTCCAGCCTCTCATGATCATGTTTTAGAAGGAACACATACAATGACATGCACATGCTCACACAGTTGCAGATCTTTGTTTTATGGATAAATGCATTTTATACACATGTGTGCATGTGCACATGTACACACACACACACACATACACACACACACACACACACACACACACACACACTCACAGATCCAGAGAAGGGCTAATTGTTTAGAGTTCAGTGTCCATGCAGTTTCCTTTTGATTTTCTTTAAGGAAAAATAGCTCTTTGTCTGAGAAATGTCCATTTTACCTTAATGACTTGACTTCAGATTATGGGATCTGTGGGCAGACTATACAGGAAATGACAGGAGGTAGAGTTTAAAAATACTATTACTAATCAAGCTGAATTTTGGAACTTGACATGTGTCCACGGACTCTGCTTCTGAGAAAGGTTTTATTTTATTTTATTATTATTATTTTTTTACAGACCACAAACATTAACAATCTTAAACCTCTGTATGTTCTAAATGAAAACTACCTTTTGTTATAGTAAGGCTCAGCAAGCACTAACTTCAGTGACGTTCAAGTAGATCCCTTGAGTTATAAAATTTCTTAGCCATCCAAGTTGATTTTTTCCTCAAGAAGAGAAAAAAAATAATGAATGAGACCTTGAAAACTGTAGGAGCATAGAGAACTAGAGGGCCAGATTTGCTTTGTTCAACCCATTTTCTAAATAATAGCTGTCTGATATGTTGGCTGGCAGATTTAACATAAGGATAAAAGGGTGATGTGTAATCAGTATTTGATTTATACACATGATCAGGATAAATGTAGCTTAATCCATAATAATGTCTGTTGCAGTGGAATATTCTTATCATGTATGAAATTGTCAGAGATTGGACTTGTGTGTTGGCTTAGTGGGTAAGAGTGCTTGTTTATATCCCTAATATATACATTGGGTGGGGAAGACAAAAGGATCCCATAGGACTATCAGACACAGGTGAGCTTCCAGTTGAGTGAGACCTTGTCATAAAGAAAAAGGTGGGAAGCAATAGAAGAAGACATTTGATATTGTCTTCTAGTCTCCAAATCTGTGCAAGGGTACAGGTTCATTCACAGTGATATGCATTCTCCACAACATGCATGACGTGTGTGTGTACACAACACACTCACATGAGAACGAGGTGGGGGCAAGTAGAGACAGAGATATAGTGACAGTGAGAGACAGAGGGAGAGGTCAGAGATTATCATTGCTGAAGGAAATTTAGGGCTGAATTCACCAGAAGTGGGGTATATGTACTCTATAAAAGAGAAGCTTCAAAAGACTGAGTATGTGTGTCTGAGAAATACTAGGAAGAAGGTGCAGTTGAAAAGTAGTTTGCATTTTTTCTTCACCAAATCTCACCATATAGCCTGACACACTTATTTTAAGCTCCAGGTTAACTAGACCCATTGAGTTCCCTTGCCCCAAGATGAGAATTTTCCACCAGTCTAAAGTCTCTTGTTTCTAATTATGACTTTGTGACACTCTGTAAATCTCCCTAGAACACAATGAAATCTAAAACTAGTGACCTTTTCATTGGAAATCATAAATGGACTCACATGAGATTTGGGAGTGGAACAGGGAATAGCAGTGATGACACAGATGATCGAGGGAACCGTTGACCCAAAATAGTATGTCATGAATTGAATTAGTTGAAGGAGCTCTTAGCATAGTGTGCTCCAGTGTGTGCTTTTGCTAGATTGATAGGGATATCTTCTTCCTCCAGTCCATTCTCCATGGAGTTTGCAGAGTAATCTAAAATATAACCCATTTAATACAATGTCCAATATCCGTCCAGTCTTTCTAACATGATTTTTAAATCATTTTGTGCATTTAACCCCACTTGCCAACATCTAATGCCTTGTTTTGTCATTTTCTTTAAATTTCTTTTGTATACCCTCATATATATCATTCTGTTCTATGAGAGTGCATGTTTTAATTGATGATGTCTCTTTGTATTGGAATGCCTTTCCCAACAGTCTCTTTGTAAAGATTTAGTTTGTGTTTTATTACCCTTAGATATTCTCCAACAGTATTATCTGTGTCTTCATATTCTGTGCTCTGTTAGCATTTAAATGTATGTTTGCCTTATATATTAGTGTAATATTCAAATGATCTGGTTGTGTGTTTGTCTTCTTATCTAGATTTTCTGGCACATTTTTCAAACTTGTTGAATATCTTATCCACTAATATGGATCAGAGTTCACATCTTAGAAATTAGAATTGAGGTTTTAAGAAAGATCTAGCTTTTGAATGGCTGGATCAGTGGTATATGTATAGGAATCATGAATGTTTTTCCACCATGTTCATATCCAAAGGAGAGGCATTGGATAGATGAGATATATGAATTAAAATATTACATTCCTCAAGCATAACTGTATTTCTCTTACTGAGTCTCATGTGATATCTCCATATTCTTTGAATTAAGTCACCATTTATACTATTCTCATATGGATTTCTGTGATGTAACACTAAAACAGCCATAAAGAATACAGTTGAACCTGTCATCATTATGCTAGATGATGTTTTATGAACTGGGCTTGAATAGGAATGCTCACCGTAAGGGAGCATCCTAACATTTTTGTTTGTTAAGCAAAACTAAATTACCTTGAATTATTGCAAAGAAGTCAAAGCACTGTATCATAAAAATTTTAGTCTTGGGGTACAGACTGTTGGTGCCACAGAAGTACAGAGAAAATACTGATCAGGTGGTAACAAGTTTAACAAGAAAAGTCTTCAGGAAACTTGTTACTTTGGACTTCATGGTCTGAATATTACTCATTTCCATAAATTTCTAAGTAAAAACCTCCATGAAGGGGATTTGTGCCTAAATAAAAGACACATAAGAAAATCCACCCTCCATCCCATCTCAAGATACAGCAAGAAGTCTTTGTCTTTGAGCCAGAAAGAAAGACCTCATCAATGTCAGTATTGATCTTGAACTTCCAAGTCACTAGTACTGTGAGAAGTAAATCCTTTTGTTTCTAAACAACTCAGTTTATAGTACTTTGACATACTAGGCATACTATATTCTAGTAGCCAAACAGATTTAAAACAGCCTTGGAAGATGATAGGATTTTGCTCTTGTTGTTAACAGAGAGTTTGAAGAAGATTCTCTGATGACCTCAGAAATTTTTTGCTTATTACTTAATGAGACAAAAACAGTTGTATCTGAGGAATAGAATCTTTAAATTCTTATATCTCATCTTTCAATCCTATGCCTCTACCTTAGACATTAACATGGCAGAAAACATTGTTGATTCTTTTATATGTACTACTGATCGAGCCATTCAAAAACTAGATCCTTCTCAAAATTTCAATTCCAAAAGCCTAGGTTATTATGGTCTTGACAATGATATGAGTAACTTCAACATTATAGGAATAAAAATAGCACCCCCAAATTGACTGCAAATGGACTATACCATGCTTAAGGGTCTTTGACCATATATTAGGAAATGTTGACTTAGCCTAATAGTCACAAATTGCTTTATATACCTTGGAAAGGAGAGGTCCTAGGGATTCGGAAGCTAGAGTTATTTTTTGATTAAACACTTTCTACTTTGAACCTTGAGGATAACTCTTAATCTAAGTGCTAAGGTCTATGTGACAGTGACTAGCTGGGCTTTGCTAATTTAGAATCAGTATCTGTGAATTTGAAAGTCTCTGATGTTAAATATGCTAGGCCCACTTTTTGCAAGTGACCTGAGACGAAGGCATAGAATGCTTGCATGAGGGCTAAATGGCTGTTTTTTTTTCCACTGCTGTTAAATTGTATGGTCTATAAAGACCATTTATTTGCTTTGCTTTCCTTGCCACATAGATTTGTAACCTTAGGTCTAAGAAAAGAAGTCTGTTAGTCTTAGCTTTGGCTATGGCCCAGGGAGGAAATTTTATGTAGCCTTTCAACCAGCAGCATGAAGGTTTATTAGATGTAAAAAAATGCATTTGCTATTCTTTCAGGGCAGTTAATGGAGTTACTACATATAAAATCTTGATAATATTTTCTATTGCTCAGAAAAAAATATACATAAGAATGCAGGTTACAAAAGATATACCATCGATAATTTATATTCACATGCAATCTTTGTTCAGTTCACTTTAGACATCTAGGATTTACTGTATTACAGTTATGAGTTAAGCATTTTTGAGATATGATGCTAAATACAAAAAGCCCATTTAGAGAATTATATAAAATATGTTAATTATAGCAAAAAGAGACAAGGACAACATTTTCAAGATGAAGTTTGAACACAGTGGCATTGAAGGTGACTATTTATAAGAGGCCAGGGAAGAATCCTAGAGAGTGAGAAGCATATTATTTATACATGCCTGAAATGGCTTACACAGAACTATTCAGAACAATGAGGTTTGTTCTAGAAAACCTGATGATTAAGAGTTGGCAGAACATGGCTGGAGAGATTGCTCTGGGGTGAAGAGCACTGACTGCTCTTCTAAAGGTCCTGAGTTCAAATCCCAGCAACCACATGGTGGCTCACAACCATCTGTAATGGGATCTGATACCCTCTTCTGGTGTGTCTGAAGACAGCTACAGTACAATAAAAAATAATAATAGAAGAATTGGAGGGCTTGAAAGACAAAGGCTTGGCTTGGGGGATATGAAGCATAATCACGTAATTCTTTTATACCTTTCTTTTTCACATAGTAAGAAATGAGTGGTGGGATTTAAGCAAGAGAGATACATAGGCCAGCAGTATTGGCTGCTGTCAGCTAGCCAATCAAATTTATTGAATTACTACTATATGTCAAAATCTTTTGGTCAGGCATTATTGGTAAAGTCTTTCTCATCATGGAATTTAAGATCAAGTATCATTTAAGATACAGGTATGGAAAAACCAGATCCAAATGTGATGAGTATTTTCAAGGAGAAGGGAAGAGTATAAAGAAAGCTGACATTATCTAGAGGGGTTATTATGGAAAAAGTTATACAGTATGCGTAGATGTTAAGCAAATGGAAAAAGGAGGATAAAAAATAACAGAAGGATATATACAAAACTGTTCAGGTAGAAATATAAAGGACAATCTGTCTCTAAGGAAACAAAGAAAGAAAGAACACCGAATTGACTGAACTGTGAGATAAGGTAGGGAGTGGATTTTGAGACTGAAAGCTGGGGAGTGGGAAATAAGGAGTATTGCTGTCATCAAAATGAGATGAACTGAAGTCCTGATTTAGGATCGTAACACTGGGAAGAGCAAAGGATGAGGGGACTAGAAAGCTGCTTAGAGGGCAAGATTCCTAGGACCTAAAAACTGAGCAAAGCTGAGGGCTAAGAAACGGGGAGAAATGGATGATAACTGTCTTCTTAGGCAAAATTGAGCAAATAATCAGGATAAGAAATAGAATATACCATTTTAGTTGTAGCATGCCTTCAGATTGTTCATAGGGATTTTAAACTTCTTTCAGTTAGCTATCGCTTATGACTTATATTTCATATATATATATTTGATATATCTTATATAGCACTTAAATTTGTTCCTTATATCATGTGGCAGTGTGAAATGTTCTGCTTAATTAAAAATAGTACACAAATATAATAAAATCATAAATGTGTAACAGGAGTAAACATCCTCTTTCTGATAACCTCTAGCTAATTTCCCTCCAAATAACTTCTGTTAACAGGTTCTAATAGAACAAGGAGTATACCTATTAGAAAACATGTAGAGATAAGTATGTGTATACGTGCATATGTTTTGTTCAAAAGTGTACACAGCTAGAATAGAACTGCTTAAGACAACATCTAATATAATTCAGGCCTGCCTCTGACTTGCTGTGTAGACCAGGCTGGCTGTGTACTTCTGATCATACTTTCTATAACTCTTGAGTACTAAAATGACAGGTGCCTGTCACCCTGCATGACTCACAAATAGAACCTTAAGGATAGTTTTGCATCTTGGTTTTATTATGGAAAATACAACGATTCTATAGTAGGATATACTTCATTCTTTTTTTAGACAGAGTCTCACTCATTGTTCAGCTTAGGCTGGTCTCAGACTCTTAGTCTTCCTGCCCCAGCTTCTTGCAGACTGGAGGCTTCATTCTGTCTCAAATATTGCTAAAAAAAAGTGCGCATTTACTGGACATATTCTGACAGAATTAAGCACTCCATTACTGAAAGACATTAAGATAGTTTTAAAGTATATAATCCAAGTATATGTGGATTAAACCTTATAATGTGGAAGGTTATGCGTAATTAAATTATGTTAATATGGAATTCGATCTATAATATCCATTTTGAAGGTACTTTGAGAACCCGCAGTAAGACATTTTTCCTAGTCAGGAAGTCAAAAAAAGGAAATGAAGTAAAACAGCAGTAGCAACAGCATCAGCAGAAACAGCAACATACCCTAAATACACTAATCTTAGTGTATGACTAGTGCACAAGAATTTCTCATTATCCAGATATTCATTATATGAATCCTTAGAATTGTAGGATTTTATACAAAAATGAAAGTTATCAGGAAACAGCCATATGCCTTAGTGGACTTTCTACTTAGGAAAAGAATATCCCTATGGAGTTATTACTTGATGCAGGAGGATATCTTTGCCTAGCATATAAATATCTATGCTAGTATTCACAGTAGAAAAAGAATGCAGATGAAATTTAAAGGGAAATTTCAAGTCTTATAAAAGGCATAGGACTTAATGAAGTTGATAAAAGTGACAAAGGTTTGCCTAAATCCCAAATAAAGCCATCAATAAATATGGTGGGGGTCTTGGCAGAGACAAATTCTGAGAGCTAGGACAGACTCACACTCACAGGAAGTGACCAAATACATTGTATGAAAGAGAATAATTGGAGCATTGGGGAAATAATTGGAGCAATGTTGGGGAAACTGCTGAAGAACTTTAGTATTTTGTAAAAGTTGCTTATTATAATCCAACTGTGACGTAATGAGAAAGATGCTTTATTGTACTATCATGCTGTATTTTATTTTATCAGAAAAATTACACTCTGGAAAATCTGCAATCAACATTTAATTCATTTATTTTCCAATAAATGTGTGAATTTCCACTAAAACTTTATCTTTAAACAATATACCCAAAACTCCATTTATATAGTTTTTTATATTAAGTTTGAATTTCTAATCAAGCATTTAAAAATTAACTAAGATATCCTGATTCTCATTTTGATTTGGAGTTCCTTGAAGTAGCCCTTTTCCCAATAGTGATTATTCCTTGGTATGTGGCTGCCTCAATTGCTCAATTATCCTCCCCAGAGGTAGCAAGAATTTACATTTTTACCAGCAGTGTTAGACAATGCCTATTGCTCATGATCTTGGTGAGCTTTTGAATTATTGACAATCCAGTGGTTTAAAAAAAAGACATTCTCATTGCTGTTTTTATTTGCATTTCATTAATCATGAATAAGCTTCAGCATCTTTTCATGTGCTTAGTGGAAATTTGCATTGCTTTATGTCATCGCTGCCTAGTACTGTGCTTTGAATCATTTTCTTCTGTTACCAATTTGTACAAATTTAGTGTACATGAAAAAGCATAGTTGTTTGTCAGTTATGTTGACTTTTTTCGAGTCAGTCTGTCTTTTGTCTTTGTTCCTGACATTCTCAGTATTTGCGATGAACATGGTTTATATTTATATGACAGACATTTTTGAGTTTTTCTTTAGTGTCTAGGGTTTGTATCTGGTTAGGAAGTGCTTCCCACTTCAAGTTTATAAATTATTCCTACTATGTTGTTATCCAGCAATTTTAAGCATTTTACTTTTTTATTAAAACCTTTGATCTATTAGGGATTTAATTTAGTCTAATGAATGAGGAAGGAACTCAGACTACTTTTGTGAAATGGTTACATATCCCATGTTTTTGATGCTCATATTAAATGTGAAATTCATCAAAGATTTCCTTTCCATATGTATAACAGTCTAATAGCGTCTGTACTCTATTATGTTCTTTTGATCCAGCTATTTCTTCTTAATCAAAATCTTTCAAAGTTGGCAGGAACATAATGCCTTTAATTCCATTTTCTTAAGATTCTTTTCCAGAATTTCCCTAGATATCCTTGCTTATTTTCTAATAATCTACTTCATCTGTCACAGATGACAGAAATGTAAGATCAAATCTTGCTACTGTGTTTTAGGCGAGGCTCACATCTTATGTCTTTTATGTTGTACATATTCTGATTCTGTCCTTCGGTACATGAATATTTATGGCAGCTATATCCACATTGTGGATGGTATCCTTTATCAAAATACTTCCCCTTGAATTCAATCGTTGCTGATATTAATATCACGACCTCTGTTTTCTTCTTTCATTATTTTCATGATATGTAATATGTTTTATAGCTCAGCAATGCTGTTTTGCTTCTCAATATGTTTTCTTACTTAGTTTTCTCCCTTTTCATCTTATGCCTCGCATCCCATTGTTGCATCATTTTTCTTTGACACAATGTCTCAATGACTCTATAGTCTCTTGATTTTTTTCTCCTTCTCAAGGCATGTTTTCTTCAAAATAGAATTTGTTATCTGCATTCCTTTCTTTCCTTGCTACTCTCTCCTTTGCCCCGCTCCACATTGATTCTTATAATATGTTTATATAGCTGTCCTTCTGTATCCCTTCATTGCATTCATGAGTATGTTACAGAATTTTCTGAGAAATCAGAAAGCAGCATGTATCCTTTTCATTCCCTTTTTGCTTTGTGGTTCATGAAGAACATTAGCTGCAGTGTTAGACATTGGGGCTGCAGATACTTTTTCCTCTGAGGCTAATCACATACAATGGAACTTTAAACTTGGCTGCTGTAGTTTTCTCTAAATGCCTGTAAGAAGATTCACAGTCATCTGGAAGTAAGAACCTTTTTTGAAAAATATAAAAACTAAGATTGAGTCTCACACACCAAAATTCTGCTTCACACACTATAGCCTGAGGCTCAAGAATGTTTCTGCAGTTCTGTGAATGAATGGTGAGTCTAAGACACCCCTCAGGGTCGTGGGATATATCATGGGTCGTCTTTAATTTTTGGCTAATATCCAATTATCAGTGAGTACATACCATGCATGTCCTTTTGGGTCTGAGTTACATTGCTCAGGATGATATTTTCTAATCCCACCCATTTGCCTGCAAAACTCAGAATGTCATCATTCTTAATAGCCGAATAGTATTCCATTGTGTAAATGTAACACATTTTCTGTATCCATTACCCTGTTGTGGGACATCTGGGTTAATAAGGCTGCTATGAACATAGTAGAGCATGTGTCCTTATTACATGTTAGAACATCTTTTGGGTATATGTCCAGGAGTGGTATAGCTGGTTCTTCAAGTAGATCTATTTACAATTCTCTGAGGAACCATCAGATTGATTTCCAGAGTGGTTGCACCAGTTTGCAATCACACCAGCGATGGAGGAGTGTTTCTTTTTCTCCACATTCTTGCCAGCATCTGCTTCTTCCTGAGGTTTTGATTTTAGCCATTCTGATTGGTGTATGGTAGAATCTCAGGGTTGCTTTGATTCACATTTCCCTGATGACTAAGAATGTTGTGCATTTCTTTAAGTGATTCTCTGTTGAGAATCTCTTTAGCTTTGTGCCTCATTTTTAATTGGGTTATTTCATTTATTGGAGTCTAACGTTTTTTAGTTCTTTGTATATTTTGGATATTAGCCCTCTATCAGATGTAGGGTTAGTGAAGATCTTTTCCCAATCTGTAGGCTGCTGTTTTGTCTTATTGACTGTGTCCTTTTCCTTACAGAAGCTTTACTGTTTTGTGAGGTCCCATTTATCAATTGTTGATCTTAAAGCCTGAGCCTTTGGTATTCAGTTTCTCATAGTTTCTCCTATGTCAATGCATTCAAGGATATTCCCCACTTTCTCTTCTATTAGATTCAGTGTATCTGTTTTTATGTTGAGGTCCAAGTGAAGATGCTTAATCCCACTTAGAAAGGGGAAACAATATAATCATAGGAGGCAGAGGAAGGGAAGGCCTTGGATGGGAGAGAGTTGGACATAAGGGGAGCCAGGACAAGGTATGAGAGGAGATGACGGGAGAGAGGTCCAGAGGGACAGGAGTATGGATGGAACTACACAGCTGTTGGGGGAATGGTAACTTCCTAGAGACTGCTGATTGGGGAGGCTCCTAAGATTCAGTGTTGAAGACCTTAGCCTAAATGCTCAACAGCTGAGATATGAAACCTAAAGAGACCATCGCCAGTAGTCAGACAGGACCCCAGTGGAGGCATGGGAACACCAACCTACATACAAAACTTTGCTCCTCTCTAAAAGAACTGCAGGCACAAAAATGGAGCAGAGACTTAAGGAAATGCCATTCAGTGACCAGCCCAAATTGGGATCCATCCAATGAGCAGGCCCCAATCCCTGAGACCATTACTGATGCCATGTTGTTCTTGCAGACAGGAGCCTAGTGTTGGTGTCCTCTGAGTAGCTCTACTTAGCAGGGATTGAGACAGATGCAGATACTCACAGGCAAGCATTGGGTTGAGGTCAGAAAACCCTACAGATGAGTAAGAGGAAGGATTGAAGGAACTGAAGGGGTGGCAACACCACAGGAAGACAAACAATGTCAACTAACTTGGACCCCAGGAAGCTACCAGAGACTAAACCACCAACCAAAGAGCATACATGGGCTGATCTAATGCCCCTGGCACTTGTGAAGCAGAAGGTTGCTTCTCTGGCCTCAGTGGGAGAGGATGTGCCAAATACTGTAGAGACATGATGCCCTAGATTGGAGGTTATACTCCAGTGGGGGGGGTACCCTTTTAGAGTTGAAGGGGAGGGAGCTTGGGGGCAAGAACTCTTTGAGGTGGGACTAAGAGATGGGCCAATATTTGGAATGTAAGTAAATAAAATAATTAATTAACAAAAAAGACACAACTCAGACTGGAAGCCACTGATGCCAATGTAACAGCACACATTATAATGTAGAGTTCCTTCAACTTTGAGTTCAGGGTATGCCCCAACTTAATGTAAAGTTACAGCATGATTATTTCTAGCAAATGTATACCATGTTAAATGTTAACTTTTTCTTTTTTCTTTTTCCATCCTAGGTGGAAGAGAAAACTGTACAGGACCTTTGCATGTTTGCTACAGTGCTATTATCCAGCATGCCGAAAGGGAAATTTCATCCTGATATGGCCAAGAGCATCTTTGTTCTTCTCCTTTTCACTTGCATACAGTCTTGTTAGGCTATACACATTGGTCTGGAACTTGTCTTGTAGCCCAGACTCATGAAAAACTTGCAATTCTTCTGACTCAGTCTTTCAAGTTGAAGGGATTAAACATCCCTAGGTGTTTACATCATCACACCTAGCTTACATCTGGCTTAATTGCTTCTTTCTGAGTCTTTTTCTCCTTCAAATGATTTTGTTTTTTAAAATTATTATTTGGTATGCTGTTGCTTTTAGTTTGCTTTTTCTCAGTTACAGATAGGAAATATTAGTTTTAAGTGATTATGATTGTTATGCCATCTTACAAAGTCTTCTATCCTGACCTGCAAAATAAAAATGAAGTCTCAATTGATTTTTAAGCCTTTGGAGAATATACTGAGGTTAGTAAGTGATAATATCTGTTATTAAGAGATTTTTTCCAGTTCTTTCTTTCTTTTAAGCTTCTTTCAGAGTTTCAAAAAGTCTATTCACATTCTTTTGCCTACAACAATTCATAGGCATTTGAGACAATGAAAGTTGTATCAATGATTTTAATTTCTTTTGGTTGTACCTTTTGAGATTGTGGAAGGAATACAAATGATTATTTGGTCACTGCAGTTTTTTCCAGTTTTTATATTGTTCCTTTCATTAAGTTGTGGAGAAATGTTTTTTGTGAACATATAAAGTATATCACCATGCCTTTAGAGTTAATTTCACTACCTTATTTATCTGGTTTTATTTATATAGAAACTCCTATAATTTTTGGTCCTTTCTACTCTCCTATTATAATAATCTAGGATGGACCAAAGCCTATGTTTTCTAATCTGTGATGTGATTTAAGGCCTTTACAGTAGTACTAGAATGGCTTTGATTTAGAGAAATTATTCACTGCAAATTAATAGCAAAAGTAGTCTACCAGGTTAACGTATTACTAAACCTGGAAATATTGTATTCTTGTATTTTCTAAGTGATTCAGTTTCAGAGTGTTAGACACAGACATCTTCTAGAAACTTGTCAAGATAGAATAAATCTCAGGGCTTGACATTTAAGAGCACTATAGTACACGTCTGCTTACAAGGGAATTAGGAAAGGCTACTTTGATTCTTTGAAAGATGATTTTTTTCTGCTTTGAATGATATTCAATAGTATCAGTCATTTGGGCATTTAGTCTCTTAATGCTTTTCAGTATCATACAACCCAGATGGTGTTATACTAGGTATTTAAAATGAGTATTAGTTAAAAAAATATCTGCTGTATTCTAGTCACTATCCTACAGAGCAGAAATGACAGTCGTGGTAGTAAAGAAACATAAATCCTACTCTTATGGGACATATGTCCTACTTAGGAAGATGGACAAAAATATAAAAACAAAAGACTGTATCTTAGTCATGTTGTGATAAATCTCATGGAAAAAAATAGGTAACATGAAGCATAGAGTTATAGAGTAATAATACAAGTTACCTTAAATAAAATGATGTGTATAGTCCTTTAGATTTTGTTGCATGAAAACAAACTTTTGAGAGGTATCTTGTGGGATCTGAGTGTGGGTGGGCAGTTACCCCATAAGCTCTTGTTTGTAAAATATTGTATTATTATGTATTTGAGATTCTGTATGCTACCATTTCCACTGGAGTTTTTAAGTGAAAATTAAAATAGTAAAGGTTCTTAGAAGACCTTCAAGAATTTGATGGATTTCCCCTTCCTTCCTTCCTTCCTTCCTTCCTTCCTTCCTTCCTTCTTTCTTTCTTTCTTTCTTTCTTTCTTTCCTTTTCTTCTTTCTTTCTTTCCTTTTCTTCTTTCTTTCTTTCTTTCTTTCTTTCTTTCTTTCTTTCTCCCTTCCTTCCTTCCTTCCTTCCTTCCTTCCTTCCTTCCTTCCTTCCTTCCTTCCTTCCTCCCTCCCTCCCTTCCTTCCTTTCTTCCTTCTTTCCATCATGTCTTTATTCATTTTTATTTGTTCTTTGAAAATTTTATAAAATACAATTTGTCTATATTCACCCAAAAAACTCCTCCTAGATCCACTTTTCTTTATTACCCACCTGACTTTGTGTGCCTTATTTTAAACCCATCAAGTACAGTTAGTGCAGCCAATACCGTTTGGGATGTGTGGACTTTCACCAGAGTGTGGTCAATCCACAGGATCCTGTGTTCTTAAAGAAAATTTACTCTCCCTTTCCCAGCACTATCAATTGCTGATAGCTCCTTAGTTAGGAGTGGGATTTCATGCCCAACCCTCTTTTCCATGCTGGGATTTTTGTCTGGCTTGAGCTTGTATGTGTCTTGTACATGCTGTTTCAACTGCTGTGAACTCATATGTTCAAATTCCCTGCTGTGTCCAGAAAATGATGTTCCCTTGTAGTCATCCACTGCCTCTGACTCTTACAATCTCTCTGTCCTATCTTTTACAATGATCAGTGATCCTTGGGAGGAGGGGGCATGATATAAATGTTTAGAGCTGAGTACTTCACAATTTCTTATTCTCTATACCTTGAAAAGTTGTGGGTGTCCGTACTAATCATCATATATTTCAAGAAGCTTTTCTGATGAGGGTTGAGATGTGAGCTAACCAATGAGTTTAACAGTAAGGCATAGGAGTTGGTTAAATACCTATCTCCCTTTAGCATACTGGTGGTAATGGGTTCTTCCTTCATGAACCTGTCTAGACACAGGGTATTGCCCGATAATCAGGACCAAGCTCGGATTTCCTATTACAGTAAGAGAAGTGGAAGAAATAAAGGAAATAAAAAGAGTGAAGTAAGAAATCAGAGTATTCTTATTTGTACATGATATGATTTTATACATAAAAGACCCTAAAGGTTCCATCAGTAATTTTCAACAACTGACAAACACATTCAGAAAAGTAGCAGGATACAAAATTAGCACACAAATGACATATCTTTCCTTTCTACAAATGACAGAAATCAGAGCAGCAATCCCATTGACAATAGCCTTAAAATTTTTAAAATGCCTAAGCTTGCTTATGGATTTCAGAAGGCAGGCTTACTTGCAGGCAAGCTGATTAACTCAGCTGCCATCTAAGTCCAGATACAGGGCTTTTAGTCCATCACAATATCTACTCCATCTATGAGCTGCTAGAGTGAATGGAGGAACCAGTCCTGCCTGACTGATTGGCAAAGAGACAGACATGCGGAGGCAAGCCATATGTTTAGGCAAGACATGATGTTTGCAGGGAGTATAAAAAGGACTCATGAAGATGGCTGAGGTTGACTTGATTATGAAGGTAGTTGTACAATGCTTGTGGGCCTAGCATCTTTGCTGATCTTCCCTTCGCTTAGGGAGGTACAGCAGAGAACTCTTGGTGTTCCTCTGGATCCCTCCTGCTGACTTGAGCCAATGCTGAGGTCTGGTTGTCTCTGAAGGTTAGTGTTTGTTATCCCAATTCTACCAAACTGGACTGCTGAAGTGTTTGTGAGTGGATAAAGCTGCTGATGCTGTCTCCTGTGAACAGAACTGCTGATTTCCTGACAATGCAGATAGGGTTTACTCCAAAGACCCATTCCTAAACAGGTCTACTTCCCCTGTATCCTTTCTTTTCCACTACCTCTGCTGGGTGGTTGGTTAAAAGGGAGGTTAAAGTGTTTAAGAGCATTCATTAAAAGTAGACTTTGAAAATATTAAAGTTACACTCTTGCTTATTCTTGTTTCCATTTAAACCTTCTTCTTAACAACTCCTCCTATTTTCTTCTTTTGGCTTATTTGGACAATCAAATTAGTTTTACTAGTGCTGCTACAGGAGGAGGGGCAAAAGGTTATTTACAGGAGTATGGTCTCTTACAAGTGGCTACACCATGGGAAAATGTCTTTTCTCCTCCAACAATTATTTACTGAACTATACTCAGGAAGGGTTGCAACTGCATGAACCCCTCTTCAGTCATAACGACAGGGTATCTTTTTCTCCATCATGATGACATGCTGTTGGGATCAATCTTGTGAAGATCTTGAATAGGGGATCAGAGCTTTCGCAAGTTCAGGGGGTTCCAAGCCATGTCATGTCTGGTAGACAGCATCCCACAGCTTTCCTTCCTATCTGCCAGTTCTTAAATTCTATCTTCTCTTCTCTTCTAGGATATTCATGAGCATGTGATATAGAAGTCATGTTTGTGTCTGGGAGAAGAAGAAAGAGAAGAAGAAGAAGAAGAAGAAGAAGAAGAAGAAGAAGAAGAAGAAGAAGAAGAAGAAGAAGAACAACAACAACAACAACAACAACAACAACAACAACAAGAAAAGGCATATTTGGAAGATTTTTCCACAATGGGATTTGCTTACAAACTATTTCAATCTCTATTTTATATCTTGCTAACCAGAAATTATAAAAAGGCTCTACTCATCTATTTATATTCTTTATTGTAAGAAGCTTGCAAAGATGAGCACAATTGAATAGGTAGTGTCACTCTGTTTCATTCTTTAAGTCACAGTCCAGAGATAATGCTGTCAGAAAAAGGAATAGCATATGAAAATAAACTATGTAATATATAGTAACAATAGGCTCTATTGTTGTGGAAGAGAAAACTTGGAGTGGTAAGGTTTCCTACTCTAAACTGCTATACATATGTTTCAATATGTCTCTACATTCTTGGGTGCTCTTTTCTTTCCAGCATTTTGCCAATGAATGAACAAAACTGCCCCTTCAAATGTAACTTGGCAACAAAATGAAACAAAACATAGTATCAGAAGCATTAATTTAGTGGTTCCCAAACTTAATTGTATTATATAGTAATTTCCTGGGCTGATTGCTAAAATTTGATAGCCGGTGTCCCTCCTCTGTCAAAATTATGGTTGACTGACTTTGCTTTGTTTCCTTTCTACCTGCATTTGTGATAACTTCCAGGTGATTCTGAAGCAGTAAACCTTCACTTGAATCACCACTGTCCCACCCTGTCCCAGATGCCTGGGCTGTGGAGTGCAGCCCTTGAGATCTATCTTTCTCACTAACCATGGCACCAGCAGCACATCAGGACTGTTTTTCCCATGGCAAGTTTGTTTCTACTGAATTGTGTAACAGGAAAGCTACATTACAGTTATGATTGGGGATTTTTGTATTTGAATTGCATGATATCTCCTTCCTCTTCATCAAGTAATAAAAATTTATTTCACATTTCAATGTTTTCTTTAGAAACTATGAGGTTTAAGGCAAGAAGATTTGATGTCGTTTAAAGGATAGTTACTAATAAAGCCTTTAAGACCTTTATAACTGGACCAATTTCTCAAAAGTAGCGACTTTAAGGGATTCATAAAACAACTTTAGAGTAAAAACTGAAATTTTTGCCCTCAAAACTCTGCTTGGAAATTGCCACAATAATGCAAAATATTAAATAGAGTATGTCTTCTTTACTGTTCTGGTTGGTAGTGTAAACCTGGGAGAGTGTGGCCTAAAAATGAGGTAGACTAAAGTCTCAAGCAATAGACAATTTTATTCAGATTGTCAGGCAATTTGTACTCTGAGGGTCAAGAAGAATCACATGAGTAAGGAGTTGAATCACAAGCCTCACAACAAGCCTCACGTGGCAAAACATGTTTTTCCATAGAAGCACACAACAAAGGCTGATGTGTATTCACCCCACCAGCTAGCTATGCCTGGGAGGAGCACAAAATTACGTTCCAAGAATAATTCTGTTTTAAAAAAAAACTGAGGTCACAAGAGTTGTCTTGTTTTCATGGAGTTTTCTCTCAAGCATTCAACATTCTCACATGACTCTATTGTTAGACTGTGTTCTGACAATGTCTTTGTAAAAAAATGCTTAATATTCTGGGCAATTTACTTTTAAAGAGAAACTGTCAGTCTTTTGACAAGCTTCAAAATCAACTTACTCTTAGAAGTGTAAAGGTTGGGAATCAAGTTTATCTCATCAAGTTTTGTAGCACTACAATGGAGAAGGAGCTTGCTAACATTGCCTTAGGGTTTTGAAAATAGTAGTTGAGTGAGTAGACATAAAATTGTCTCTCTTGTTGGTATTTTATTTTAGTTTCTGATCACCAAATATGGTGTCTCAGTATTGGAGGGAAAGATACACAAATACAATTTCTGTTGTGTGAGAAAACCCAGATATTAGGAAGGAACTCAATTTCACAGTATATCAATGATATCTCAAAGGTTGAAAATTGAGCTAACTCTATTTTTTCTGTTCTTCCCCATATCTTAGGGTTTATTTTTATTGTGTTGTGTTTTTAAACAGATTTTTTCTGTTAAAACCAATTGCTTATATCGTAATCAGAATGTTCTGCTAAGAGAATATGGGGAATATTTTGAGTGTCCTTATTTAAGACATTAAGCAATAGTTTCTTCATTTAAAATTTTTATTATGTTGGAAATCCTACATTTATTCATTTCAATGTGAATGTATATATATGAACATGTTATGTCAGAAAAGAAAATCAGAATGCCATGGTGTTATTTGAGGGCATTTAAAATGGAATGGGAGAAAATCAAGTGGGGAAGCCCTGTTCAATCAGGTTTCAGGCATATTCACGAATGAACTTTTGAACTGAGTTGTCTGTACTTTCTCAACTAAATGTGTCTGTTGAAGTTATAAATTGTGCTGACCTAGTGTCTGGAATGGCATTATTCACTGAATATTATAAACTGTGGAAAACTGTCACCATTGTTTTCTTAAAGTATATGTACCCGGTACCTTATAAGATATTTTGACTTTTGACCTAATTCTTGACAAACAAGATGTGTAATTAACATTCTTACCTTGAAGTTTAAGCTATAAAAATAAGCTGCCATCATGTAAAACTTTGGGCGGAATTGTTTAAAATTTCTGTCATCTTAATAACAATATTAATCAACCATCAATAATTGTATTTTCTCAACAAAACATATTTTATTATTACTTATATTCATGGCCAATAGATAAGTATTGTTCTCACCCATTAAAGGAATCTTTTAATGTTTTGTTTATTATTCAGAATATGTGTATGCACATGTATGCCATGACACATTTGTGACAGTAATAGTATGATTTGCTGGGATTCAATTCTCTCCTTTCACCATGTGGGTCCCAGGGATTGAACTCAGCTTTTTTTTTTTACATATATATTCACATATACACCTATACATACATATAAACTCATGCTTTATATGTAAGTTTTGACTTTATAACTTATTATGATGCTGTCTGCTATATACTATTTCAGATTGTGCTGTCTAAAAATGCCATTCTTTTTTTATTTTCTGTATTCTTTGTTTACATTCCGAATGCTTTCTCCTTTCCCAGTTCCCCACTCACCATATGTCCCATAAGTCCTCTTCCCTCTGCCCATTCCCCAATCACCCCTCCCATTTCTATGTTCTGGTACTCCCCTACCATACTGGATCCAGTCTTTTCAGGACCAGGGCCCTTTCCTCCCTTCTTCTTGGGAATCATATGATTTGCTAATTGTGTCTTGAGTAGTCAGAGCTTCTGGGCTAATTAATATCCACTTATCAGTGATTCCATTTCATGTGTATTCTTTTGTGATTGGGTTAGATAACTTAGCTATGATATCTGCAGGCAACAAGGACATATGCTCCACTATGTTCATAGCAGCCTTGTTTATAACAGCTAGAAGCTGGAAAGAACCCAGATGCCCTTCAATGGAGGAATGGATACAAAAAATGTGGTATATTTATACAATGGAATACTACTCAGCAATTCAAAACAATGAATTCATGAAATTGTAGGCAAATGGTTGGAACTGGAAAATATCATCCTAAGTGAACTCAGGTTTTAAGACTTAGTGACCAGCACCTTGACTGGCTGAGCCATCTTACCTAAATTCTTCTTAATTCGGTCATTTTGCTCTCTGAGCTGGAAGTTGAATAATGGAGAAACAAATTAATAATGCCTATATGCTTCATACCTTTATCTTTTTGATTTTTATGGAGACTTTTTATTCGGCATCCTAAGAATTCTATTTGAAGTTAAAGTTATGATTATTTTTTCATTTGATGGTTCCTTTTGATCATGAAATGATTGTATATGTAATCAACTAAAGATATGCAAGTCTGTGAGAATATTTACAGTAGGGATTAATTGAGGGGGGGTTATATTTTCCTACAGAGTGGCTATCTTCTCCCAATGGCCCACACCTAAATATGTCTGAGTGGAAAGCAGTGTGGCTTGCTTGTACACACTCATGTCTTGTTGGTGAACATGCCTATTCCATCCATCAATATCGAACTTCACTGCTCTTCCAATGGGCTACAGATAAGTAGGAGACTAGGAATTCTCTAGGCACCCATTACCAGGTTGAGACTGCTGAAGCATGCAGCCTTATGGATTGAGAAGTTACTGAGTCCTCAGCCTCTCCAATGTCCAGACAGCCACTGTTGAACTACTCAGATCCTATCATATATGCCAATACAGTAAATCTTCTCTATGAAATGTATACTGCTATTTGTACTTTTCCTACAGAGAACCATAATATACTGCTTTTCTCCATTTCTTCTAACTATTGCATATGTTTTAATATACCTTTACTTACAAAGTAAACCATAAAATCAGCAGGTATCCATATGCTGGGCTCTGTATATGTTGTAATGGTTATAGCTAATAGCAATACCTCCATTTATGCTCCATTTTACAATACATACTTCATGGTCATTTATTTTTCAATAAGTAATATATTCATATATAGGCTATGTTACCATGCTCTTGGGCAATAAAATAAAGCTACATAAACTCAACAAGTTGCAAACCAATTTATCTATATTTAATTGTACTGAGTATGAATGTTCGGAAGTATTGTGAAGTCCTTTCTTTAGAGCAAATGTATGAATTTAAATGTCTTTTTTTAACCTTTTTACTTATCTCCACTAGAATCATCTAGCATTAATACTTAATAAAATTGGATTTTCTTATATTAGATCCTGTAGAATTAAATATGTGGGCCAGATAATGCCCAATAAGGAACTTTGCGAGGTAGAAATAAGATTTGTTATTTGCACCCTTTTGTATTTAAGGAAAGCAGATCCCTGGGTATTGTTTTAGCGCTGCATGGCTGTTTTATCCATCACACAAACTAGAGTTTGTGATCAGGAGTCAGCAGCCTGCAAACTGAAACCCAACTGGGTTGCCGAAAGGCAGTCAGCTGCAAAGGAAAGCTTAGGCAATTATGGGTTTGAAAGACGAATAAAAAGCTTTCCCTAGCCACTCAGGATCACATAATCAAATCTGTGTCTGTCAATTGCTAGAGTCGGATCATGGAGTTTGTCTACGATTATGTAATCTGAAACTCAGAATGTGAAAAACCCATTAAAAAGAATACTTGAGAAAATGAGCATGGGTACTGGACAGATTTTGAAATTGCTTTTCCTAAGTTACCCCCAAATAATTAAATCTAGGGAGGGAAAGAAACAAGGAAGAAGTGACAGGTATTGTGCAAAAGAAGAGAATAGGCATTTCCATTTTATTGTTCCTTCCATGAAATGATGGATCAGATAATGATAATTTTTAAAAATCTGGCAAGAGATCTTACCTTTACCACTTGCAGGTGGGAAATAAACAGAGTGCTTTCAAAAGCCTCTGCATTGGCTCAAACTCTCCTCCACAGCCACACTTCCCATTTGGTCTTTCTCTTTCCTCTACTGGGCTTTATTCTACTAACTCTTACATTTTGCTTGATGCTGATTTTCTCTGATTCTCTCGGTTTTGCCACCTGTCAAAGGCAGGTGTGGAAAACGTACTATGGATAAGATAGAACTTGGTCTGTTTCATATCTCATCAGAAGATGAACATATTCATGCCAATAAACCGGTGTAGAAGGCATCCAGTCAGGCTCCCTGCCCTGTAACTTACTGTTGATTCCTATGCCAAGGAAACCATTATCCTCAATGTATAGAGCTTACTCTCTTAGTCTAAACAAAACTTTTATGGTAGCCATATTGGCAAAACACTGCTGACATAAATTTTATGTGAGGATAAAAATATGCTAGGAAGGGTGTAAATTTTATATGGATATATAGATTTCAGAATTCAAAACTTGACAAATTGATGAGATGGCTAGGGAGAGCTGGATTTTCTTCTTTAAAAGGTGATAAAAATAATGCTAGGACTGTAGACTAAGATAAAAATAAATGCACTACATAATGTATTTGATTTAATTTATGATGTCTTTCCTGTGGCTGTTCTTAAAAGACTCGAAGAAAGCGGAGCTATAATGCCAGTGGGCTCTGCTTCCAGCCAGCAGAGGTACTATTGATCTCTGATGACCAGAGATTCATTCTATGGGGTCAGAGTAAGAGGTGCAATGAAAACTGTAACCCACTGTCTAGATCCTTCTTCAAGAACGAAATTTCAGTGAGAGAAGTTACTGGACAGCCTCCAGCTGTGAGCCTCTTCAAGGTTTACTTCAGCTTAATAGGGTTACCTCATCCTACATCATGTTTATGCCCTAGAGCACTGCATATCTACTGTTTGAGATAATAATCTTGATCATTTCAGGTCAACCCGACACAACTCTGAAGGCCAATTTAGCTCCAGATTTCCCTGTGTTGTTTACCAAGACTGTTGTTGAGTTTATTTTGCAGAATAACTGTCCCCTCAGTTTCTTTGGGCTTTCTTTTCTCTTCTCTACAAATTTTGCTACTCCAGACACTTCTTACTATGTACTTCAGATGCTAATAAACCTTTTCCTCAATAGTCATTGGAGGTGGAGTGAACTTTGTGGGAGAGAAGATAAAAGGGGAATTTGGAGTAAGGACCAGTTATAGAAATAGCTGAGGAGAGAGGAACAGGAGAACGAATGGAAAATCAGTAGCAGGCTGATGTGCAGCATCTCTAGGACATGCCAGAGGCCTGGAATTGGGGAGACTCCAGGAAGTCTATTCGGATGACTCTAGCTGAGACTCATAGCAGTGGGAGATATGGAGCCTAAAGTAGGCACCTCCTGTAAGCAGGCAGGCAGGACTCCCAGTAGAGAGATAAGGACATTAACATGCCCATTGTTATGGTTTGTATATGCTTTTCCCAGGAAGTGACCTCATTAGGAGGTGTGGCCTTGTTGGAGTAGGTGTGTCACTGTGGGTGTGGGCTTAAAACCCTCCCCCTGGCTGCCTGGAAGTCAGTCTTCCACTAGCAGCCTTCAGTTGAAGAGGGAGAACTCTCAGCTCCTCCTGCACCATACCTGCCTGGATGCTGCCATGTTTCTGCCTTGATGACAATGGACTGAACCTCTGAGCCTGTAAGCCAACCCCAATTAAATGTTGTCTTTTATAAAACTTGCATTGGTCATGGTGTCTGTTCACAGCAGTAAAACCCTAACTAAGACAGAAGTTGGTACCAGGGACTGGGGTATTGCTGTGATAGGCCTGACCATGCTTTTGTTTGGAAGAATGTGGATTTGGGAACTTTGCATTTGGAAAGCCATGGAATGCTTTAAGTGGGGCTTAATGGGCCAGACTAGTAGGAATATGGAAGACAGTGGTGCTGAGGATCATTTGAACTGTGTAGGCCTGACGGCCCAAGAGGTTTCAGTGGAGAAGAACTTTAATAAGTGGCCAAGAGACTGTTTTTGTGATGTTTTTGTGAAGAACATGGCTGCTTTTTGCCATTGCCTGAAGAGACTGCCTAGGGCTAAGGTAAAGAGATTTATATTAACTGCATCTGCAAAGGAAGTCTCAAAAAAGCCCAACAAAGACTTTGTTCTCTGGTTAAGTCTGATGAAGAGAATTTTGAACAAACATAGCAAGCTGAGAAAGGAAAGGTACAAAATATATAGTTTGAGTATTAAAGGAACTCCAGGAAGTGAAATGGAGCTGAATTCAAGGATATTGAATTAAAGGAGTGGCGACCTTGGGGCAAGATTCCACCCAGGTAACTTTAGGTCCAGGCTTGGTAGTACAAGCCTTTAATCCCAGGAGGCAAAGATAAGCAGATCTCTGAGTTCAAGGCCAGCCTAGAACAGAGTAAATTCTAGGTGAAGAAAAAACTTTAATCCAGGCTTGGTGGACCACACCTTTAATCCCAGTGTTTAGGAGACAGGCATGCAGATCTCTTGAGTTCAAGGTCAGTCTAAGGAGCAAGATTCAGGACAGCCAACTTAGGCAATGAAGGAGCTTGGAAAAAGAAAGCTAGTGATAATGTAATAGAACAAGGTGGCCAATGTTCCAGCTCCTGCAAGCAGCAGAACTCAGCAGCTTCGGCCATGTGTCTCTGGCTTTATATTAAAAGGAAGGGGAGTACTGGGACAAGTGATGCTGGTTAGCTGGAGCTAAGAAATTAGTGGTGATTAAGAAAAGACCAGCTTCACTGAGGTGAAATATGGGAAGTATTTTCTGAGAGTACAAAGAAGCTGTATTCCAGAGATAGCCAAGTGTTCCTCATGCTACAGCTGTACTTGGTAACATGTAAGAATCATCCAGGTGGTACTGGTTTTGAAGGCATGAAGGCATCATGAAGAACAGCTGAGGCTTGGTACTGTGAGAGGCCATGGAAGGCCATTGGTGAAAGTGTACCCTCAGTTGTAATTGACAGCCCAGGACTGAAGGGGTCATGCAAAGGAGTTGAGACTTGGTAAGAGAGCCTATGAGAGGCCTTGGTGAAGTATAGTTGCAGTGGAAGACCCTAGCATATTGGAGATGCCAGTACCATGGGATGACCACCAAGAACAGCAGTGGCAGTGGAGTGGATCAATCTGAACTTAGAGTGCTACAAAGGGCAGAGCTGGAGAAGTGACACCAGCTCTTTGGAGATACACAGAAGATCATGTGTGGATCTCAGACACTGGAACAAGAAGCTGTGAAGCTGAAATTGACTTGGAGTACCCAAGATGTTAAGGATGCCAGAGCCACAGGATGCCTGCCAAGGAAAGCTGCTAACAGGGAGTGGAACAAGCCCAGGAGAAAGAACCTTGTTGCAGTCAACAAAGATGAAAAAGGAGTTGAATATCTGAAGACTGCTTTGCCATCAGTCTTGGAGATGCAGTTTGGACTTTGCCCAGCTGGTTTCCTGTCTTGCTTGGGGGATTACAGTTAAGAGATTGAATGAATCTCAAAAGAGACCTTGAACTTTGGACTTTTAACACTGTTGAGACTGCTATAGTCTACCGGGACTTTTGAAGTTGGACTAAATGTATTTTGCATTATGCTATGTTTAAGTATGGCCCCAATAGACTCATGTTTGAACAAGCCTATGGGGGCCAGGGAGTGGAATGTTATGGTTTGTATATGCTTTTCCCAGGAAGTGACCTCATTAGGAGGTGTGGCCTTGTTGGAGTAGGTGTGTCACTGTGGGTGTGGGCTTAAAACCCTCCCCCTGGCTGCCTGGAAGTCAGTCTTCCACTAGCAGCCTTCAGTTGAAGAGGGAGAACTCTCAGCTCCTCCTGCACCATACCTGCCTGGATGCTGCCATGTTTCTGCCTTGATGACAATGGACTGAACCTCTGAGCCTGTAAGCCAACCCCAATTAAATGTTGTCTTTTATAAAACTTGCATTGGTCATGGTGTCTGTTCACAGCAGTAAAACCCTAACTAAGACACCCATAAAACCTTTGACCCCTAATTTGTCCTGCCTACAAGAAGTACAGGGACAAAGATGGATCAGAGACTGAGGGAATGGCCAACCAATCACTGGCCCAACTTAAGACCCATCCCATGAGCAAGAACCAATTCCTGACAACACTGTTAATGATACTCTGTTATGCTTGCAGACATGAGCCTAAGATAGCTGTCATCTGAGAGGCTTCATTTAGCAGCTGCCCAAAATAGATAAAGAGATCCACAGCCTAGCATTAAATGGACCTTGGAAGACTCCTGGAAGAGTTGTGGGGAAGGATTGAGGGATCTGGAGGTTATGGGGTCTCCATAAGAACAATAGTGTCAATTTGAGGACCTTTGAGGGCTCCCAGACACTGAATCACCAACCAAAGAGCATACATGGGTTGATCCTCAGCCCTCCACACATATGTAGCAAATGTATAGCTTAGTCTTCATGATGGTCCCCCAACAACTGGAGCAGGGAATGTCCCTGACGCTGTTGCCTGCCTCTGGATCCTATTCTCCTAACTAGGATGCCTTGTCTGGCCACAGTGGTAGAGGATATGTCTAGTCCTGCAGTGCGTTGATATGTCAGGGTAGGGGGATAAGCAGAGGGGCCTTCCCTTTATCAAAGAAGGAGATGGGGAAGGGGAAGTGGCTAAGTGGGGGAGTGACTTGGAGAATAGATGTACAGAGAATAAATATATAAATAAATGGAAAAAAAGATTAAAGACACACAAATCCTGGAACCAGTTCCATACCATGATATTTTTGTGCCCTAGGAATTTTTGCCTGCATAGACTTCTTTCATCTGAGAATATATTTAAAATCATCTTACTACCATATTTATATAAAAATGGGTATATTACTATTAGATGACAAAACATTATTGTGAGGTCCAAAAGAAACAACTTGCTAACTGTGGTGCCTATTAGTATACCAAAGTTCATGCTGGCCTCAAGAAGGCTTGCTTAATACCTACAGCTCATCTCAACTCTTCTCACTTTGTCCCTACCTCAACTTCTGTAACTCATGGGCTTTCCTTCCTCCAGTTTTCCCTTCTTATAGAACCTTGCCATTTCTGCCATGTACTCTCTCTGCTTTCTTAGTCCTCTTGGCCCTTTCTTCTCATTGCTCTCTCTTTCTTTCCCTGCCCTCCATGGCCCAGTCCAGTCTACTTGCCATGTTCAGTCTACTACTTTGTCTACATGTTCTGTCCTCTTCCATAGGCTTCTGGCTGTATGCTTACTCATATCTACAATAAAACCCCTTTCCTCAACCATACCTTTTAGTGCTCATATCCTCTACTTTATATAATGTTCTTATTGCATACCCATCTTTCTCTTTTTCTTTTCTGTTACTAAAACAAATAAAAACATCTAGCCACAGGCCTTGTGATGTACAATGGTGTCCTGCCTGCAAGATAACCTAGTGTAATGGTGGCACAAAACTTATGGGAGGAACCAACCCATATCTGACTTGTCTTAAGGCACACTCCCCAAGATGGAACCCATACTCAACAGTGCTTGGGTGACCAAAACCTGAGACTACATAGCTTGCTTAGAGACCCAGAGTAAAACCAAATACCAAATAGTACTGTTCAAAAAATTAAACAAAAGAAAAAAGCAAACTAACTGACAAAGAAGAAAACAAAAATATAGCAATAAAATGACTCCTAATGATATTTCGCCACACTCATAGATCAGTCCATTGCTCAGGCATCATCAGAGAAGTTGCCTCCTGACATCATGCAGAGAATGAGAGACATTAGAATGCTCAGCCATAAATGAGATGTCTCTAACATCACTGTTCTCTCGGGAATCAGTGAATCACAGAGAAGAGGAGGCAGAAAGAATGAGCCAGATGTGATAGTGGACACCAAGAAAACAAGGTCCTCTAAATCGTCATGATCAATGCTCGTATGAACTCAGAGAAACCAAGGCTGCATGAATAGGGCTTGCTGCAGGACTGCACCAGATGAGGTCCTAAAGCTGAGAGGAAAACTGGACATGTTCCCTCATCCTTAACCCAAAAGCAATCCACAATTGATAACCACTTGCAAATGAAAATTTAGTTTTCCTCAAGAGATTCTCTCTGGGTAAACTTAGAGTAGGCTGCGTTCCCAGCAGTAGTTGGCCAACAGAAAATGAACTCAGTGGCAGCTTTGGAAGTTTCTTGTCTCATAATGTCACATGAGATCTTTTTTCCCCCAATTTTATCTTTTCCTTTTAACTTTATTCTTCTTTTCACCCCATAGGTCTTTTGCATAAGTCTCATGACTTCCAGTTTAATGTTTCAGTGGAATTCGAGAGTGTGAAAAGGAGTAGGTTGTTGTCTATATCTCTTTTGTGAGCTCTTTTCCTTTGTTTGTTTTGTCCTATTCTGATGGGTTAGCTTTATTTTATGTTATTATATTACATTTCATTTTATTATTAGCACTTAGATGGTGGTTTTCTAATGAGAGTCAGGGAAGAGGTGGATCTGGATGGGAGGGGAGATGGGGACAAACTGGGAAGAGCAGAGGGAGGGAATTGCAGTCAAGCTATATTATGTGAAAACTATTTTCACTTAAAGAGAAGAAAAAAGAAGGTAATCACTTTTATGGACCTCCATAAATATACTTAGTGTAGCCAATGGATAGGCTAGTCCTGCCTATGACAGGAACCATTGTTTAAGAAGTACAAGACAAATTCTTGAGAAGATTCTCTGTGTTTCTTTTCCTTCCAAACATTAGTTGTTAGAGACCTTCTCTATTTTTCAGGAAAGCCAATGTAAGGTTACTCCTGCTTTTAGAAAGGATGATAATACTAAGATGGGAATGATTGATACGTTTGAGGTTTAATGTTTTTAATTCTATAAAGAGGTAGTGGTGTAGTAGTGGAGTTTTAAAAATTAGTTTTTTAAAAAAGAAATTAAAAGAAATATTAATCATTTTATTCATTTACATTTGAAGTGATTTCCCCTTCCTTGTTTCCTCTTCCCCATTTGCCTCTATGAGTGTATTTCCCCACCTACCCACCCACCCACTCTTGCCTCACCACCATGGCATCTCCCTACATTGGGGCCTCCCAGGACCACGGGCCTTCCCTCCTTAAACTACTTTCTTATCTAGTTATTTTGACTACTCTTTAAAAAGTAGTTTGCTTTTTAAAAATTAGTTTTGAGGATTTATGGGACATATGTTGAGGGGGGAACTGGGAAAGGTGAAAACCTTTGGAATGTAAACAAAGAATATAGAAAATAAAAAAATTTGGCCTATTGCAAAAAAAATTAGTTTTGAGAATTCTTCCATGTATACACTGTATTGTTGTCATATTCCCATACCATTACCATTTCTTATTCTCCTCCCCTTCTTGAGGACCCTCTTAAAAACTACATGATTATGCCTCTAAGCTTTTAAAACCCAAGCTTACTGACTTCAGTGCTCAAGGTAGGAGCTATTTGTATAGTCCTAGGCTCAGAATGCCACTGCCCAGTGGTTAGAGTTACTGATTTGAATGTTAGAAATCAAAACGCTAATCTCATTCATCTGGTTGGTTGTTTCTATTTAGCTGGACCTTGCAGCACACAATCTTGGCTCTCATTGTGAGCTCTGCATAGCCTTCCCTCTTCCATAATCTAAGCTTCTGAGCTTTTTTAGGTTCTCAGTACTTCCACTATTCATTTAGCTCCTTGCAGTGCCTGCTCATGGCCTCTCTCTGAAACTCTTTACTTACCTCCTACTGTTTCAGACCTGCCTTTGAGTATTGGTCCCTATTCTCCTGGTGGCTCTCTATGCTGAGTTGGTTTTTGGTGTTAGACTTTTAAGCTTAGTGTATTAGGAACTCTTAGCTCCTGGTGACTCCCTGGAACTTCGCAATTGTCTCTTTACTCCTGCTTCTTCTGCCACTTCTATCACCACTGAGGTTGAAATGTCTGGGCATTTCTCTCCATTTAGTCATTCTAAGCATGCTACACTTCACAACTGGAAAACAATTACTTGGGAGAAGCTTTTACTGGCGTCTACTTGGGAATTGTACACAGGCAAGAAGCCTCTCAGGATAACCTGAACACAATGGAAAATAGCCTGCTTATATGGAATGCTACTACATGGTATGTTTTCATATGGATTGCTGTACTAACTATTAACACTTCACATGTGTGCAGCATGCACCTAATTCCTATATTCACAAGCTCACTTAATCAATCACAAGCCCTATATTGCAATACCAAGGAACTTTTCACTGGAGAGAAAATAGCCACAGATAGAGCAGGGCCATCTAGATTTCAATTCTGTTCCTCTTGCCCATATTAGTGCTTCATAGGCGCTACAAGTTTCTGGTTGTGATTTCAGCAACAGCTATGTTTACAGTGTTCCTTGGCAGCTGGACTATAGTTTTCAAGAAGTGACTATTAAGTATTCAAAGCAGCTAGGATGCCATAATGATGGAGTCTTGCTGCCATTTGCCAAGTCTATTGGTTGATTTTTCTTTACTAAAGGCAGCTGAACATAAGAGAAAAGCCTGGCAGCTCTCAATCCAAGGATTAAATTGGTCTCAATCCAACAACTTAGCTTATTTCAAAGCAAAGTGACAATTATATGCTGCCTAAAATGAAGACCTGTCGTTAACATCAACATTGTTAATATTATTTAATTGTGATTGACTCTTAAGCAAATGCCCCTAGGGAGAGATTGGGCGTTTCTGATTTGTCTGAAGGAATCCTCCTTTACTGTATGGAATGTAGCTTGCTTCATGAAACTGTCTTTTGATGTCCTGTAGGTTTACAGACATGAAGAAGCAGTTCTCTGAGCAGGCAGGCTGTACTTTTATCTAGAGCTGTCTCATGATGCCAGAAGACAGAATGAATGCTAACTTGTGACAAGAAAGTATCATGGCTAACTCAGGCTGCCTGGCTGATCCATGCTCCCTACAACAGGTTTATACAACTTGATTTGTGTAAGCCCAAGAAGCTTGATTTGGACTGGGAAGAACAGCAGCCATCCTATTTTAGAGACTGCTTGTTGTTAATAAAATGCTCAACTGACTCACCCTGTGCATACTATATCCCAGACCCATTGTGACCAGTGTTATGATCCCCTCTAAGTGAGCCTGTATCTGGAGACAAATATTTTCTGGAAGGCCAGTGTATGGAGACCTTGTCATAAACAGGCTTATTAGCAGACAATGGGATATGAGGAGAACTATGAAGAGGGAAAATGTAGGGGTCAGTATGTGATAATTTCAAACAAGCATCTTTGCCAAAATAAAATAATTACTGTATCTAGATAAAGCAGACTAAGTTGGAACAAGCAAATGTTCTTGGCAGGAAGTCGATCACATGCTGCACAATTCAATTTATGGGCAGCTACAGACAGCTTTAAAATATTCTTTTGGCTTAATGTGATGTTGAATTATTGAACCCCCTTTTGTTAAACATTTATTAACAATCCAAAAATACCAATAAGTGGATCACCAGTTTATTTGTCTTATTCTTAAATAATCTCTCTTCCTTTCTGTCAAGTTCATCTTTCAGAGGTGCCAGTACAATATTTCTCAAAACCTTGGGGAGCTAAATTTCTTTTGTATAATACACGACTAGAGATTTGACTTTTCCTTTGCCAGTAGAGATGCTAGTTTAAGGTGACCTTGAAAGAGATTGCAACCAACATTTAACATAAATCTCCCATGGTCTAAGAACAGAATATATTCCTTGATTTCTACAATTCTGTTATTCCTTTTCTTCTAATTTTAACTTCTCAAATAGGTTGAATCCTTTGTCTTTGCTTTCACACCTGTATTCCCTCTTCATTCTGCTGTAAACTGGTTCCTTCTGCCATTATCGATGGAAACTATACTTGCCAAGGTCAATACTCTCACTGGCCAATGTCATCCACTTATCACCTATGTGCTGTTAATTCCCCAAACTATAATTTTAGTCCAAACATATTCAAAAATGTCAGGCTTATACATTTGCTGTCCTGTAGGCATCTTCCACCGACTGTCTCCCAGGCAATTTAACTCTGTATGTTCAAAATGAACCTTGCCTTCCTCCCAACTGAAAAGATATATCTTATCCACATCTTTGTTGTACCTTCCACATGTAGGATATCTCAGGCTAGTTTACTTTCTTTCCTATATATTCTTTGTATCTGCTCTTTCTACTTCATCTCTACTAACAGGCTCCCATATTAACTTCTGGGTTATTATAATAGTTTTCCAATTGACCTCTGGTATTTTCCATCCAATCTATCCTCCCTGCTGCTACTAGAGAGGTTTCTAAATAATGACACCTGACCTTGTCACTTCTGTGGTGTAAGCTGCAAAGGTTCCCCATTACTTAATAAAAGACAACTAATATGGCATATGACCTTATCCTCCTGTCTTATTCGGTCTCACCTTGGAAACGTTTTCATTCTTCCATTAGACAATTCATGACTTTTATACATTGAGGATGCTATTCATTTTGTCTAGATTATGTTCCTTTCCCTATGTATTCCTGACCTATATAATTCTGTGTTGAAGGTTCAGCATGGCTATATGTTCCTAAGAAAATAGTTTCTGCATGATCTCTTCACACCTAGGATAAGTCACAACATCTTTTAAAAAGCATCTAAAATATATGTTCACAGTTGTGAACATACATTTCTGTTGTCTATTTTATTATAATTATTTGTTTATATCTGTATTCACCCACTCTATGAATTGTAGGAGCGTTAAAGACAATGCCCATGTGCTCATAGCTTTCCTCCTCCTTCAGTTCCATCTCTAGTGCATACATCAGTGTATATTAACTGCTTGGTAGATATAATAATGTTGATAGTATATAGTGTAATAGCATTACATTTGCATAAAGGCATTTCCCATTTATTATTCCCACATATAGTATAGAAATTACCCACATATTGAATTGCTAGAATCAGATTTAGACAAATTAAAAGCTATTCTAAAATGAAACAGTATAATTGAGTGACTACTGGTTTAGATTTTAGAGTTACACAGGAATAGCTTTATGAGAGCATTCCTTTTTCTAGCTAGTGTTAAACTCTTAAGCAAATCATTTGGCCTTTTAAAGAGTTCTTCCCCTCTCAATAAGTAAAGTGGAGTAATTTTAGAAGAATTGTATGTATGTATGTATGTATGTATGTATGTATGTTTATGTAGTATGCGGAGGAGGTTAACATGCCACATCATACATGCAGAGATTAGAGAACAACTTAGTGGAGTCAGTTCTCCTCTTTTATCTTATGTAGGTTCCAGGTATTGAACGGAGGTGGCCAGGATTGCATGAAAAGTGCCTTTCCCTGCTGAGCCAGCTCACTAAGAATATCATCAAATGTGCTTATGAGGCAAATAAAACTATAGTTTAGAATGAAAATGAGTTTTCTTTTGACTTACGGTAAGACAAAATGATCACCTGTTCTAGTCACACCAAGAAAGTATAACTCTGGCTTATTTTTTTGAGTCAGTAGCAAATAGTGACAAAGGATCATTTTCTCAAATATTTTAAAAAAGAACTATTCCAGAAATCCAATAAAACGTTTTTCTAGTCTTAATAAGATTAAACACTCAATTTGTTTAATCTTATAAAAGATAAGATTAGTGGAAGTTAGCTGTCAAATAGCGGAAGAGGGAAGGAGAAGAGGAGGAGGAAGAAAACTAAAACAATAGTAAAACAACAACAACAACAACAACAACAACAAATGTACAATTTAGCAAGGAAAGATGCTTGAGGGGAGCCACAATTGAAGGCAACATAGATATTGTCAAAGTGGCTGTACTTAAGAAATTGATGCAATTAAAGAGAAGCCTTACATTTTATACCCAGGAGAGGTTCTTTGATAGCAAGATTCTGCCCATGCTCCAGGATATAACATTATAAATTTATTTGTAAAAGTTTCATTTAGAAAGGTATTTGTTAAAGAAAGAGAGCATCTGGAACATCCTCCTCCAACAGGACTCTGGAGGGAAGTTTTCCCAGGTTAAGCTAGGCAGGTACTCAGAGGCAGCTAGAGCTGTGGTCTAAAGGGACCAAGCTATACTTCTGCTGGCCACATAACGTGATGTTATTGTTTATGTGGTGCTAATTTTGCAAGCATATGCAAAATTATGCATATAATGCCAGTGTTATATAAGTGTTATGGGACTGTGGAGGTTTTCACTAAGGTTCCAGAAAGCTGCTGAGGCCAGATAATGTATAGCACCTCCCGATTCTTGGCATGGTGCTCCTGAGTGAGCTGTGAAGGTGAAGCCTAGATTGTAGTGCTGAGCTTAACCCGAAGATGATAGGACTATGGGGCATCTGGTGAAGAAAGCTAAAGGTATAAAATGGAGCTGGCTGAAGAGGGAGAACATGTGTTGTGTATAACTTAACCACAGGTGAAGACTACCCAAGCCTGGGGCACAGATGATGTCATCAAAAATCCCAGAAACATGGACTTGCAGGATTTGGTGTTCTTCCTGCTGGGTTTTAGTCTTGCCTTGTTTGAAGAATTCTTTGATATGCCACCCTTCCTGTCTTTTGGAATGGGGATGTTCATTTCATGACTCAGGACTTTTGAACAACTTTAAACTGTTAAGAGAATGAAAACTTTTGAAGTCGTACTGATATTTTTTACTTTTTTTATTTTTTATTTTCTATATTCCTTGTTTACATTCCAGAGGCTTACCCCTTTCCCAGTTCCCCCCCCACCATACGTCCCATAAGTCCTCTCTCCCCCTGAACTATTCCCCAATCATCCCCCCCCACCATTTCTCTGTTCTGGGTCTACAAATCTGGATCCAATCTTTTCAGGTCCAGGGTCCTCTCCTTTCTTCTTCTTGGGAATCATTTGAATTGCTAATTGTGCCTTGAGTATTTAGGGCTTCTGGGCTCATTAATATCCACTTATCAGTGATTGCATTTCATGTGTATTCTTTTGTGATTGGGTTAACTCGCTTAGGATGATATTTTCCAGATCTAACCATTTGGCGGTTCCTCAGAAAATTGGGCATGTCACTTCCAGAGGACCCTGACATACCACTCCTGGGCATATACCCAGAGGATTCCCCTGCATACAACAAAGACACATGCTCCACTATGTTCATAGCAGCCTTGTTTATAATAGCCAGAAATTGGAAGGAGCCCAGATATTCCTCAAAGGAGGAATGGATACTGATATATTTTTGTATTATGAGATGGCCACACAGTTATCTGTATCGAAGTAATGGGCCTTGGAGAAGGGAAAGAAGCCCAATGGAGGTAATTTTCCATTTCCCTTCTTCTATTTTAAGTTTCGTTTTTGCTATTACTATAGGAACAAAATGGGAGACATCATGGCCCACCCTGATTGAAAACAAATCCCAACCAATCATCAGTTGTTTCCATATCTATCATCCAATATGGAGTGAGTAATTTCAGTTGTTTCTGTAATCCTTAGAAAAGGGACTTTATCTATAGACAAATGGATACAGATGGACAGGAGTGGAAAATCTAAGCTTCCTGCCAGAATTGGCACTCAAAGTACCGGAAATCAATTAAAAAAGGAGGAAAATAATTGGGAGTAGGAGAGGCTAATAGAACCCAAGGAGAATCCAGACCTTCCTTAAGTTGATGGACTATCTGGTCTTGGATCCCATCTTACTCCAGAAGTATCCCATCACTATCACTTGTCAATAAATTGTGTACACACGTGTGTGTATGTAGACTATATTTTAGTCTTTTAAAAAAATAACAATTTCTTACATGAATGTAGCACATTTTCATCTCTTTCTCTTCAACTCCCCCCCCCCGTGTCCATATAATGATCCTCTCTTGAATTCATTGCGTCTTCACACACACACACACACACACACACACACACACACCACTGTGTGTAAATAGTATTGATCTTACTTGCATGTACCTAGGGTTAGCTACATAGGATTGGTATCTTGTTTGTGACAATTCACAGAAGATGTCTGGTCAGAAATTTGTTGCAACTGCTGTGGACAACACATTCACCATGGATATTGACTTGTATTTCCTTTCTTTTCTTATTAAAAATTCAGACTATTGATAGAAGATATGATTTGTCACATGCCTGATTCCTGGATGTATGGGGTGGTGGTAGAAAAAGAATGTGCTAACCTAAGTATTTACAGTGAGTATCAGAGAGGTGAAAATGAGACACACTGTCAAAGTAAGGATACCCACAAAGAGGGAAATGTGCTTCCTCTCAAAGTGGGTTATCATTAGGGTAATGAGTGATTCTAGATAGCTTCTCTTCAGGACCCTCAACTCATGAAGTCTTTATACTTTCTTTTCCAATGAAGTGGTTCACAAATCTCAAGAATAGTTAATAAACTGCCCAAGCCAGGGGCTGTATTTCAACTCTTGGGGTGTTTGTGTTTTCAGCAGTGAGTGTTATGAAGGATCATCCCCTCTTCCATGGAACATTCTATTAAGCATCAGTTTATTAAGGTATAATTCTATCCTAATTTCTGTTTAGATACCATAGCCACATTTCTACCACTATAGAAACAACCTTGATGATCACCTAATAAAGAGAAAAACATTTAAATTTATAATATTGGAGATATCAATTCATAATTATTTTTAATTTTAGTTTATTTCCTTTTTATAATTGGCTTTATCCCATTGATTTTGGGTTTAGAGTGAGGCTAAACGCTGTAATAAGGGTTTGTGATAGAGCAAAACCATGTATTTTTGGCTAGAGAACTAAAGGCAAAACAATGAAGGACTGATGTCTTAGTCTTCTCTTCAAGGGCTGCTCTGTTTGTGCTGAAGAATTTCAGCAAGCCCTCATTTTTTAAAATATTCTAAATTCCACTCAATCACCAAGCTTATCCAGTAATACGCTTTTAACCACCGTTTATAATCTGTTGGTAAACTGCTTCTTTCCTGAGGCTCTCCCTAAGACTGAAAATCAAATGACTAGTGGCCAAATATTCATTTTCATTAAACTTCTAACAAAGCTTCTTAAATATAACATATTTAAAATCAACATCTTATCAGTCCCTCTCCAAACTAATTCTTCTTCCTACCATCTCTACCTCCTTTCTCTTTACTACAGCTTAATTATTCACGAAATCTTATTACATTAAAATATATATCCAGAAACTTACCACTTCTTGGCACTGCATGGCTACTCTTTTGATACCAGGCAACAGCCATTTTTACCTCAATTATTTTAAAATGTTGAACACTAAAGCTCCTTTACTAAGATATTTATTAATAAGTCAGAGTGTATCCAGAGATAAGAATTAATAAGGGCCATGCATGGATGTGGAATTTTCAGTGTTTACTACACATTGTATCTGTTATCTGGCTTTTATTTAATCTCTTCACTTGATTTACTTGATTTTCAGATAAAAGACACCTAGGTTCAGAGAAGTTAGGGGCCTTTTGTCAGATCCTATGAGTAGTAAATTCACTTCGATGATTCAAAAGATTGGTTTACTCATCTTCCTGTATACTGACTCTCTAATTTACACCTCTTATAGAAATCAATGTGACTTCAGTAAAGCCTATGTAAAATCACTGTTGTCTTAAGGTAAAAAATACCTTAGTGACAAAGCTATTTGACCCAAATATCTCATGTAACATTAACTAGGAAGTATTCAGTCATGGTACAAAAATCTTGGATGGACCAGGTTCCATAATGACTGTTTTAACTATGTGATGTTGGTCAAGGGGGAGGATGCACAAGTAATTAAAAAATAGACTTTTTTGCTATGATTTTTGGAAATGAGATGTGTTTTATCAGAGGCCAAAAGATCGAAGAGAACAGGATCTTCTCCAAAATAGAGGCTATGGGAACTGTATAAACAGAGTCATTCCTAACTAATTAGACAACTCTGCGACTGCAACTTTATGTCTTTGTATACTCAGGGCTCATTTCAATCTGAAAATTGAGTATATTGTTGTGGAAAGAGTCATGGAGGTCAAGAGCATCCTGATGAATAGAAGGATCCAGTAAAAGTTTGTTAAATTTAGCGCATTCACTAAAGCAATTTGGGTCCTTAGATTCACAGAAAAGTAACAGGTTAAAAAAAATCAGTTATACAGATCATCATTGTACTCACCAATATTTGGTGACACTGAAAAGAACCAAAAATAAATAGAGTTCCTAAATTGGACAGTTAATGAACTGCCTAATTTGATAACTGAGCTTGGATTTATAGGGCATTCTCATTATTGGGCGCTAAGCACATAGGCAGAAAGTGAAGATAATGGTCCATGTTCTCAAAATGATAGGGCTAAAAAAACATGTGGAAAATGAGTTAGCAGACAGAAGATCTACAAGTAATTATTGGAATAAACGATTTCCGAAGATTAGCAAATTAAGTATACAACTGAAAAAGAAAAAAAAATGAATAGATCATTGGTGACAGAATCCTGATATTTTAATCAGGCTATTACCTAAGTGATGTGCTCACATTTGTAGTAAAGAAGGCTAGGGGTTGCTTTTCTCTTCTTTTTGATTTATAATGCAACCAGAATTGATTTCTGAATAAACTCCCCAAAGAGACGAGCTTGATAAGATTAATATTGAGGTCGTTTACTAACATCAGAAAAAATATTGCTAATTGTTTCCTTGTATGGTATCAGGGAAAGAGAAAAACCTTGTGGATGATTAACTTTCAATAAAAGGAAGGCCATTGGATTTAAAGTGACAATTTCATTCTTTGTCTTTAGTAATAAAGCAAAAGTTACATAGACAGAAGCAGCTGCAGATGTCTGTAGAAAATAAAGTGGGAAACATGAATATGGTTTAGTACTTATAATGATGCTGGCTGCTACAGTTCAATCCAATACATATTTATTGGGCATCAACTGTGTGATAGGCATCATGTTAGAGGCACCAGGGGATATAGAAATGACATAGCTCTTGCTTGAAGCTGCTTGCAATTATACTAATGGTAGAGGTAATAGCAAAAACAGTCATATCTGTAGAGTTTATGTATGACCCTAGGAGTACAAGTTATTGCTAGTGTGTGGGCTAAAAGTAGGGTGTAGTTTATGAGGAAGAGGTGTTTCTTGTTACTGATTTCAGCTAGGGGCCTATTGGGACTGGCAGGGAAAATGATGAGGAGGAGACATTTCACAGTGGTATACAGATTGAGTGGGCAATCATTTTGTTATAGAGGCCTCATGGGAATGCACAGGAAAGTTGCTGTTTGTCAGTTGTCACGGGCATTGCTACTCTCTGTGATCTTGTATTTGAGCCTGAGGGGAGACCTAGAAGGGTTGAAGCTTTCATAGGTCTTAGGTTTGCTATGTGTGTGGCAGGATTTCCTTGTCACTTGTGATCGAGATCAAGGGTTGGTTAACTGATTGGGAGATTGTTTCTTAAAAGGCCTTTGGGAGACATGTTGGCATTCTTTCTTTTCTTTTAGGATAGTCTCGTCCCTTCAGGCTCTAAATGCTTAGGGTGTAGGATGTGCCTGGTGTAATATGACACAAAGAGTGAAAAGACTCTGGAAGTGCTGACCGGTGAAAATGACTACATAGTCATTTAAAACAGAATAGAACAATTAATTGTGTCTACACCATGGATACTTTGCTATGTGCACATGAAGAAGTCACTGTGTATAGGAAATAATCAAGTGAGTTTTGCTTAGTGGGGTGTGTTAAGCTAGAGGAAAAATAAGTCGAAGAAAAACTCAAAGAATAGTAGAAGGCAAGCTATCTCAGAAGAAATCAGAAGGGGAGAGTATTGAAAATAAGATGGAATGAAAAAGAAAAAAATGATGGTAGGTAGTGGTGGGCTTGTTGATAGAGAAGCAGTCATTTTCAGTATATAGCACAGCCCAGGTTCAATAAAATAAGTACAGGGAGAAAAGAGAAAAGAAGGAGTGTCTGTAGCAGAAAGGATAAAGAAAAATGGGAAAGACTTGCTAATTTGGCATCCATAGGCTGAAGCCGTAAGGCCGATATAAAATTACTAGGTTTCCTTTGGGACCAAGGACAGGATTGTAGGACTCACACACAAACATTTGAAGCAGCTCCAGTGACATTCTGCTTCAACTTGCCAATAACATGATTCTTAGATGACAGCTTTTATTCATCTGGAGCATTATGCATGTCATCAAAAAGCCCTAACATAATGGACAATGTTCCTTGATTGCAGCAAGAAATATGTCTGGTCTCCCAGGTAGAAGAGTCACCCCGTGCTGTGCAGCAGCAGTTCACAGGAGTTGGGAGAGAAGATTATAAATTGCACTTTTGAACCTGGCCTCGAAGCGCCCATCCAGGCAGCAGGACTAGGCTGAAGCAAACAAGAGTTCAGCACCGGAGAATAATGATAAAAAAATATCGCTTGCAAGTCTTCTCTGTCAATAACAAAGCTCATCTTTTTGTGCCAGCAAGACATTGCAGGCAGCCCACATTTCAAATTCAGTTAATCTCAAAATAATTCAAAAATCAAAGAGCTTATTCAACCATCAAGATATATCAGATTGACTCACTGTGTACTCATAGCGGAGACTGTGTTTGTAAGAAGGGGAAGGGAAGAATCCAATATCAGAATCAGTCAAAGAAGCACTAGTTTTTGTTCAGTTTAAATTGTTTTCAGACCACACAACTGCACTCTGAATACTAAGAAATATTGCCAAAGAATAGTTGATGATGACATCATTTGCATTCTTAACTGGAAGTAAAGGATTACACCTTGATTTCTCCAATTAAGTGGTCCTTGACTCTCCCTCCCAGACATTAGCAGTTAGGTGGGCAGAGGCCTTGGCTCTCTAATTTGTTCATAATACTGCCATCATTATTCTCTTGTGCATTCTGGCAGGTTTTGGTTCTTGCCAAATTTTCTCCCTTCCTTCCTTCCTTCCTTCCTTCCTTCCTTCCTTCCTTCCTTCCTTCTTTCCTTCCTTCCTTCCTTCCTTTCTTCCTTCCACTGTTTCTCAACAGGGAGGAACTGGGTTTGAATTCAGTATCGCTTTAAAGCACTAGCTCCTTTATCTGTGGAAATATGGGTGACTGAAACACCCTGAAAGAAGACTCTTAGCTATCTATCCATATGTGAAATGTATTTTTACTCATTTTAAAGAAGAGGATGTGTCACTGAAGAACGGTGAAGGTTTAGTAAAGTAATGGTAATAGGTGCTGTTCAACCCTGAACAGAGAATTACAGGCAACTGGAAAATGTTGAGAATAGGAGAAATAGTCTTCCCCAGGGAAGAACACACCAATTTGTTATTCAATACCAAATGATCAGCCTGATCCCACTATACATCTAAGTAACATACAGACTGAGCAAGGTATGTTAAGACTCTCTCTCTCTCTCTCTCTCTCTCTCTCTCTCTCTCTCTCTCTCTCTCTCTGTGTGTGTGTGTGTGTGTGTGTGTGTGTGTGTGCATGTGCATGAATTTGTAAAATGGTAAAGAAAGGCATACGGGAGGTTTTTTAGGGGGCAAATGGAAGGGTGAGCTGATGTGATTATATTATAATCTCAAAAATAAAATGGTGAAGGATCTTGCTTAAGGTTACTGTTCTGTGCATGACAGACTTGCTAGTTGCTTTAGTTTTATAAGTGTACCCATTATTTTTCTTTATATACTTCTTGAAGCTAAAAATATGAATTAAGGTAAGATAAGAGATTCCTTTTGAAGATATATTGAGCGGTTGTACCATCTTGCAGTCCCACCAACAGTGTAGGAGTGTTCCTCTTTCTCCACATCCTCGACAGCACCTGTTGTCTCTTGAGATTTTAATCTTAGCCATTCTGACTGGTGTGAGGTGGAATCTCAGGGTTGTTTTGATTTGCATTTCCCTGATGACTAATGATGTTGAACATCTCTTAAGGTGTTTCTCGTCATCCGAATTTCTTCTGGTGAAAATTCTTTGTTTAGCTCTGTACCCCATTTTTTGATAGGGTTATTTGGTTCTTTGGGGTCTACCTTCTCTGTTCTTTGTATATTTTGGATATTAGCCCCCCCCCCCCCCGTCGGATATAGGGTTGGTGAAGATCTTTTCCCAATTTGTTGATGGCTGTTTTGTTCTTCTGACCGCTCTGGAAATCAGTTTGGCAGTTCCTCAGAAAATTGGGCATGACACTTCCAGAGGACCCTGTCATACCACTCCTGGGCATATACCCAGAGGATTCTCCTGCATACAATAAAGACACATGCTCCACTATGTTCACAGCAGCTATATTTATAAAAGCCAGAAGTTGGAAGGAGCCCAGATGTTCCTCAAAGGAGGAATGGATACAGAAAATGTGGTATATTTATACAATGGAATACTACTCAGCAATTAAAAATAATGAATTCATGCAATTTGTAGGCAAATGGTTGGATCTGGAAAATATCATCCTAAGTGAGTTAACCCAATCACAAAAGAATACACATGAAATGCAATCACTGATAAGTGGAATATTAATGAGCCCAGAAGCTCTGAATATTCAAGGCACAATTAGCAAATCAAAAGATTCCCAAGAAGAAGGAAGGAGAGGACCCTGGTCCTGAAAAGACTGGATCCAGTATTTTTTTAGGAGAGTACCAGAACAGAAAAAAGGCTGGGGTGGGGGGGGAGTGATGGGGAAATAGGTGGGAGGCGGCGTGGGGGGGCGGGAAGAGGATTTATGGGACATAGGGTAAAGGGGAAACTGGGAAAGGGGAAAGCCTTCGGAATGTAAACAAAGGATATAGAAAATTTTAAAAAAGAAACTAAAAAGAAGAAGAAGAAGAAGAAGAAGAAGAAGAAGAAGAAGAAGAAGAAGAAGAAGAAGAAGAAGAAGAAGAAGATATATTGAATAGGGACCATTGGGTGTTCCTTGTTTAAATTTGATGAAAGACATAGAACCTGACCAAGGAATTAGATGTGTTACAGTTTCCTGCTCTAAAATGGATCCTAAGGGTAAAAATTTGTTTGCCCCCATTTATTTTGTATAAATAATCCATATGCCTACCCGCAGTCTTAAGATCCAAAATACGATGTTTGTTTTTGTCTATCTGGTACCACTGATTTGTCAGCAAAGTGGCGTCTGTTTTATGAGGCATTTTGTATTCTTCATTATTGTAACTTGGAGTGAATTGTTTAACTATAGGTGGATTATTAGTATGTTGCATTATTAGCTGTTGCCTTAGCTAGATCTTGCTGTGGGTCTGTCTTACTGTGTGCACTATATTCCTGTGTTCTCCTTCCCGAACCAAATAGCTATTCTAAATTATAAGATACTTAAGAACCCAAGGGTTTTAGGAGATTTATTATGACCTTGTAAATGAACTTGTAGTGCCCATGATGAACCAGGTGCATTCTTAGTTATAAGAAATGTGGCTAGAGATGAGAACAATGAAAATGTAGCTAAATAAGTATAGAGCACTTACTATGTTATAAATGTTTACTTTAAATCCTGTATCTAATGGGAGTTATTACCCAGTAATTACATGTATAATCTTGCTAATTATTGCTAGGACCTTTTGTATTGGATGCTATTGTAAAGCATGATTCTTGCCCTCAGGGAGCTTACAGTCCCAGGATAAAAAAATGACAACTATGTGAATAATGCTAAACATATAAACATATATAAACATATAAAGAAAGAAAATTCATTCATTTAAGCCTGCACTCCTACTGGTCCTATAGTCAGTATTATCTATTGTCACCCATATGTTAATAATGGAGCTTAATATGGTTTAAATAGCTCAGGACAAAGAAGAGAGGGCTTGGCAAATGCAAAAAGGCTGGGCAAATGTGACAGCTAACTCAATATACCATAGGCATCCAGATATAATATTTAATGGCACATGCCAGCCACAATTGTAAGTTGAAATCTGAGACGATGTTACTTACAATCCAGTGCTGGTTGTAAGCTTTTAATACTCTATTATAAGCAATGGTGACAGCTAAGAGCTTATTAGACTAGCCAGCATGTTCATGTTCAGAAGGTTGGTGAGGGGACCTTTTGAGATGTAGCATTTCATGTTTGTCAGCAACTCTTTCTGAAGGGATTATAAGAGGTGAAAGCAGCAGGATCCCTTCCACCTAAGACCAGATGATTGATGCCCAAACTCTTCATGCAAGGGTGGCTTCCCACATGAGCACATTGAATAAAGCATCGCCAGGCTGCACAGCTACGGTCAAGTTTTAAAGAAGTGGGAGAGAATCCAACCTGATGTAGCACCTGCCTTTTTTCAGTACAACTTCCTTTTTAATGGCTCATACTTAATGTGAGACCTGATTTATGCTATTTCGGTGACTATCAATTACAGATCTTCCCTGGCATCTGGCCATGCTGCCTGCCCTCCCTTGGCAGTAATTGATGGGCTGAAGCAATTAAGTGTGCTATGCTACATCACAACCATCATTCCCATAACCAGGAAGACATGAGCACACAAAACATCCTCAGTCCTTTATTGATAATTCTCATGAGCTGTCCAGACAGAGACCATTTATATGTTTGGTGCCCTCATTTGTCTCTCCTCCCTAGGGTTAGATGGTGCAGCTGGTAGGGTCATTAGCCCCTTGTCCCTGCTGGTGAATTCTTGGCTTGCAGCCTGCTTGTCTGTCAGTACAGAAGCCTCATGAACACAGGAATAGTAGGATAGGACAGGTAGGAGCAGATCTAAGGAGAAGCTATCCCTGCCTGGTGAGCCAGAGACATTGCCACCGACCTAACTGTATGTTAAATAATTATGCAGTTTCTAGAGGGAAACAGTAGCAATTATAATGTTAACAGCAATTGCTAAAGATATTGCATACTATAGCTTGAATGTGACCATGACCGATAGATTTATTTTATTATAAATGAAATCCAGAAAACTGTGGTAAGGTATTGGAACCTTACCTTTTAGAGGTAATTAAATGAAATCATGCTGGTGGAAGCCCCATGATGGCACTGGTGGTTTCATAAGAAGAAAGACCCAGGCTAATGTGTAGGCCCTGCCTCACTGTGTGATGCTTTCTGTCATGTTATGCTGCAGTGACAAGGCTCTCTCCTGTTGCTAAGCAGATGCCAGGGCAATGATTTCACACTTTCCAGCTTCCAAATCCTGGAGCCAAGTAAGCTTCTATATAAATCATCTGGTTTTTAGGTATTTTGCTCTAAAAATAGAACGTGAAGGAAGATATTGTTATAATAATCACAATAACAATCTGCATTGTTTGAATGCTTATGTTGTGCCAGGGTCTTCATGTTAATTATTTTACTAATGGACACATGCCTGACAAGCATGAATCTTCATGCCTATTTACCCAGGGCTGAACAGCAGAGTTGTTGCAGTACCTAGATTCGTTCTCCTCTACTTCTTTCTAAAGCATATGGTCTTTTTACTATACTTTATGGTACATTTGGGAGAGTGTCATGCAGTGGAGGTAATGTACTTAGAATTCTCTGTGAGCAGAAGTAGATTGAGGGAAAGCTTGGCCAGATGGCTGGCCTGAGCAGCAGGCTCTAAGGGATGCTGATATGACAGCAACAACAACATTGGAGATAAAGAGTCAGTTAATTCAGTGAATCCTTATACTCTTGGCTCCACGTCCTATCGAGAAAACTTTGAAAAGAAAAGAAAAGAAAGAAAAGGAAAACAGCTCTTATTAGATTGAACATATATACTCATTGAATAATTTCAAAATACATGTATGAGTTACATGATGCACAAGAACCCTCAGAACAGCCCCAAAGTAACAGCAAGAGTCAGCTGAAAATCTAAGCGAATAATAATGCATAGTCTATCGTTGTATGCTAAGAGTAAATAAGTTAGTTCATTTCATAAATTTTAAATAGATTGAATCTGCCTAACAATATTTCTGGTTCAGAAAATAGCATTTAATAAATCCCCAGGCTGGAATATAAAGCAGTGTTAATTTTGATAAGAAATCAATTAATATTCACTTTTTTATTTATCTGCACTATTTTCTTTTACTTGCCTTGTGTCCACTGGCCTCTCTCCTTGAATGTTTTAATTCTCCCTTTCCCTCTTCCTACTGCTTGTCTCTGCCATCACAGCCATTTACCTCTCTGTATTGCAGCCTGGTTAATATTAACACATGGGAATCCTACCCATTTTTTTATGTGGATGACCTTTGGCATCTCCATTCTGGTATCTGGCGCCATTCTTTGTCATAGCAGCAGACAGTCTGTGCTGTCTAAGCCTTCCAGAAGATAAAAGACTATCAGTATGAAAAATAAATGTGTTCTGGGTAAGAGCCACTGGGTGCTCAAATAGTATTCTGTTCTTCACAAAGCAAGGCTCTAATGATGGAAAGAAAATACATGTTGCTTTTCTGTGGTTTCAGATTAATTCCCGTATCGTGATATAGTCCTGTCATTATTTCGTTCTCATTCCAAACTCCCTAATAAACTTCATTTGTTGGTAGGTGATGCTTTTCAAATTCTTTTAGACACCCACCCCAACAAAGCAGCACAATTTCCAAAATATCGACATGATGACAGACTTACTGGTGTTTGCTCCATATTAGCATCCTGGTGTCACCGCGAGTGGCTGAGTGGAAGTCAAGGATAGTGTCTTAGTTAGAGTTCCTATTGCTGCAACAAAACAACATCACCAAAGCAATTCGGAGAGAAAAGGGATTATTTGGTTTCAACTTTCAGAGCACTGTTCATCAAAGGGCAGGGCGGGAGCTCAAGCAAGGCAGGAGCCTGGAGTCACGAGCTAATGGAGATGGATGCGGCTTACTGGCTTGTTCATCATGGCTTGCTCAACCTGCTTTTTTGTTTGTTTTGGTTTTAGTTTTTAGTTTTTGAGACGTGATTTATTTGTGTAGTTTGACTTTCCTGGATCTAGCTCTGTAGACCAGGCTGACCTTGAACTCACAGCTTGACCTGCCTCCACCTCCCAAGTGCTGGGATTAAAGGGATATGCATATGCCATCCCCTCCCCTAGGACAGCTTGCTTTCTTATGGAATACAGGACCAACATTCCAGGGAAGGCAGCACCCACAATGGGCTAGGCCCTCCTCTATCATTCGCTAATTAAGAAAATGCTCTATAGGTTTGCCTACAGCTGGATATTATGGAGACACTTTCTCAATCATTGTTGTCGCCTCTCAAATGACTTTAGTTTGTATCAAGTAAACATAAAACTATTCAGCATAGATAGGGCCCATAAGCAATTCTAGTCGCATAGACTGGGGAAGTTTACAAAGAATTGTATACTGCAAAAATTAGAGTTAGAATCATACATGCTTAGAGCCAAAACTGTTCTTAGACATACCTAAGTTCCTCTCAAATTAGTGGGAGACATGGAGGTCTAGACACAAAGGATTTTATGAAACATACAGAATGAGCTATTTCGTGGCCCCAAACTCTGATATCCTAACTCCACGGGGAGTGTTATTTCCACACTCTCCTAAGCATGACCAGCTCCTAAGCATCTGAATGAAATTGTATTGGACTGTGCAGTGACAGGCAGCTATTAAAACACAAAGTCCCCTGGATTTTCTTTCCACTTGTGCACACTCTGTCCTCCTGAGGTAAAAATGTGATCTAAATAACTCGCCGATCTCGCTAGGAAATGGCTTTGCTGTCGAGGATTATTCGAGAATTCAAGTATATAGAATTCAGACCAATATAACTCTCTTTGCTTTTAAACTGTCATCCCTTAGTAAAAGAGAGTAGAGATGGTTTAAACACAAATTGTTTGCAGGTATTTGCAATATTAATGAAATAGGAAAAAGCGATATTAATAAAGGCAGTGGCAGTGTGGACAGGGTCCTGGCTCCATGCTTATTGATTTGTCTCTAAGATCCTGCAGATAATAGGGGAAATGGCATTATCTGACATGAGCTTGTTGCATTGTTGAGGGTCTTTGTTCTCCATGTGCTGTAGTTTGTTATGTAAAAAGACTGAGTACTATTCTCTATTATGTTGCAGGCTATGATACTGACTTCAAGAATCATGGTTGGTCATTTTCCAACCAGCATATTTTAAAAGCATTACAAGATGTGTGTTTTGGCCTGTTAGGTTGTTGAGTTGAAAACTACAACAACAATACTACTACTACTACTACTACTACTACTACTACTACTACTACTATAAACAATAAGCACAATAGAGCTGTTAAAGAATTTAAATTGACATTCAGTTTTGAGTACAGGACAAGGTTAGAGCACAATTTGATATTTTATTGGCTCTACCATGCCTCAGACTGACTTATTTCTCATGATTAAAAGTGTGTGTGTGTGTGTGTGTGTGTGTGTGTGTGTGTGTGTATGTGTTGTGTGTAAGCTGATGTGTGCATAGGTACACACACACACATATATATACACATACACATTTCTGTGTTTTACCTTTATCTTTCTTTTTTTAAAAATTTATTACACTCCCTATTTTATTCTTCCCACCTTTGCCCACCTTCCGTCTGTTCCACATGCCATACCTCCTCCCCACCCCCTGTCTCCATGTGGATGTCCCTACCTCCTGCCCCACCTGACCTCTAAACTCCCTGGGGCCTCCAGTCTCTTGAAGGTTAGGTGCATCATCTCTGAATAAACACAGACCCAGCAGTCCTCTACTCTATATGTGTTGGGGGCCTTATATCAGCTGGTGTATGCTGCCTGTTTAGTGTTCCAGTGTTTGAGAGATCTCAAGGGTACACTACAATTGAGACTGCTAGTACTAAAGGACTGCCCTTCTTCTCTGCTTCTTTCAGCCTTCTCTAATTCAACAACAGTGGTCAGCTGCTTCTGTCCATTGGTTGGGTGCAGATATCTGCATCTGACTCTTTCAGCTGCTTGTTGGGTCTTCCCAAGTGCAGTCATGCTAGGTCCTTTTTGTGAGCACCCCATAGCCTCAGTAATAGTGTCTAGCCTTGGGACATACTCTTGAGCTGGATCCCACTTTAGGCCTGTCTCTGGACCTTCTTTTCCTCAGGCTCCTCTCCATTTACATCCCTGTAATTCTTTTAGACAGGAACAATTATGGGTCAGAGTTGTGACTGTGGGATGGCAACCCCCTCTCCTTCATTTGATGCCCTGTCTTCCTGTTGGAGGTGGGCTCTATAAGTTCCCTCTCTCTACTGTCAGGCATTTCATCTAAGGTCCCTCCCTTTGAGTCCTGAGAGTCTCTCACCTTCCAGGTCTCTGGTCCATTCTGGAGGGTCCCCACAACCTCCTGTCTCCTGAGGTTGCCTGTTTCCATTCTTTCTGCTGGCCCTAAGGTCTTCAGTCCTTTTCCCTCACCCAGTACCAGATCAAGTTTTCCTTTCCCCTCCACCCCCTACCCACTCCCTCCCATCTCATCCACTTTCCCTCCCACATCCCTCCTCCCTCTCCACTTGTGATTGCTTTGTTCTCCCTCCCAAGTGGGACTGAGGTGTCCTCACTTAGGTACTTCAGCGTGTTGACCTTTTTGAGTTCTGTGGATTGTATCTTGGGTACTCTGTATGTTTGTTTCTTTCTCTTTTTTTTGTTTTTTGTTTTGGCTAACATCCACTTATTAGTGAGTACATATCATGCGTTCATGCATGTCCTCTTGGGTCTTAGTTACCTTACTCAGAATGATATTTTGTAGTTCTGTTCATTTGAGAGCTGGAGAGTTAGCTCAGTGCTTAAGAAAACTGGCCACTCTTTCAGAGGTCCTGAATTCAAATCCCAGCAACCACATGGTGACTCACAACCATCTGCAATGAGATCAGATGCCCTCCTCTGGTGTGTCTGAAAACAGCTAATACACACACACACACACACACACACACACACACACACACACACACAGAGAGAGAGAGAGAGACAGAGAGAGAGAGAGAGAGATCAGAGCAGTACATCTGTGTGTACCTCAATTATTTTTTCCTCCTTTATTGTCTTGAGACAGCTCTTTTTTGAACCAGAAGCTTGCTGTTTTGGTTAGGCTAGCTGGTCAGCAAGCTTTTGAGATCTTCTTTTTGTCCACAAGGATGTTACAGACATTCCCAGCTATGATTGGTCTTATATGTGTACTATGGGGATTTTAACTGTGGCACTCAGCTTGTAGAGCAAGTGCTCTTATCCACTGAAGTTTCTTCCCAGCCCCATTATCCACTGCAGTTTTAAAAATCTGTTTTACAATGAGTAAAGAGCTGTGTACTTTATAACTTTGTTTTGTTGACCTTTCTTCCTCTCTTCTTCTTTTCATCACATCATTCTCTCTCCACCTTGCATCATTCCATCCACATTACCTCCTTTCCACTCTCCTGTCACATGTATCTGATTACTATTTCCACTCCTTTTGCTAAAACCTTCTTTGCCCTTCTCACTGTCTCCATTCTAATTTTAAGACCTGTATCATGGCGTTCTCTCCCACATAAAAGTACACACACACACACACACACACACACACACGGAACAATATATAAGAAAGAATAAAAGATATTTTCCAGTTCCATCCATTTGTTTAAGAATTTCATGAAGTCATTGTTTTTAATATCTGAGTAGTATTCAATAGAGTAAATACACCACAATTTTCTGTATCCATTCTTTCATTGAGGGACATCTGGGTTGTTTTGAGCTTCTGGCTATTACAAATAGGGCTGCTATGAACATAATGGAGCATGTGTCCTTATTACATGCTGGAGAATCCTCTGGGTATATGCCCAGGAGTGGTATAACAGGGTCCCCCAATAGTATCATGTCCACTTTTCTGAGGAATCGCCAGACTCATTTCCAGAGTGGTTGTAACAGCTTGCAATCCCATCAGCAGTGGAGGAGTGTTCCTCTTTCTCCACAACCTCTCCAGCACCTGCTAGTACATGACAAATACAGAGGGGGACACTCTCAGACAGCCATTGAACTGAGCACAGGGTCCTGAATGGGGGAACTAGAGAAAGGACCCAAGGAGCTGAAGGGGTTTGCAGTGCCACAGGAGAACAAGGATATGAGCCACCCAGCACTCCCAGAGCTCCCAGGGACAAAACCATCAGCCAGATAGTACACATGGTGTTACCCATGACTGCAGACACACAAGCAGCAGAGGATGACCTTGATGGACATCAAAGAGAGGAGAGGCCCCTGGTCCTGGAAAGGCTCAATGCAGCAGTGTAGGGGAATACCAGTACAGGGAAGTGGGAGAGGGTTGATTGGGGAACAGGGAGAGGGGAGATGGCTTATGGGATTTTCGGGTGTGTGTGTGTGTGTGTGTGTGTGTGTGTGTGGAGGGTAACCAGGAAAGGGGAAATCATTTGAAATGTCAATAAAGAATATATAATGAGACACAGCTGGAAAGGCCCAGGACACAGCTGGAAAGGCCCAGGCTCTGTGGGTCTTCCCCACGCCCTCTGGCCGTGCACCAAGGCTGCTGTCTGCAACCAGCTCGCAGGCCCCTGGACCAGCAATAGCGGCGGGCCTCCACATTGCAACCAGGACACAGCTGGAAAGGGCCAGGTAAACACCCCTTCCAGGGCTACCCTCACAGGGGGGATCTGCTAGGCTCCCGGAGCCAAGCAGACCGAGTTCTGCCTAGGCTCTGTGGGTCTTCCCCTTGCCCTCTGGCCTTGCACCGAGGCTGCAGTCTGCAACCAGCTCTCTGGCCCCTGGACCAGCACGGGCCTCCATATTGCAACCAGGACACAGCTGGAAAGGCCCAGGACACAGCTGGAAAGGCCCAGGCTCTGTGGGTCTTCCCCGCGCCCTCTGGCCGTGCACCGAGGCTGCAGTCTGCAACCAGCTCGCCGGCCCCTGGACCAGCAATAGCGGCGGCTCTCCATATTGCAACCAGGACACAGCTGGAAAGGCCCAGGCTCTGTGGGACTTTCCTGCACCCTCTGGCTGTGGACCGAGGCAGTGGGCAGCAACCAGCTCACCGGCTCCTGGACCAGCAATAGTGGCAGGCCTCCATATTGCAACCAGGACACAGCTGGAGAAGCCCAGGTAGACAGACTCCATCAGGGGCTACAATCGCATGGGTGGCAGCCAGCTTATGATCCCTTAAAGCAGCAGTCACACATATTCACCAGGAGAGAAACAACAGGTGAGCCCAGCCTCACAGGAGATTCAAACACCAGCCACTGACAACAAGGCCAACTAACACCAGAAATAACCAGATGGCAAAAGAAAAACGAAGGAACGATACTAACAAAAATCAAGGCAATATGACAGCATCTGAACCCAGTTCTCCAACAACAGGAAGCCCTGGATACCCCAAAACACCAGAAAAACAAGACTTGGATATAAAATCACTGGTCAGGATGCTGGTAGCTGAACACATAGAAAAATCTCGTAAAGAAATAAAGGAGAAAATGGATCAAAAGTTAGAAGCCTTTCCGAGGCAAATACAAAAATCACTTGAAGAAATTCAGGAGAAGATGGATCAAAAAAAAGAAGACAATAAGGAAGAAAGACAAAAGTCACTTAAAGAACTACAGAAGAACGTGGGCCAACAAGTAGAAGCTATGAAAGAGGAAGCACAAAAATCTATTAAAGAAATACATGAAAACACAATCAAGCAAGCGAAAGATCTGAGCACATCCATCAAGATACTAAAAACAGAAGTAGAAACAACTAAGAAATCACAGAGGGAGACAACATTGGAGATAGAAAACCTTGGGAAGAAATCAGGGGCTATAGATGCAAATATCAACAACAGAATACAAGAGATAGAAGACAGAATATCAGAAGCCGAAGATACCATAGGAACCATTGATTCAACAGTCAAAGAAAATACTAAATGCAAAAAGGCTGTAACCCAAAACATCCAGGAAATCCAGGACACAATGAGAAGACCAAACCTAAGGATTATATGTCTAGACAAGAGTGAAGATTTACAAGTTAAAGGGCCAGCTAATATCTTCTATAAAATTATGGAAGAAAACTTCCCCAACCTAAGGAGAGAGATGCCCATGAATATACAAGAAGCCTATAGAACCCCAAACAGACTGGACCAGAACAGAAATACATCCTGTCACATAATAATCAAAACTCCAAATGTAATAAACAAAGAAAGAATACTAAAGGCAGCAAGAGAAAAAGGCCAAGTAACATATAAAGGAAGACCTATCAGAATAACACCAGACTTCTCACCTGAGACCATGAAAGCTAGAAGATCCTGGGCAGATATCATGCAAACTCTAAGAGAACAAAAACTTCAGCCAAAACTACTTTACCCAGCAAAACTTTCAATCGCCATTGATGGAGACATCAAGGTATTCCATGACAAAACCAAATTTGCAAGATATCTTTCCACAAATCCAACCCTACAAAGAATAATAGGGGGAAAACACCAAGACAAGGACGGAAACTACACCCGGGAAGAAGCAAGATAGAAACCTCCTCTCATCAAACCCAAAAGAAGATAACCTCTCAAATATAAATAAATAAATAAATAAATAAATAAATAAATATAATTTCAAAATTTTCTGGAGGAAATAATTTCCATTCCTTAATATCTCTTAACATCAATGGACTCAATTCCCCAATAAAAAGACATAGATTAACAGACTGGATAAGGAAACAGGACCCTACATTTTGCTGCATACAGGAAACACATCTCAGTGTTAAAGATAAACACTGCCTTAGAGTAAAAGGATGGAAGACAATTTTACAAGCAAATGGTCTCAGGAAACAACCGGGGGTAGCCATTCTAATATCAGATAAAATAGACTTCCAACCCAAAGTCATCAAAAGAGACTCAGAAGGTCACTTCTTGCTTGTCAAAGGGAAAATCCACCAAGAAGAGCTCTCAATACTGAACATTTATGCTCCAAATACAAGGGCACCCTCCTTTGTAAAAGAAACCTTACTAAAGCTAAAAGCACACATTACACCTAACACAATAATTGTGGGGGACCTCAACACTCCACTCTCCTCAATGGACCGATCAGGAAAGCAGAAATTAACAGGGACACAGTGAAACTAATTGAAACTTTGGACCAATTGGATTTAACAGATATATATATATATAGAACATTTCATCCTAAAGCTAAAGAATATACCTTTTTTCAGCACCGCATGGTACCTTCTCCAAAATTGATCATATAATTGGTCACAAGACAGATGTCAACAAATACAAGAAGATCGAGCTAATCCCATGCTTCCTATCAGACCACCGTGGAGTAAGAGTGGTCTTCAATAACAACAAAAACAACAGAAAGCCCACATACACATGGAAACTGAACAATACTCTACTCAATGACACCTTGGTCAAGGAAGAAATAAAAAAAAAGAAATCAAAGACTTTTAGAATTCAATGAAAATGAAGGTACAACCTACCCAAATCTATGGGACACAATGAAAGCAGTGCTAAGAGGAAAACTCATAGCCCTAAGTGCATCCAAAAAGAAACTGGAGAGAGCATACACTAGCAACTTAACGGCACACCTAAAAGCCCTGGAAGAAAAAGAAGTTAATTCACCCAGGAGGAGTAGAAGACAAGAAATCACCAAACTCAGGGCTGAAATCAATCAAGTAGAAACAAAGAGAACCATACAAAGAATCAAAAATACTAGGAGCTGGTTCTTTGAGAAAATCAACAAGATAGATAAACCCTTAGCCAGACTAACGAAAGGACACAGAGACAGTATACAAATTAACAAAATTAGAAATGAAAAGGGAGACATAACAACAGAAACCGAGGAAATTCAAAAGATCATCAGATCCTACTACAAAGGTCTATACTCAAAACAACTGGAGAATCTGGAGGAAATGGACAATTTCCTAGACAGATATCAAATACCAAAATTAAATCAGCATCAAGTAGATCAGCTAAATAGTCCCATAACCCCTAAAGAAATAGAAGGGGTTATAGAAAGCCTCCCAACCAAAAAAAGTACAGGACCAGATGGTTTTAGTGCAGAATTCTACCAGACCTTCAAAGAAGACTTAACACCAATACTTTTCAAACTATTCCACAAAATAGAGACAGAACGGACACAGCCCAACTCATTCTTTGAAGCCACAATTACGCTAATACCTAAACCACAAAAAGATCCAACAAAGAAAGAGAACTTCAGGCAAATTTCTCTTATGAATATAGATGCAAAAATACTAAATAAAATTCTTGCTAACCAAATCCAAGAGCACATCAAAACGATCATCCACCATGATCAAGTAGGCTTCATCCCAGGGATGCAGGGATGGTTCAATATACGGAAATCCATCAATGTAATCCACTACATAAACAAACTCAAAGAAAAAAACCACATGGTCATCTCATTAGATGCTGAAAAAGCATTCGACAAAATTCAGCATCCTTTCATGCTAAAAGTCTTGGAAAGAGCAGAAATTCTAGGCCCATACCTAAACATAGTAAAAGCAATCTACAGCAAACCAGTAGCCAACATCAAAATAAATGGAGAGAAACTTGAAGCATTCCCACTAAAATCAGGGACTAGACAAGGCTGCCCTCTCTCTCCATATCTTTTCAATATAGTACTTGAAGTTCTAGTGAGAGCAATTAGACAACATAAGGAAGTCAAAGGGATACAAATTGGAAAGGAAGAAGTCAAACTATCATTTGCAGACGATATGATAGTTTACCTAAGCGACCCAAAAAACTCCACCAGAGAACTTCTACAGCTGATAAACAACTTCAGCAAAGTGGCAGACTATAAAATTAACTCAAGCAAGTCAGTGGCCTTCTTGTACTCAAAGGACAAGCAGGCTGAGAAAGAAATTAGGGAAATAACACCCTTCACAATAGCCACAAACAACATAAATATCTTGGTGTAACTCTAACCAAAAAAGCGAAAGATCTGTACAACAGGAACTTCAAGTCCTTGAAGAAAGAAATCGAAGAAGACCTCAGAAGATGGAAAAAAATTTCTGGCTCCTGGATTGGCAGGATCAATATAGTAAAAATGGCCATCTTGCCAAAAGCAATATACAGATTCAATGCGATCCCCATCAAAATCCCAACTCAATTCTTCATAGATCTAGAAAGAGCAATTCTCAAATTCATCTGGAGCAACAAAAAACCCAGGATAGCTAAAACTATTGTCAACAATAAAAGGACTTCTGGGGGAATCAATATCCCTGACCTCAAGCAGTACTACAGAGCAATTGTGTTAAAAACTGCATGGTATTAGTATAGCAACAGGCAAGCAGATCAATGGAACAGGATTGAAGACCCAGAAATTAATCCACAGACTTATGGTCACTTGATCTTTGATAAAGGAGCCACAACCATCCGGTGGAATAAAGATAGCCTTTTCAACAAATGGTGCTAGTTCAACTGGAGGTCAACATGAAGAAGAATGCGAATTGACCCACTCTTATCTCTTTGCACTAAGATCAACTCCAAGTGGATCAAGGACCTCCACATAAAACCAGACACACTGAAACTACTAGAAAAGAAACATGGGAAGACCCTGGAGGACTTGGGCACAGGGGAAAAGTTCCTGAACAGAACACCAATAGCTTAAGCACTAAGATCAAGAATCGACAAATGGGACCTCATAAAATTACAAAGTTTCTGCAAAGCAAAGGACACTGTCAGAAGGACAAAACGGCAACCAACAAAGTGGGAAAAGATCTTCACCAACCCCACATCCGACAGAGGGCTAATATCTAATATATACAAAGAACTCAAGAAGTTAGACTGCAAAGAACCAAATAACCCTATCAAAAAATGGGGCACAGAGCTAAACAAAGAATTTTCACCAGAAGAAATTCGGATGGCCGAGAAACACCTTAAAAGATGTTCAACATCATTAGTCATCAGGGAAATGCAAATCAAAACAACCCTGAGATTCCACCCCACACCAGTCAGAATGGCTAAGATTAAAAACTCAAGAGACAACAAGCGCTGGCGAGGATGTGGAGAAAGAGGAACACTCCTCCACTGTTGGTGGGATTGCAAAATGGTAAAACCACTCTGGAAATCAGTTTGGCGGTTCCTCAGAAAATTGGGCATGTCACTTTCAGAGGACCCTGGCATACCCCTCCTGGGCATATATCCAGAGGATTCCCCTGCATGCAATAAAGACACATGCTCCACTATGTTTATAGCAGCCTTGTTTATAATAGCCAGAAATTGGAAGGAGCCCAAATATCCCTCAAAGGAGGAATGGATACAGAAAATGTGGTATATTTATACAATGGAATACTACTCAGCAATTAAAAATAATGAATTCATGCAATTTGTATGTAAATGGTTAGACCTGGAAAATATCATCCTGAGTGAATTAACCCAATCACAAAAGAATATACATGAAATGCAATCACTGATAAGTGGATATTAATGAGCCCAGAAGCCCTAAATACTCAAGACACAAACAGCAAGTCAAATGATTCCCAAGAAGAAGAAAGGAGAGGACCCTGGGCCTGTAAAGATTGCATCCAGTTTAGTAAAGAAACCGAGGGGGGAGGGGGAATGATTGGGGAATAGTTGGGGGGGAGAGGAACTATGGGAAGTATGGTGGGTGGGAACTGGGAAAGGGGAAAGCCTTTGGAATGTAAACATAGAATATAGAAAATAAAAAAAATGCAAAAAAAGAATATATAATGATAACAACAACAACAACAACAACAACAACAACAACAAAGAAAGAACAAAAACCATGGGATATTTAGTTTTCTGAAAACCCCGTATATTCTTTGAAGACTTTTCCTTTTGGGAATTCGACATTATATGTGTAAAGATATATATAGAAAGAGGTACATTATTTCCAAGATAACTTTATGATAGAACATTTATGGTTATGTCCTTAATTTATTTTGTAATGTGTGGATTCTAAAGTGAACAGGGATGTATTACTAAACCAGGATTAGAATTTCAATTTCAAATTCCCTTGAAGGAAGTATTTCCAATCTTTTTATGGATAACAAGTTGTCATCTAATTTTCCCAAAATATTCATTCAGACTTTTGGTGATTATATTGCCTAGTGTACTTAGAATTGTGTGGGTCCAGAGGCAGACACTAATATTATGCCCGCGAGTGACCTGTGTGGGTCACATAGCAAAGTTATTTATATTTTTTGTCTCATTTCCTTCTTTTGTCAAAACAATGAAACAATACCTGCTTCATGTAGCTCAACTGAATCTTCAAGTGACAGGAAATTGAAATTCAAAACTCTACAGATAAAATTTTAACAGTATCAATAAGTTGAACATATCCCCAGAAGATTTTTATAATTGGAAAAGGTAGATACTGGTATTTTAAGGTACAGTGGGTTTTTTCCAGTAGTGGGTAGTTTCATTGATCTTTTTCTCCATAAAGTATTAAAATGAATTTTATGACTGCATCAGATAAAGACAAGAATATGTGTTTTTCTTTATATCAGAATACCTTCTTTAATCTAGAAGGTTTTCTTTGGAATTTTTATTTACTCCTTTTATATTTGAATTTGTAATACAATTGCATCATTCTCCTACAGGTCTCCTATCCCATATACTTGCCCTTGCTTTATTTTAAATTCATGGACTATTTCCTCATTGATTGCTATTACATCAATATACACATATACATACTGCTCAGTCTGTGTAATGCTACGAATATATACATTTATAGGGATGATCATTTGGTATTTGATAACCAATTCATGTGGTTGTCTTTCCTGGAAAAGATTGTTTCTCCCACTCTCAGGATTCCTTCATTTCCTATAGTTCTTTCTATACAGGATTTGCCCCATTCACTTTAGCATGTCTATTTTTGTCCTTGTTTAGCTCTTATTTAGGCAGTCAAATTGGTGTATTTGTTCTAAAACTGGTATGAACCTTAGGTATGGGATCTACTAGTTGCAGCCAATCCTCCAATTGAAGAAAATGAGAAAAAATATGGACAAATTGATATAGTATTATTTTTGACATAATAGTTATCCAAATGAAGAATTAGAAAAATTACAGCAAGGGATATTAGCCCTCTGTCGTATGTCAGGTTGGTGAAGATCTTTTCCCAATTTGTTGGTTGCTGATTTATCCTTTTGACACTGTCTTTTGCCTTACAGAAACGTTGTAATTTTATGGTGTCCCATTTGTCTATTCTTGCTCTTAGAGCATAAGCAATTGGTGTTTGGTTCAGGAATTTTCCCCCTGAGCCAATGTCCTCAAGGGTCTTCATCAATTTCTTTTCTATTAGTTTTAGTGGGTCTGGTTTTAAGTGGAGGTCCTTGGTCCACTTGGAGTTGAGCTTAGTGCCAGGAGATAAGAGTGGATCAATAATCATTCTTCAGCATGTTGACCTCCAGTTGAGCCAGCACCATTTGTTGAAAAGGCTATCTTTTTTCCACTGGATATTTTCGGCTCCTTTGTCGAAGATCAATTGGCCATAGATGTGTGGGTTCAATTCTGGGTCTTCGATCCTATTCCATTGATCTACCTCCCTGTCACTGTACCAATACCATGCAGTTTTTAACACTACTGCTCTGTAGTATTGCTTGAGTTCCGGGATATTGATTCCCCCAGAAGTTCTTTTACTGTTGATGATCGTTTTAGCTATCCTGGGTTTTTTGTTATTGCAGATGAATTTGAGAATTGCTCTTTCTAACTCTATGAAGAACTGAGTTGGGATTTTGATGGGGATTGCGTTGAATCTGTATATTGCTTTTGGCAAGATTGCCATTTTGACTATATTAATCCTGCCAACCCACGAGCATGGAAGATTTTTCCATTTTCTGATGTCTTCTTCAATTTCCCTCTTCAGAGACCTGAAGTTTTTGTCATATAAATCTTTAACTTGTTTGGTTAGAGTCACACCAAGATCCTTTATATTGTTTGTGGCTATTGTGAAGGGTGTCATTTCCCTAATTTCTTTCTTGGCCTGCTTATCCTTTGCATATAGGAAGGTTACTGATTTGCTTGAGTTGATTTTATAACCAGCCACTTTGCTGAAGTTGTTTATCAGTTGTAGGAGTTCTCTGGTGGAGTTTTTTGGGTCACTTAAGTATATTATCATATCATCTGCAAATAGTGATAGTTTGACTTATTCCTTTCCAATTTGTATCCCTTTGGCTTCCTTATGTTGTCGAGTTGCTCTAGCTAGTACCTCAAGTACTATATTGAAAAGATATTGTGAGAGGGGGCAGCCTTGTCTAGTCCCTGATTTTAGTGGGATTGCTTCAAATTTCTCTCCGTTTACCTTGATGTTGGCTACTGGTCAGCTGTAAGTTGCTTTTACTATGTTTAGATATAGGCCTTGAATTCCTGTTCTTTCAAAGACTTTTAGCATGAAAGGATGCTGAATTTTGTTAAATGCTTTTTCAGCACCCAGTGAGATGACCATGTGGTTTTTTTCTTTGAGTTTGTTTATGTAGTGGATTACATTGATTGATTTCTGTATATTGAACCGTCCCTGCATCCCTGGGATGAAGCCAACTTGATCATGGTGAATGTTCGTTTTGATGTGTTCTTGGATTCAGTTGGCAAGTATTTTATTTAGTATTTTTGCATCTATATTCATAAGGGAAATTGGCCTATAGTTCTCTTTCTTAGTTAGATCTTTGTGTGGTTTTGGTATCAGGGTAATTGTGGCTTCATAGAATAAGTTGGGTAGTGTTCCTTCTGTTTCTATTTTGTGGAATAGTTTGAAGAGTATTGGTATTAGGAATTCTTTGAAGGTCTGATAGAATTCTGCACTAAAACCATCTGGTCCTGTGCTTTTTTTGGTTGGAAGACTTTCTATGACCCCTTCTATTTCTTTGGGGGTTATGGGTCTGTTTAGACAATCTATTTGATCCTGGTTTAATTTTGGTATTTGGTATCTGTCTAGGAAATTGTCCATTTCCTCCAGATTCTCCAGTTGTGTTGAGTATAGGTTTTTGTAGTAGGATCTGATGATTTTTTGAATTTCCTCAGTTTCTGTTGTTATATCTCCCTTTTCAATTCTAATTTTGTTAATTTGAATACTGTCTCTGTGCCCTTTGGTAATTCTGCCTAGTGGTTTATCTATCTTGTTGATTTTCTCAAAGAACCAGCTCCTCCTTTTGTTGATTCTTTGTATGGTTCTCTTTGTTTCAACTTGATTGATTTCAGCCCTGAGTTTGATGATTTCCTGTCTTCTACTTCTCCTGGGTGAAATTGTTTCTTTTTGTTCTATGCTTTCAAGTGTGCCATTAAGTTGCTATTATATGCTCTCTCCTGTTTCTTTTTGGAGACACTCAGAGCTATGAGTTTTCCTCTTAGCACTACTTTCATTGTGTCCCATAGATTTGGGTATGTTGTGCTTTCATTTTCATTAAATTCTAAAAAATCTTTAATTTCTTTCTTTATTTCTTCCTGGACTAAGGTATCATTGAGTAGAATATTGTTCAGCCTGCACGTGTATTAGGATTTTCTGTTGTTTTTGTTGCTATTGAAGAACACTTTTACTCCATGGTGATCTGATAGGAGGCATGGGATTAGTTTGATGTTTTTATATTTCTTGAGGTCTGTCTTGTGACCAATTATATGGTCAATTTTGGAGAAGGTCCATGAGGTGCTGAGAAAAAGGTATATTCTTTTGCTTTAGGATGAAATGTTCTATATATATCTGTTAAATCCAATTGGTCCAATGTTTCAATGAGTTTCTCTGCATCCCTGATTAGTTTCTGTTTTCCTGATCGGGTCCATTGAGGATAGTGGAGTGTTGAGGTCCCCCACAATTATTTTGTTAGGTGCAATGTGTTCTTTGTGCTTTAGTAAAGTTTCTTTTATGAATGAGGATGCCCTTACATTTGGAGCATAGATGTTTAGAATTGTGAGTTCTTCTTGGTGGACTCTTCCTTTGACTAGCAAGAAGTGACCTGTTTCTCTTTTGATGACTTTGGGTTGAAAGTCAATTTTGTCTGATATTAGAATAGCTATTCCATCTCGCTTCCTGAGACCATTTGCTTGCAAAACTGTCTTCCAGCCTTTCACTCTAAGGTAGTGTTTGTCTTTGACTCTGAGGTGTGTTTCCTGTAAGCAGCAAAATGTAGGGTCCTGTTTCTGTATCCAGTCTGTTAGTCTATGTCTTTTTATTGGGGAATTGAAACCATTGATGTTAAGATATATTAAGGAATAGTGATTATTTCTTCCTGTCATTTTTGATGTTATTTTTGTTTTTGAGTAGTTATCTTCCTTTGAGTTTGATGGAAGAAGGTTACTATCTTGCTTTTTCTTGGGTGCAGTTTCCCTTCTTGTATTGGAGTTTTCCTCCTATTATTTTTTGTAGAGCTGGGTTAGTGGAAAGATATTGTGTAAAGTTGGTCCTGTCATGGAATATTTCGATTTCTCCATCTATGTTGATTGAGAGTTTTGCTGGGTATAGTAGTCTGGGCTGACATTTGTGTTCTCTTAGGGTCTGCATGAGATCTGCCCAGGATCTTCTAGCTTTCATGGCTTCTGGAGAGAAGTCTGGTGTGATTCTGATAGGTCTTCCTTTATATGTTACTTGGCCTTTTTCTCTTACTGCCTTTAATATTCTTTCTTTGTTTAGTACATTTTGGGTTTTGATTATTTTGATTATTATGTGACGGGAGGTATTTCTGTTCTGGTCCAGTCTGTTTGGAGTTCTGTAGGCTTCTTGTATATTCATGGGCATCTCTCTCTTTAAGTTAGGGAAGTTTTCTTCCATAATTTTGTTGAAGATATTTGCTGGCCCTTTAAGTTGTAGATCTTCACTCTCATCTATCCCTATAATCCTTAGGTTTGGTCTTCTCATTGTGTCCTGGATTTCCTGGATGTTTTGGGTTACAAGACTTTTGCATTTTGTGTTTTCTTTGACTGTGGAGTCAATGGTTACTATGTTATTTTCAGCATCTGAGATTCTTACCTCTATCTCTTGTATTCTGTTGTTGATGTTTGCATTTATGACCCCTGATTTCTTCCCAAGGTTTTCTATCTCCAAAGTTGCCTCCTTTTGTGATTTCTTAGTTGTTTCTACCTCTGTGTTCAGATCTTGGATGGTTTTGCTCAGTTCCTTCGTTTGTTTGTTTGTGTTTTCTTGCAATTCTTTAAGAGATTTTTGTGTTTCCTCTTTCATGACTTCTGCCTGTTGGTTCAAGTTCTTTTGCATTTCTTTAAGTGATTTTTCTCATTTCCTCTTTATTGGTTTCTGTCTGTTGGCCCATATTCTCCTGGAGTTCTTTAAGTGATTTTTGTGTTTGCATTGTAAGAGCTTCTACCCTATTGATGTTCCCCTCCATTTCTTTAAGAGAATTGTTTATGTCTCTTTTGTGTTCCTCTAGCAGCATCATGACCAGTGCTTTTATATCCAACTCTTGTTTTTTTGGTATGTTGGGGTATCCAGGACTTGCTGTGGTTGGCGAATTGGGTTCAGATGGTTCATATTGCCTTGATTTCTGTTAGTAACGTTCCTACGTTTGACTTTTGCCATCTGTTTATCTCTGGGGTTAGTTGGTCTTATTGTTACTGGTTGGAGTTTGAAGCTCCTGTGAGCCTGGCCTTTGGGGCTTCTGTAGTGGAGGGCGTCCGTGCTCCTGACCCCAGCCGCCAGTCTTCCGTTGTGACCTGACCTCAGCATCCAGCAGTCCGTGGTGTCCTGAGTCAAGATGGCGGCCTTGCTGCAAGCCCGGCAAGCCATTCTGCAGAGGTTAGTAACCGCAGCTGAGCTGTTGGTGCACAGATCTCCTGCTTAGCTCCTCTGGCTCTGGGTGCTGCAGGCAAGAGCCTGATGTGGTTATCTATGCTACGCTAAGCTAGGTCTCTGTCCAAGCACCTGACTCCAGCCACCAGCAGTCAGCAGTGTCCTGAGGCAAGATGGCGGCCCAGCTGGAAGCCTGGTGAGCTGGTCCCCAGATGCTGGTAACTGCCACTGAATTGTAGGTGCACAGATCTGCCTAGCTCCTCTTGCTCTGGGTGCCGCAGGCAAGAGCCTGATGGTGTTGTCTATGCTAAGCTAAGCTAGGTCTCTGTCCATGCACCGGACTCCAGCCTCCAGCAGTCCGTGTGTCCTGAGGCAAGATGGCACCTCGCTGCAAGCCGGAACATAAGTATTTTTAAACAAAAGTTAACATAGTCTAGATCCTCAATGGTTCTAAATTATCACATGTGATTATTTGAATATTCATTTAAATATTTAGGCATAAGAAAAGTTGTGACAATATCAGACACTATAGTAGAAAACAGATTACAGAGACAAATCTACAAAGGACCTAAAAAGGCCTAGGGAAATACAATTATCAAATGTAACCACTAAAATAATTGTGATAAAACTTCTTACTATGAGGATAATTGACTAAGCCTCTGAAACTATAAGCAATTCCACAATTAAATGCTTCCTTTTATATGAATTCCCTTGGTCAGGGTGTCTCTTTACATCTGTAGAACAGTGAAGAAGGTCTATTTCTAGTGGTAGAGCATAACAGTTATCTTTATAAACATGATTAAATTTGAAATTCGTTGGGAGGAGGAAACCCGGGGGTTTATCTTTCCGTGCAATGATAAGTGGCAAAACAAGTTGGTAGGAGTATGCTAAGTTTGTGAGGAAGCTGAATTCTTTTTTAAAAAGGCAGTTTATGCACCTGCCCTCTCACAAATAATACTCTGATTACAAATGAGCCAAATCATCTCTTAATTAAAACTTATCCAAGGAAGTTTAAGCAATTTATTAGTAGTTCACATATATTTTTGCATAACACTTGACAAAATTATTTCCTTCAATCTTTGTCTAAAAATGAGCATAAATTCAGTTTAATCTTCTTCCCAAATAACATGATTTCACCACACTTTTCATTTAAAAAGCAATGCTAAATATTTTGTTTCTTGGATTCTCACAGCTGGCCATTTACAAAGCTGATAAGATATGAGAAGTTTTTAAGTATGATTTAGAGAAATAAGTAAATTGTTTTTCTTTATTCTTTTGAAAATTTCATACATGTATTCAATGTGCTTTGAGACATGGTTACAATTATTGTTCGAAGAAAGACAACTCATGGCTGAAAGAATGCAACTTGTTTCTTTTTCCAAGCTAGACCAGGTATAACTAAGAGTGCTTAAAAGAAATTAGACAGGGAGAGGGAAAGGGATTTAGAATTATTATTTCAACTGAATGTAATAAAATCAATTTTCCATCTGACAATCAAGATGCTATTCAGTAGTAGCTAACAACACAGGCTTTCCCACCCCGCCCCTTTCTTCCCTTTACTACCTCCCTCTCCTACCTTCTTTTCCTGGATGTTAAGTGCTCCCCCAGGAGGCTGTCATTGGCTTGAGTAATCCTGTTGCTTTCTAAATTATGCCCTTTTGCATTATTGTGGACTCCAATGGGAATAAATTTAGCCCCGAGATATCTTTTTATAGCTATTTTAGTTCTCTCTCAGGAGGCTCACTTATTTTCCTATGAACTACAACATAGGTACTGCCATTCAGGTGCAGGAGGGGGTCATGCCATTAATTCAGGGAATTTGTATTTTCTGGGTTGTTACCTTTCATAAATCATGTGTAATCACATTTCTTAAAGTGCACTCCAAATCCTTGTTAACTGGATATGACAAAATTTAGCTCAGTCCTCTGGCAAAAATGGGCACAGAATGAATAACATATTACTGAGCACCATCTACATGAGGAATGCATGGTCAGAGCTGAAAGGAGACAGAGAGGAAAGCACAGCAAGGAACTGTCTTTTAGGAGTTTATGACCAAATAGGGGGGAGTGGATTTGTGTGAGGAAATGGTGTGTGGTCTTTCCTTTGCTCTATATTCGGACTTCATTTTGTTAGCTCCCACTGTGCTTTACATAGTGTCTGTTGTATGTTAGCCACTCAATTGTGAGATGTTAAGTACATTAGCCATCTGAATTAGTGTGGGCACTAATTCAACATTAAGCTCCAAATACCTCAGGGATAGAAGTCATCCAAGGAGAGCTAATGCAATGTTCATGAGGAGGCAAGGGAATCTGATGGTTCACTGACCATCAACTCAGCAGTAGACTTAGGACCATTTACTGTTAGAGAATATGAGAAACACTATTAACATTTATTCCAGAAAAAATGCATGGATATATTATAAAGTAACTTTTGAGTAAAATTGAGGCTCCTATAGATTCCTTAATGTTCACAGTCATCTTATTGAAAGCCTCTGCTATATTGAATGTATATTATGAATCAGACACTGTGTATTGGGTAGCTTTGGGTGTACTGAGAGCCCAAGAGAGAGGGAAGGGAGGAGAGGAAGAGAGGGAGGGAGGGAAAGGGAGAGGGACCAAGGGAGGGAAGAATGGAATGAGGAAGGGAGGGAGGGAGGGAGGGAGGGAGGAAGAGAGAGAGAGAGAGAGAGAGAGAGATTGAGACATTCTTTTTTATTGAATATAATCTTCATTTACATTTCAAATGCTAAAACCTTTCCCAGTTCCCCCCCAAAAAAAACCTCCAGCCCTTCCTCCCACCCCCTGCCTCCAAGTATATGCCCCTCCATCCAACCCACTCCCACCTCACCCCTGATGAGGGTAGACTTCTCAAGAGGTGAAAACTAAGGCTGAAATCTGGGTGAGGAGAGAAATATTAGCAGCAATTAACAAGAAATACTTACAGATACCTTTCTGTATGTCTTGGTAGAAGCAACACCATCTTTGGTATCTTACTACTCTTCCTGAATGTCTCATAGCTACTATCATAACGACACTTGTAATTACATTATTTATTATATATGTATACTTATCATTAATGCCCAGTAGGACATAAATGGGCATGATGATAAGTGGACTATGATTGTTGTGTTTTTTTGCTATAACCCCAAATATCTGAAACAGTGAAAAGTTGTGCTTAACTATTTGTTCAATAAATGAGTATCTTCTAAGTTAGGACATTGTCCCTACTAGTGTCTATATGGATTTGCTTTCCATAGTGTACGTACATGGATCAATTTTATTATCAAGTTCCTCTATGACTTGTATACTCCTTTCCTCTTTAATCTCATCTGCCATAATTCCCATTGACATTTTCCCTCAATACACTGAATTGCTCAGTGCTCACATAATTTTTCAACAAATTCTCCTGCTTTCTGCTAGACTTTGGTGCCTGTCTTTATGCTTAGTCTTTGGACTTAATTTTGATTTTTCCCCCTTAGTTCCCATCCTCAATACTACAACCAAAGCTTATAGGTATTTAAGCAAAGTATTTCTCTAGTCTCTGATCTGTGATAAAATAACATCACACAAGGAATAAGGTGCCTAATGACATTCAACTTTGAATTCTCAAGAGGTACTTTGAGTGGATTAAAGGTTGTCTGGTCCAACTCTTGTTTTCGAATTAGTATTGATGCTGTCACTTTTAAGTTACTTGTTGACTGAAATAGGATCTTTGATTAGCCTAGTCTAGCAAAGACCTGTTCTAAAGCTTTTACTGGCCAATTCCAATGACAGAGGGTCCTACAATCTATGAAACTCTCATGTGAAACAGTCTATATCATAATCGGATGTGAAAGTATATAGTTATGATAATGACTGTTACTAATGATGAGCTGTTTATTACTTAGTCTTTTTTAAATCAGATAACTTTGCAAGGTAGGGGTATTTGTTATTTTACTTTACAGATGTATAATCTTAAGTATTAATAAGCTACTATTTAAATTATTAAAACTCAAAAGTTAGGATGAAAGGCCACAATAAGAATCAAATCAAATATGAGTCCAAAGTCTTGTATGGTTAAGTGCCTATGGTATGCATAGTATACTTCAAGGATTTGGATTAAGTTACCTTTGCATCATTGAAGACTACACTGCAGTACTGGGGAAATGTTTGTGAGTGAGATGACGATATACATAAAATTATGCAAAAGTTGAATTTAGCAACTTTTAAACTGTACATGGCATATAGCATATTTATACAGTAAGTATGGGATAAAATAAAGCTGCTTGGAACACTTATCTAGTGTAAATGGGGCTCCGAGTACTATCCTAAATCATTGTATCCATTCCTCTTCAAAAGATTTGAGAATCATAAGTTCTTAAGGCTCAGTGCAGCAGTGTAGGGGAATACCAGAACAGAGAAATGGGAAGGGGTGGATGGCTGGCGGAACAGGGGGAGGGATGAGGTCTTATGGGACTTTCGGGGAGGGGGGATCCAGGAAAGGGGAAATCATTTGAAATGTAAATAAAGAATATATCGAATAAAAAAAGAAAATTAATGGAGATGACTAGTGAATATTTGAGTAAACTGAGGCTAGGAAGAAGGATATGAATAAAAAGGCAATAAAAGTTCATTTAAATGAGGCGAGACAGTGAGGCAGAGGAGATAAGGAGGGAATTTTACAAAGTTTTTTGGAATTTTCCATGAAAGAAGATTTTATAAGTGAGCCTGAAAATAGATGGAAACGGCTTTAAGATGAAAAATAAAAGAAAGTAGAATAGTAAACCTTCGCTGGAATGATGATGAGTATACTCTGAGTTGAGTATTTAGAAAATACCTTTGGATAGGCAGTTATGGAAACCATGTTTACATTTATGAGCATGGCGGCTATGGTGGAGACAGATGGTTGACTGAGGGGGGTAAATTGTGAGTACACAGGGAAGGAAAGGAAGCAGCGATCTTAGACTAGTCTTTCAACAATCTGTCAGGAAGGTGATATTAGAATGTAAATTATTACTTGCTGAAGTGTAGGTGTGTTTCTTTTCACATGGGATGCTTAAGTGAACCCATGTGTCTGTTAAGGGGTGTGGATCCTAGGAGAATGAAGAAAGAAAAAGGTGGCGTTGAAGGAAGCAGGGATGTGATCTGTTTGAGAGATCAGAGCAGTGACGAATGACTCCATGGTGCACATAGAGCTATAAATAAAAAACAAGGCATTTCCTATGAAATGACCATACTTCGCTTAGTGGAATGAGTGATAAAACCTAATCCACTAAGACTGACAGACAACCAGAGGCTTTGGAGGTTAGAAAATGCATGGAGGAGATTTGAGAAGAGAAAATAGTAATGGATGAATATGAACTTGTAATATTTTAACAAATGATGTCTTTCTGAACATTATTCCAGAAGTCAATGAGAAAATTCTTTCTAGGGCAAATACATGGGGAAATGAATCATATTATACCTTTCACATTATATATGAGAATTATTAAGGACTCAGAATTTCTATGGTAGAAAATTAACTGCCTTCATTAATCCCACATTTCCAAACTTATTTATTTCTTTCACAGTCACTTATTCACACTGAAATTATTAATATCGCACACTATTACTGTTCCAGGGAATGAACTTCAGCGAATGCTGATACAGATACAATATGAGCTAAATCAAAGATCAGGTAAAGTACCCCGGGAGCCCGAGTGTTGTCCTTAAAATATATGGGAAATGGAAGCATTGTTGCTGCCTTGTATTGCTGCTGGCAATGCTTTGTAGACTGGACGCTGGAGCAGAGAGAAATGGAACTATTGTCTGCTTGAGATCTGCAAATGGGCAAAACAACATTAGGCAGATGAAGCACCATAAGTGTAGCTTTAAAGAGGACCCTGGTAATGCAGTAGATGCTGGACAGAGAGGCAGGCCTGGAAAGAAAAGGGACAAAGGCATGGGAATCAGGCAATGTTAACACAATGTGGCAATGACATCAAAGGGATATTTGTAGTGGGCAAGACACACAAGGAAAAATAAAGATGAGGGCATAGCAGTCAAGGGACAGAAAAAAAAAATGTTTGCGTCTGTTACCAATTAGTTTGTGAAAATGCGGAGTGGCTGAGTGGTGGGAACCTAGGTAAGAAGTTGGTGAATTCATTTGTCCAAATGGAGGTCATTAGCAGTAAAAGATTTCAGTAAAAATTTCCACAGTGCTAAATGTTAATATAAAGAATGTGTAGTTAAGATGTGTGCAAAATGAAACCCCCTTTTTAAAAAAAAAAAAAAAACATGAGAATTGGTTACCTGAGGGGCTGCTTAGGTTTCAGAGATAGGCTTGTTTCCTGACTCTGTGAGAATAGGCTGCTGGTGCAACCATGTTCCATCAGATCTTCAGGAAGTCCAAGAAGCATCCAAGCCTCATGCTTCTCCTTGTATTTGTTGAAGTAAGAGGGACTGGACTATGACTGTATGAGATGTACCTGGCATCATTCAATTCAGATGTTAATTAGGACAGGAAGAATAAGCCAGAACCTTAGAAAAAAATTGCTCTTGATGACCAATACATACAAATTCTACTCAGTGAATGTGGACGAGCAAACTGAAGAGAGAAGGTCCTGACTTTTAAACTACAGATTGAAATCCATTATGCTGCTCGTGATAGAGGTCATTCAGAAGACACCCACATGATTTCTACTTAGGGAAGAAAGTTTTTTCCTGTGAATGCATGAAATCACGGAGTTTATTGCACTGATCAATAAATCTCTGAAACTTGAAAACAAGAGGTGTAAAAAATGAAACATTATTGATTCCTTTTCTGTAAAAGGGACTGGAGTTGGTTACTTGAGAAGAAAATTCATCGTTACAAATGTTTTTTAAAATTACTTTGTTGCAAGCTGGGCAATGGTGGCATCCACCTTTAATTGACTTTAATCCCAGCGCTTGGGAGGCAGAGGCAGGTGGGTATCTGTGAGTTTGAAGCCAGCCTGATCTACAGAGTGAGTTCCAAGACAACCAGGGCTACACAGAGAAAGCCTGTTCTGAAAAAAAAAATGTTGCAAGTGTGTACTAAGGAATAAAAGAAATAAAACTCTCAGCAGGAGCAAAGGCTAGCTGATGGAATGTAACAGAGATTTAGCTTATGTCTTTTTCTACCTCGTGTTACCTGGCAGCTAGAGGGTTGGGGGAATCATCCTGACTTGGGGGCGGGTGACAGGGGGCTGGTGGCAGGGGGCGGGTGGCAGGGGGCGTATGACAGCAGGCAGGACATCCAAGACCAGGAAATTGAAGAGCTGCTGTAACTGTGGTCATGACAGAATCAATGACTGGGCCTGTGAGAAACAGAGAGCAAAGCTAACCGTACCTAGAAGGCAGACACAGGCTCTTCATTTCTCTTCCAGGTTGTGGCTGTTACAAATTTGGGTCAAAAGGAGATGAGGCTTGAAAGGAGTAGAAATGAAGCCTTGCAGAGTAGAGTCAAATGTGGATTATTCAAAAAGAAAATGTTGATGTCACCCTGCACAGGAGTCTGTTTGGAAGGAAAACTTAGGAGAAACAGTGCGAGAGAGAGGGAGTGCCACTATGAAAGATGGGAAAGCAGAGGCATATGGGATTACAGAGTGGGCTTTTGAAGGGGTGAAGCTAAATAATGGTGCTGGCACAATGGGGGAGGAACTACCAACTGAAATCAGTCAGCATAAGACAGAATCGCATGCCCCTTATATAGATTGGTATAGCTATCCAGCCTCATTAGAGATCCTTCTTTGTATAGTAGACAGTAGATAATGCAGAACCTCATAACTGGTCAACATGCAGAGAGTGTCTGTAAAGTGCTCACAGATAAAAGCATTTATATTACACTGCAAGAGCCAATGTTACCCTGTAAGCCCAACCTATCCAAGGATCAGGTAATTTGCTAGAATGCTGGGAGTTGTAGTTCTTGGAAAATAACAAAACCATAGACCCTCACTTGCCCCTTCATGATAACACTGACCTACTATAATGCCTCTGCATTATACCATCACCCTGCAATGTACTCACACCCTGGATATTCTGTCCTGCTAGAGAATGGACCATAAATGTTTGGGCCCTATCCATTTCTGACTTCCCTACTAATGACTCCAGAATTCAACTGTCCAACCTACTAATTTCCAGGTAAGTATACACAGAACAAAGACACTCCAAACACTCCTTTCTACTAGCGACCTCTTCAAGTGGTTCTCCTGTCAAGAGGATATTATATATTGGAAGATGAAGTTGGTATCCAAATATACTAGTCTATCATCAATAAAATCTTTTCCTACCTCTTAACCCTCTTAACACACTCACTTCATTCTGCCTCTACTGAGGATGGAGTCGTCTTTCTTTTTGTCTCAGCTACATATATATGTCCTCTAGATAATTGTTCATAAATCTTCACTTTAGTCTTTCCATTCTGATATACAGATTCTTAGGAATAACCAGTTTCAATTGCCCTAATGTACTCTATTCAATGTACTACATTTAATGAGCTAAAAAATGTACTAGATCCATGTATCAAAGAGAGCTCTACAACTCCTGCCCATCCTGGCTGTATTAGGCACCCCATCTGCTTAAGGAACATTAACAGGAGGGTTATCAACCTCCCCTTACTATTTTCAATAGCTATCAAAGGCACCTTTTAACTTTCTAGCTGATATAGCAGCCTACCATTAACACTTTTCAAAACCAAATAGATTCCCTTGCAGGGGTCTTTTTCCAAAATAGGTGAGCCAAAGAGCTTCTATTGTCAGCAAAAGATGGAGCATGCCTCTTTTCCCAAGAAGAAATCTGCTTCTACATCAACCAATTAGTAATTGACTGAGATGCTCCCCAAAACCTCTAAGACCTGGAATCAGAATTATACAAATACTTCCATGGCTTGCCCCCAGTGTGCCCCAAGTCTGTGATCTCATTATAGCATCTGCCTAATTAATTGTCTTCATAAGTTATTCCAGGAGCACATGGAGGCAATTTCATGATTTACAACAGCCAGTCAAGTAAAAATTCTCCTGTCACATGAAGTCAATGTCACATACGCCCCCTTAGATCCTGAGGACACTTTAAAAAACATGATTCAGTAGAAAGAAGACAGATTAACTTTTTCCTTTTTCCTTTTCATATTTCCAGGGTCTGGACCAAATGGTTAATGACCGAAAAGCAACAGGTGAGCTAAGAAACTCTGGACAGGAATGTTGACATGCTGATAACATTTGCTGTAGGCAGTTAGGATGATCCTGGAAGTTCCTGATGAGATGATAAACGTACCAACCCCCCTTTGGTATTTACACCTTTGAGATTGTCTAGGAAAAGATCTGTAAGTGGAAACTTCCACCTAAGGTTGCATTTTCTGCCCTTTAAATCCCCAACCCCCATATGCCTCAGTGCACAGTTGGCGCTCCCACAGAGAGACTGCTGTCTTTCATGGCTCTGATTAAAGGACAATGTGCTTCTGTAGAGTTCCGTTTTCTTTTTTATTTTCGTATCACCTTGATCAATCCCGATTTAACACATGCACCTGGCACCATGATGTTCTGTCTTACCACAAATTTAAAAACAGTGGAGCCAGACAATGAAGGACTGGAACTTCTGAAGCTAGGAAGCAAAACAAAATACTACTCCTTTTAATTTGCTTATGCATCACTATAGCAATAGAAAGCTAACACAATAAGGATTTAATATATGTATATTGTTAGTCAAACATTGCATTAGGAACAATGAATATGCAATATAAAAATGTGGTTCTACCTTAAGAAGCTTAAGAAGACATGAGTGTGTCAAGTAACTTCAGTAAAATATTGTATGAGCGATGAAAGAGATAGTATTAATTACTTCTTCATTTATTCAACAAATTTGTTGTTTGCCTTAATGTGCCAAGTGCCATGCTAGACTATAGTGAAGAAATAAAACAGTGGAAAAAGCCAAGTATCTGTCCTGACTGAGTTTCTATTCTGTTGCATATATAAGGGACATTGTTTCCATACAAGAGGAAGTGATTTAAGTGGGGGAAATTGAACAGGCTACATAATGGTCATGATATTTGTGTTATATCTAGGAGAGGTAGACTTTTAGCAAGTCCATTCTATGGAAAAACAGCACTCCAGACTGTAGAGAGAATATGTTGTGTATTGTATGGATGTATCACTCATCAATTAAAAAGCCTATGGTCTATGTTTTAGGCAGGAAACAGAAGGTGGGGCATCTAGGAGGGGAAAGAATTCTGGGATAGAATGAGGCACAGTGATTGGCCTAAATTTAGCTGTGTCTAAATGGACACATGATACCTGAGCACAGGTAACCAGTCACATGGCAGAATGTAGGGAGGAGTGAATGGGATATTTTAAGTTATATCTAGTTAGACAATACCCTAGCTATATTACTAAGGTATTTGTAAATATATTTTGAGTTTAAGTCTTATTTCTGGAAGCATGGAGCTGGGAGAAAGAACCAGGGGCTAACTTAAATATCAGGCATAATGCATACCAGGACACAGGATCAACACAGATAGGCTTGTATGGTTCTTGAGAAATGCTGAATAATTTGGGGTAGCTAGATGCTTAAGAATATGCTAAAAACATAGAAATCATGTTGCAATCACATTAGGCAAGAAGATGGGTTGAAAAGTTTGTCAGTTCTAGTTCAAAAACAACAAGATATAGTTTTTACTCTATTTGCCAGGTATGTGGCTTTGGGAAATTTATAGAATCTCTCTCTGTGGGATTTGATATCCTCAACTATAGAATGGGAACAATCATGATAACAGCCTTACAGAAATGGAATGAAATTTGATTTATATAAGATATAGTGTTTGTTATGTGCTTAGCAAGTGATTTGAGCCATACTTTCTGTTCATTAAGCTCCTTGGTAAAAAAAAAAAATAATGAATTTAATCTGTAGGCAACAAGGATCTGTTTTTCTTGGACATTTAATTTTGCTTTGATAGATATTAAACATAGGCCCTTACAATACTGAATAAGTGTTCTGCCAACAAGCTGCATCTCCAGTCCTTGATTTTGACTCTTAGAAGAGATATCATATGGGTTAGAAAGCAGAGGCAGGGCAAATGTCAACAGACTAGGGAGAGCACAGGGGTATCTATGAAATTAAAGCATGGGAGAAAAGCAGCCGAAGGGTGGAACACAATGAAATTGTGGAAATTACTCTATTAATATGTGACTTTTATCCGTCATGTAATCAATAACTATGACCATGCTATGGTGATGTTTCCTACCAAAATATGATTATCAGAAGATGGTTGGTTTCTTGGAGATGAAGGGATCTGGGGAAGGAAGTTATTGAATCTGGACATGTTTTTCAGTTTATATGTCTCTGGAATATCTATTTGCTGATCTTTCTGGAAACTGACTTAGCAAACAGACATAACAAGTAGTAGATACTAATATTCTATTTGATGAAGAGTAGTAGATGTCATTTCCTAATGAAAGACTACAAATGTATAAGGAAAAAGACAGCATAGGAACCTATCAGGCATAAAATCACCTTTAAGGGCTATGTAGAGGGAGTGGAGCAAAAGACTAGAGTCAAAGGTGCAGATGCCAAAGGAGTAGATATGATTGTAATAAAAAAAAAAAAAGGAGTATGCCGGGCGGTGGTGGCGCATGCCTGTAATCCCAACACTTGGGAGGCAGAGGCAGGCGGATTTTCTGAGTTCAAGGCCAGCCTGGTCTACAGAGTGAGTTCAGGACAGCCAGGGCTACACAGAGAAACCCTGTCTCGAAAAACCAAAAAAAAAAAAAAAGGAGTAGACATGAGGGTAAAAGTTTCAAAAAAGGAGTAGTTTAAAATGTGGGTAATAAGGTAAGGAGAATTAGGAATATGAAGGATATTATGAGCTCTTACCAGGGCTTTGTTTTTTGCTAGAGATAAAAGAATTGAAGCCAGTTTCTGAGACTTTTTCAGAAGTGGATTGCAGCTCAGAGGGTACTTATTTGAATTTCTGGATTCTTGTGTCTAGGATCAAAGTATTGGACACACAGATATTGAAAAATAGAGACAATTCATTAAGAAATAGAATGCTACAGTACAGAGAAATAGACCAGGGAGCTGGCAAAGTTTAGGAGCTCAAAATTCATTGACTACAGGAGTAGTGAAACTTTATTAAAATAGTACTCTCTTTGCATATTTGTAAGTTATATGCTATTCTAGGACATGTGACTCATCTTACACAGATTGGGATGAAGAAGGAATGAAGGAAAAACAGACAGTGAAGAACCAACTGATGCAGATATAAAAATTCTGGGATTGGGTAAGCTGTACTTGTTCTGATGGAAGGAACCTACTAATCAACCTAGAATTTCAAATAATTTATTATGTACAACACAGAGGGGAGAGTAAGAGATAGCTACTCTCAGGAGGAGGTCTCTGCAGGGAAGCAATGTCATGTCACCTTCAAGGAGAGAGAGAAACCTTACTATATTTTATACACAGTGGTCAATTATTTGTAAACATGCACACAGACCAGGGAAAGTCTTTGTTCCTCCCTGAGCTTCATCTTGGCATTCCCATGGGTATGAGGCACTGATATCATTTGAAAGGCAGTGCCCATGTCAACATTATGTATTAACTCAGGACTCCATCTGCTCTTAACAGACATGCTATGTCTCTTATCTGTAGTGTAGCCCTGGTTGCGAGAGTCATCCAGTCTGTAAACTAGCATCTTTAAAGTTAGTGTAGATGACTCTTCACTTAATTCTTCTATCTCAGGATGAAAAATGCCGGAGAATTGACCATTTAAATGTAAACCTCAATCATATCAGGAACTCTTTCATTGTATTTATTAACAAATAACCATATTAGTGGATTCTAGTATCCTTCAATTAAATGTAGTTAGTGTTTTCATCATTAAAACCACTTTAAAAATGCATTGCTATATTTATTGCTTTCCTCAGAGAAGCTAAGTAGCACTTCATTTGACTCAACAGAAATTAATGTAGAACATAAAAGTTTTTCTTTCTTTTTTTAAAAAAAAACTGTAGGTTTTTTTTTATTGTAGCAGCCAGATGCCTGTATAAGAAAAGTACAGGCTTCCCACACCTCCCCCACATCCTGTTTCACTTTCCTTCCTTTGAAGTAGAACACGATTTCCACTTTTCTTCTATCCTTAAAGTAGAATATAGAACATATCCAGAAGAAGGGGTGAAAAAAAACCTCTCTAAAGTCATAACTGCCTTCAATGAAAAGTGAAAGCATTTTTAAAGGACTATTGTGTTGGGGACTTAAGGTGTGTGTTATAATAGATTCTGGATGTCAGCTCCACAATTCCTTTCTGAACAGAATAAAACCTCCTTATTCAAGCACTTAGGTGAGAACCCCTAAGAAGAAAGGAAATTGGCTAGCAGATATGCAGATGTGGGGCCTGTGCAACCTAACTGCAGAGATCTGGGATGGATCTTAATCACAGAGGAAGTTTGTAAGCAATAAAAGAGGCCTCCATGGAGGCTCTTGACATCCCAAAGCTCATTTTATCCTAAGAATATAGGGCCCTGGGGCCTGTGTGTTCACAAGCAATAAAGCAGTCAAATTCTTCCCAAGTTGCTAGAAGAGCACACTAAAAATGATGCCTTCCTCAGCACTTCTTTTCAAATGGTTCAAGAAGAAAAACCATGGCATCTTTTCTAATACCCACATCCTATTTTCAAATCTGCCAAAAATAGGAGCTCTAATTCATAAGCCCGAGACAAGAGGAGAAAATGTAGTCAAAGGGACAGCTTCATTTTTCTGCTAATCTTAACATTTTATAAAAATAAGTCTACTCTGAAAGTCATGATCTTTATAGAAAGCCATCTAATTGGGATGCCCAAGCTTCTTTCTTTGTTCTGTTTATCTCAATTTCTTTTAAAATTAGAGTAGTTGTCTATCACCAAATTATCTCTACAAAGATAGTCCTTTAAGAGGAAAGAAATATTTTTTTGCCAGATCAAAGCTTTAAAAGGAAAGATTAGAAATTGGAAACAGGTTGGACATTTGGCAGTTGCTTGGCATTTCATTAGAACCATTGGAGTATTTGCTAATAATATAAAGTATTTATAATAGAAACTCACAGTTGAGACCTTAACTATCACCTCTGCAACACATAATGCATATAATGTCAGGAGATTGTTGCTATTTACTGATTACCCAGGACAAAAAAAAAAGGCTTTGAGCTTTGCGACAGATTTCTAGTCAAAGGCAACCTAGAAATTAGTGACTCTGAGGCTTCCAATTTATGTTGGGAAACAGAAAAATACAAAGAACAGAGAAAATGAAGCTTCTGCTTCTGTAAGTTTGTGTGTATATTAAACATAGCATTCTTTTAGCCCCTGGCAAAAAGGTGTTTGCTGTGTCCCATTCTTTAGAAAGTCCAGAGCTTTGAGCTCCATGTCTGAACACTTTCTAAGATTCTCTTCTGATGTCTAGTTGTGATGTTTCAAGTATGGACTCATACCTCACTGAATCTCAATCATCACTTACTCTCTTTTTGATACTCTGTGGTTTTTTATTCTGAAAGTGGAGCTGAGCAGATGAATCCTAGGGCTCAGTACTAAGGCATGCTTTCAAAGACTTGTCAACGTACTCTTGCTAAAAAGATTTTCTAGTAAGTAGATTGTTCCTTCTGCTTGATAAGAGCATTTCTTTCAAAGGTTTGTATATACCTTCTGCTATTCTTTTTAAGGTTTTATCCTGGAACAATTTGTTCTCATATTAAAGACAATATAATTCCAAAGCACTAGCGAACTAAGTATTGTCTTTCTTCCATCTTCATTCAAATTATGAATTATTCTTTGACCTATAGCATTATAGAGAAATGGATGGAGCTGGAGAATGTCATACTAAGTGAGGTGACCCAGTCTCAAAAGAATACCCATGGTATACAGTCACTGATAAGTGGATATTAGCCTAGAAGCTTAGAACACCAAAGACACAAATCACATATCAAGTGATGTCTCACAAGAAGAAAGGAGTGGACACTGGTGCTAGAATGGACCAAAACATCATTGTGGGAGAGTACAAGAACAGTAAAGTGGGAGGGGGTGGATGCGGGAGCAGGTGGAGGGAAAAGGACATGTGGGACCTTTGGGGGTGGGGAACCAGAAAAAGGGAAATGAATTGTAAATATAGAATATATACAATAAAAAAAATCAAAAAAAAAAAAAAGAAGTGGTGGCAAAAGTTGATGATATATGTTGCTTACCTCTTGCAATTTCTGCCACCTAAGCTAGTTATCTCATGCTTCTTCCCAAGTTGTATGTTGTGTATCAGATAGTGAAGGGCCACATCTGTCTACCCTGAGGGCATTTGAAACTATTGTTTTTCACTGACTTTAGGTTCTTCTATAATCTCCATATTGGAGTGATGTGATAATAGCATATTCTCTGTGGCCATTCTTAAGCCATGCCAGGTAATAGACATTGTTTGTGTGAGTATAATCACTCCTTTCTCTACCCATGGTTACCTTGCCTATCTTCATAATTAGAGTCCCGTATGGAAGTTGTCCCTACAGTTAACAGCAAAAGCAATGATATTCTTTTCTTGTTTGCTTTAAAACCAGGGTATCTCCAACATATTTTGATACTTATCTTGTGTTCATGGCCTTTACCCTAATTGATCAGATAGCTCAGTACTTATTGCTTGCTTACAGTCAAAGTACCTTACTTTTACTATTAAAACCCACACTAATTGGCCATGAATATACCAGAGACTGAGCATCCAGGTTTCCAGGCTTGGGTCTTTGCAGCTACGATGTCTAGTTTATGCCAGGTATAACCTGCTTCTAGAAATTCAGATTCTCAGTTCTGGGTGCATATGATGCATTTCCATAAGATCCCATCACTCCCCATATCCACTTAACCTCTCACATATCACCTTGCCTCTTTCACATTAAATATGTGACTGATTCATATGTTTTTTTTCTGTCTGAACAGACACCTGTGCTTTAGCTATGATTTCCCAATGTCCAAAGGGAAGATACCGAAGGTAGAGATTGATATCATATTCAGTGGCTATACAACTCTCAGTGTGTATATGAACTCAGCACAGTGCTGACCATGTTCCTTGTAGAGTAAGAACAATGCCAAAGTCACTACAAATTTCCTGGAGGGTGGAGGTCATAACTGATAATAGTGTACAGCAGTTCCTTTGAGTGGAAGCTGAACATTGTGAGTTGAGAGGAGTAGCCCAGCTGTGCTCGGATGGTATTAAGTATGGACCACAACAATCTACCAAGCCCTGGTCATCAGGTCTTTGCTATTCTCTCTCCTAGAACATGGAGTAGCTCAGGGTATTACATTTATTTTAATATATAGTATAATAAACTTATACTTTAGGAATTGAATAATTGTGGCTTAGGAATAAAAGCGGCTTAATAACACTTGGACAACAAGTTGTTTTGTGTTTGTGCTATTAGATTATGAATCAAGCTGAGGGTGGTAGCTCTCAATCTATTTTCTTTTTTCTTTCCTTATGTTTTTGATTTCATTGACTCTTTGTATTTCTCTGTTTCTAATGTATTGATTTCAGCTGTGAGTCTGATTATTTCTTGCCATCCACTCCTCTTGAATGTGTTTGCTTCTCTTTTTTTCCTATAGCTTTCATGTTTACTTTCATATTGGTAATATGAGAACCACCCAATTTCTTTATGAAAATACTTAGTGCTATGAATTTTTCTCTTAGCACTGCTGTCATTGTGTCTCATAGTTTAGGTAATGTGTGTTTTCATTTTCATTCAATTATAAAATATCTTTAATTTCTTCCTATTTCCTGGCAATGTAGGGAGTTGTTCAGTTTCCATGAATTGTAGATTTTCTATAGTTTCTGCTACTGTTGAAGTCTGGCTTTAATGCTGAGCGTCAATTCATTTTGGTATAATAGGATAGAAGGAGGGTTTTCAATTATCTTGTATCTGTTGAGTCTTACTTTGTGACCCACTCTAAGTCAATTTTGGAGAAAGTTCTGTAAGGTGCTTAGAAAAAGGTATATTCTTTTTTATTTGGGTGGAACATTATATAGATGTCTTTTAATTCAATTTGATCCATAACCTCTGTTAGTTTCATTATTTCTGGTTTAGTTTGTTTCAATGACCAGTTCATTGATGAGAACGTGATGTTGAATGCTCCCACTATTAATGTGTGAGTTTTGTGTGTGATTTTAACCTATATTAATGTTTCTTTTGTGAATGTAGTGCCCTTACATTTGAGGCATAGATGTTCATAATTAAGAGTTCATCTTGTTCAATTTTTCCCTTGATGAGTATCAAGTGTCCTTTCCCATGTCTTTTGATTAATTTTGGTTGAAAGTTTATTTTATTATACATTAGAATGGTTACTTCATGTTGCTTCTTGGTTCTCATATTTTATTTTATGTTCAAGGTTTGCATTAAGGTCTTTGTGGTAGAAATACATAATTAACTTCTAAAGGAGTCATTGGAAACCAATATTCACAAGGAATGAAAGATTAAGTATTATATGTTCTGAAGGAATCTACATTAAATATATTGTATTAATAATTAAGGGAATATAGTGTCGAGGTACATACCATTTCATTACAGATAGGTTCTCAGGAGTCAAGGCATTATAAATTACAGCATTATTATGCTCTTCTCTTGGTAGCAAATAGGAAATGAGCCAAGAAAGGCATATTTCACAATAAAGAACAGAAAATGTGGACTTTGAACACTGAGAAGAATCTTCATAGAGACCAGACATGAAACAAATACCTATTTACTGCTTTTTGACTCATTCCCAGTCTTCATGATAACTCATTATATTTCATGTGAAATTCATTTACATATCAGATTTCTTACATGGGAAGTAGCTCCATAAAAGCATTTTCACAGAAATATTTAGTGAAGGAATGGTCCTCACTGAAGAATTAAGAATTTACACTATGTGCTAATACCAAATCTGCATTCTGTTTTCTTAAATAGCAGAGTCAAACTAGAAAGTTATAGTTTATTATGTTGGTATGTTACTTGGAGCTCTACAATACAGAAAACCTTGGAAAATTACATAGGCTTAAGTAACACAGATTCAGACCAGTGGTTTTCAACCTCTGGGGTGAGACCCCTTTGGCAAACCTCTATCTATAATAATGTTTACATTCCAACCCATAATTGTAGTAAAATTACAGTTCTGAAGTAGCAACAAAAATAAGTTTATCTTGGGGAGTCAACACAATATGAAGTATAATAAAGCACGGCAGCATTAAGAAGACTGAGAAATACTGGGTTAGACAAAAATTTTAATTCATGTATTGTATTCAAAAAACTTTACTAAAACATTGAATCATTATTGATAAAGAAAACAAAAAAGATCCATAGTAGATCTTAATTAGAGTAGCTGTATTAAAGTAGATATAGACATATTATTATAAATTTGAATACATGTTAAGAAAAACATGAGACATCATTATACGACAATGATGAAATGAGTCTCACTTCATGTAGGAAAAGAAGATATTTCTTATAAGGGTGATAACCTAAAACATGAAAAGTCAGAAGAGAAGAAATCCTGGCAGAACAAATGGTACCTAAGAAACACTGAAATGGTTCCTTGTACAGACAGAAGGAAAAAAAAAACCTTAAATGCAGAGAAGAGTGATATAAAATTAGGTTGGAAAGTTGGCAGAAACTAGGTCATGCAGAGCTTTGAAGGGGTTTAAATTTCATCCTAAAAGCAATGAGAAGCCACTGGGGAGTTTTGCCTAGGAGAAGATATAATCTGATATACATTGTTAGAAGACTACACTGTGAAAAATGTAGGAGATTGAGAGTAGTGGTCGAAAAACCAGAAGGGGGAGGGATACTGCAAAGGACTAAATGGGAGACATTTAAACTAATCAATGATTTGGAGAGAAATAAATCAGCTTGACATGTACCTTAGAAGTTACACTGACAGGAATTGCTGATGCTCCAAATTTGCTCATTCATTCTTTTAACAAATATTTTAATGCCTTCTTGGTGTTGAACTTTGTTGTGCTGCTGATAGAGCAGTGAACAATGTATAATCTTTAGTGATAGGAGAGCAAAATCTCATTGGAAGATATATAAATTGAGTCACTTGTGAACTTTCCCATGAGAAAAACCTTATCAGAAAAAGAAAACATAGAATGAGATGTAGAAAGGATATGGGGATGCATTTGTGGTTTCTGTTTTATAAAGAAGAAAATAGAAGACCCTAATAAAGTCATATTCGTAAAAGTAGTTGAACAGAAGATAAGAATTATATATGTTCAAAGGAACTATTCTACGTAAATGACATATAGGAGGACAGAAATGTGTTTGATAATTTAATCAACTGTATGTAAGCTAGTGTGTCTAGGGTTGTATGGGTGAAGAGGAAGGTAAAGTAATATATGGTTATTCTGTAAGGATGGAGGAGCTCCAACTGGAGTCTCACAAGAGGGTTGGGATGTAAGTTAAGACAGAAACCCATTGGAAGGTTTTGAATAGAGCTACGTCACCTGGATTACAGTAAACAGGAACAATCAGGATGATATATTGATTACAGAATACCCAGATGCCAGAGAATAAGAATAGAGCCTATTTGGAAGAATGGTTTAGCAATTCATGCTTATAGGTGAAATAAAGGTAATTCTGCAATCTTAGTGAGTGGAGAAAAAAATACTGGCATGAGGGAATCTTTGGGGAAAGGTTTTGTTTGTGTTGTGGGGCAGGGATTTCAGATGAATGAGATTAGAAGGAAAAATTCAGAGTGAACTGTGTATCTTATTCAAGCTATGGATAGTGAAGTAATTTTCTCAGGTTTGAATATTTAACAAGGGCATCCCTGACTCCCTCCCTCCCTCCATTTCTTCCATCCCTCCTTCTGTCCCTCCCTCCATCCCTCCTACCCTCTGTTAATATCTTCCTTTTTCTTCCTTCCTTCTTCCTTTCTTTCTCCCTCCCTTTCTGTTTTTCCTTCTCTTCTCTTCTCTTCTCTTCTCTTCTCTTCTCTTCTCTTCTCTTCTCTTCTCTTCTCTTCTCTCTCTTCTCTTCTCTTCTCTTCTCTTCTCTTCTCTTCTCTTCTCTTCTCTTCTCTTCTCTTCTCTTCTCCTCTCCTCTCCTCTCCTCTCCTCTCCTCTCCTCTCCTCTCCTCTCCTCTCCTCTCCTCTCCTCTCCTCTCCTCTCCTCTCCTCTCCTCTTCTCTCTCTTCTCTTCTCTTCTCTTCTCTTCTCTTCTCTCTCTTCCAATACAGAGTTTGTCCAGGTTGACCTGGAACTCAATATGTAGCTCAACAGGCCTAGAACTTAAGGGAGTCCTTATGCATCAGTAGATAATTGCAGGTACATGCTACCTGCCACACTTGGCTTTTATTTGGGTGCTAGGAATGAGCTCATGTTCCAGGCTAATGGAGCATCAACTGAGCCATCTCCAAAGCCCTGAGAGTTTCTTTTAGACAAGATCCACTCTTTAAAAATTCTTCTGCTTGCTGTGATGTAATAAAGAACATTTGTTTATGTCAAGAACATCCTATTTCCAGGATCCATTCTTTTATACCTACCTGTGGCGGTTTGAATATGCTTGGGTCTTGGGAAGTGCTACTATTAGGAAGTGGGGCTTTGTTGGAGTAGGTCTGGCCTTGCTGTAGGAAGTACCTCACTGTGGGGGCATGCTTTGAGGCTCTATTTTCAAGCTCCATCCAGTGTGGAAAGAGCCTTTTCCTGGCTGCCTGAAGATGTCAGTCTCCTGGTTTCTTGTGGATCAAGATGTCAAACTCTAAGCTCCTTCTCCAGAACCATGCTTGCCTGCACAATAATAGAATGGATCTTTGAAACTGTAAGCTAGCCCCAATTAAATGTTTGCCTTCATAAGACTGGCCTTGAAGGCATGGCCCCTTGGTTGAGGGATGAGACCACCCACCCATTTCCAAAATTTTAACCGAGAATTGCTCCTATCTAAAGTAAATACAGGGACAAATTGTGTAGCAGAGATTGAAGGAAAGGCCTTCCAGTGTCTGCCCGACCTGGAGATCCATCCCATATATAGTCACCAAACTCAGACACTACTGCAGATGCTAAGAAATGCTTGCAGGAGCCTGAGAGGCTCTGCCAGAGCTTGACCAATACAGATGCTCACAGCCAAGCATTGGACTTAGAACAGGTCTCCTCAATGGAGGAGTCAGGGTAAGGACTGAAGGAGCTGAAGTGGCTTTACCTAGCATCAATGAGATGGGAGGTCCTTGGTCCTGCGAAGTTTGATGCCCCAGTGTAGAGGAATGCTAGGACAGTGGGTAGGTGGGTGGGGTAGCACCCTCAAAGAAGCAGGGTAAGGGGGGATTGGATAGGGGTTTTGCAGAGGGGAAACCATGAAAGGGGATAACATTTGAAATGTAAATAAATAAAATATCCAATAAAAAGAATATACATAATTAAAAAAAAAAAGAGTTGCCTTGGTCATAGTGTCCGCTCACAGCAATGGAAACCTTAACGAAGACACTATCTCTCCCAAAGTCTATAGTGCTTCTCTAGGCATCAGGATTCCAGTTTGTGGACTGGTTTTGTTAAGGATTACTCTTCAACTCAAAGTGGACTTCATTCCTCTGCCCACTCTGTAAGAGGGAGGAAGATTATTCTGAGCATTAGTAAATATCAGTTGACCTGAATTAAAGAAAGAAGGGGTATAAAAATTTCAGAAACCACACACACACACACACACACACACACACACACTGCAATATATGTATATATATTGCAATGTATATATATTGCAACATATGATTTTGGAGATGATTATTCTCATTTCAGGAAATTCTTTGCTCTGGCAGTAGATTGACTGCAATTTTGCTTTAAATAGCAATCTCTCTAGTGCATTCAAGCATTTGTTTATGATCATTAACTACTTGACAGGCTGGAGTTGAAGGGAGAGCTATTCAAAGTTAAAACATCAGGAAATACTTTCCATTAAATTCTCTTTCTGTAGCTATGAACCTGAATCTTATAAAGACTAATTTCCAAATTGTGAATTTTAAATTACCAAACTAGCTTAGAGCCCACTGTTAATACTGGTTATATAACAACAAATAAATTGATGGTCCTTTCAGTTGAGAGTTCAACTTAATACATTTTCTTAGCTTCCATTTAAAAACTATATTAAATATAGGCTAAATTAATGAAGAGACTTTGCATATAGGGAATTTTCAATGGTGTGAGTGTGTGTGTGTGTGCATGTATGTGTGTGTGTTTGTGTGTGTGTGTGTGTGTGTGTGTGTGTGTTTGTGTGTGATATTACATATTATGGTTTAAAACATTTTTGGCTAGAATCAAGGGGTTTTGATAATAAGAAATGGGGATCAACAATATTATACTTGTTAATGGATTCTTTAGTGGAAAGATGAACATGGATATGAAGTGGACACTTCTAGTTTCTTTGGAAATTTAGTTATGTCAAATGATGTTTTCCTGGGGCACACAGGTGAAAGGATGTCTTGCTAAAACAAACACATGGAAGACTGTTTCCCTGAAGCAGACACAGGGGAAAGGATGTTTGGATACAGCAGACATGTAAAAGGACGCTTGATGAAGGAGCATAAATATGACCCCACAGACAGTGGGGGACGAGCACTGAGCCTTGGTTTGGTCTGCTTCACCCTGCTATTCTTCGATAATGACACACATGTATTGGTTCACCTTACACAGTGTTTTTGACCTCAACTTGTTGAAATGCTGCCATTGAGAGAAATTCACCCACGAACCACTTGCTGCTTCTGTAGCCTTGCCTCAGGCTTGTTGTTGGGAGCCTTGAAGGTTCTTCAAGATTCAAACACAGCTAGCTGCTGGTTCATGCCTGGTGTCAGCCTGCAGAAAGGATTGCACTGTAGCTGCCAGTTCACATGCTGTGTCTGCTTACCTAGAGGAGTGATCTGCAGCTGCTATGCCATATTTGGTGTTTGCTATGAGACTGAACTACTGCTAAAGATCAAGGTCATCCCCAAAGAACTATTACTGAACATGTCCACTTCTCCCATATTTTGATAACTTTTCTCTTCCACTACCTCTGCTGGGTGGTAAACTAAAGGAGAGGTTAAGCACTTATTAAATGTTGGCTGCAAAAAAAATATGCCTACATCAATGCCTGAAAATTTTCCTCCATGGTGGAGGATAAAAGAAAAACATAGTAGTTGGGCATCAGTGTATTGGAGCTCAAGTCAGATGTTAGAAAATCCATTCACTATGTTTGATAAGCTTATATTTATTCTGTGAATTGAAAAGTGATACATGGCCAAACCTGGATTGATGGTTGTAGTGTTGAAATCACCACATTTAAAGTAGATTTGTCTGAAAGGAAAACATGAAAGAATAAAGAAGTGATTACTCCAGAGACATGCATAAATCTTTCATTTTATCATTTATAAAGATGACCATTTATCCACTGAGGCATTTCAATGTGTTTATAGAAAACGACTTAGCATGTTAATGTTTAATTTAATTTACATTGTCCCAGATAATGTTTTTATCGATATACTCCCTCAGTTGTACATATTGCTGTACACCCTTTTCTTCACTCTGGAATAAACTCAGGCTTTTAACACTTTGAACTAAGCTCTGTCTAACTTGGGTTTTGCTTACTGACTGAACTACTTTTCTTATTTTTCTGTTTGACTTGATAGCATTATCAGAATTTTAGTGACTGTTTAAGGTTGTTTCATGGGAAGATTGAAAATAATGTATACCTTAATTATTTATTTTTTTCCTCATTGCTATGACAAAATATTCATCAGAAGTGACTTGTGGCACAGTTTATTTTGGCTCAAAATTTGAGGGAATCACCACAATGGGGAAGGCATATCAGTCAGAAACATGGTATGCTTATCATTTTGCCTTACAGTAGGGAAGGAAAGGGGTGAATTCTGCCACTTGCCACCCCCAACACATCTCCTTTTCTTCAGTCAATTATGATATTGTGCTGCACAAAGTCAAAGTGAGTATTGTCACCTTGATTAAAGCTCTCTGCAAATACCACCAAAGACATACCCAGGGCTGCTTACCTTAGTTCCAAATCTAGCATAGCTGATAATGAGTAGTAATAATTGCAATACTCATCTTGTGTGAGTTTAGTCAAGACTAAATGTCCATAGTGAGTGATCACAAATCTTACTTTGCCAATGGCATTCCTGATTGATGGCATTTAATCTTTATCATGTATTTTATTAAATTGTCAACTATTAGTTTATTAGTGATCTTAACCTTGCTTTTGGCAGAAATTGGGTAGTTGTTGATTTAAGCTTCAGCTCTCTTAAACATGCCTTAACCTTAAAGATTTTGGTATTGCTGATTGGAATAAGATTTATAAGTTTAGTTAAAAAGAATTGTTTTGGGTTTAGGTATGGATGATGGTGACAGAGAACACAATCCACAAGTGACTCTGAACTGTCACCTCTGCATTAGCATTATTTTCTCAATACCCAGGACACATTTTTTATTAGTTTTTTATCGTCTTTTATAGTATTTGTATTTTATAGTATTTTATAGTATTTTATAGTATTTTATAGTATTAGTTCTCAAGAACATTTCATATTCCTAGCATCAGGGTTGACTTAATTGTAAGCAGTTCTTCCTCATTGTAATCTATAAGAAGCAGAAAGGAGGGACCTGTGTGAACATTTCTCCTACTTTAAAGACTACTGCTTAAAAGTTTTCTCCTACTTATCTTTGCATCTTTTAACGAAGAATGAATGTACATGGCTACATTTTTCTGTATGTGGGGTCAATGATGACGTTCCTTAAACCTTTTCTGCTTGTGGTGTCCCTTTGCCATACAAAATGTGCTTCTGGGTATTTAGGTATTGAGGATAGAGAGCAAGGGAACACTCCTCCATGACTGGCTTGGATATACTGAAAGGACATTCCATGTTACCACTAGGACACATGATCAATTATGTTCATAGTATATTTATTAATAGTAGCTAGAAACTGGGAACAACCTAAGTTGTCCTTTAATTGAAGAATTGATAAGAAAATGTGGTATATTTACACAACAGAGTATTGCCGAGCAGTTAAAAATGGAACATCATGAAAATTTCAGGGAAATGGTTGGAACTAGAAAAAAAATCATCTGAGTAGTGTAGATTTAGAAAAACAAGCACTGTATGCATTCACTTACAAGTGGATATTATCTGTTAAGTTAATGATAATTGTGCTACAATCCACAGACCCAGAAAGGGTAAGTTACAAGGAGGGCTATAATGGGGAAATGCATAAATGTCCCTGGGAAGTAGAAATACTATAGATTTTACTGGGAGCATGTGGGGATGGGAAAAGGAGGGATCAGTTCACAAAGGGAGGGGCAAAGGGAGAAAGTACTAGAAGAGACTATTTGAGTTGGGAGGTGTTTGGAGTAATGCGGAAACCTAGAGCTGTGGAAACTTCTTGGAACCTATGAGTGTGACCCTAAGATGCCTTTTAGTAAAGGAGGATATGGAGCTTGAGATGGTTATCTTCTATAACCAGGCAAGGATTCCAGTGGTAGAACTGAGACTCTAATCCAGCCAGAAAACTTGTCCTACCTGCAAGATATATTGGAACGATAATGATTCAAAGCTTCTAGGTGTGTCCAACCAATGGCTAGTCTAACTTGAGGTCAAAGCCACAAGATGGAGCCAATGAATGACATTGTAGATGGCCAGGATCTGAAAGGATTCATAATAATATTCTATATTTTTAAACTAGTGCCTAGCCTAATCCTCATCAGAGAGGCTTCCTCTGGCAGTTGTTTGGAGCAAATACAGCAAAACAAAGAGGAGGAGGAAGGATTGAAGGTGTGAAAGGGGTCAAGAACAATAGGAAAATATAGCCTACAGAATCAATTAAGCAGGGCTCCTGGAGGGCTCACAGAGACTAAAGTGGCAATCACAAAGTCCAAGGTCTGCACTAGGTCCTCTGCAATGTTGTTGTGGTTGTTTAGCTTGGGGTTTCATGATACTCCAAGGAGTTGGAGTAGGGGGTCATTCTAACTCTTTCTTTTTTGCCTGATCATGGGACCCTTTTCCTCCTACTGGCTTGATTTTTTCCAGCCCTGATGTGAGGTTTTGTGTCTAGTCTTATTGCATCTTGTTATGTTGTTTTCCGTTGGTATTTATGGGATGCCTGTTCTTTTCTGGTCGGAACTAGAGGAACAGTGGACTTGGAGGAGAAGAGATGACAGTGTGACTGGTAGGATTGGAAGGAGAGGATGATATGGTAGGGATGTACAATGGTACAGAGTACTGCTGAAACATGGTTTTCAGTGTGACCAGAATGTAAGAAGGAATTAAAGAAACCCTAGTATACTGAAACACTTTGTATCTTGCTTATATTTTAGATTCTGATTTGTGTGTAAATCTTCATCAGCTAACCAGCATTGTCCACAGGTCTCTAAAAACATCCATGGTATTTCATCCTTTCAATGAAAGAAAACTGAGAATGGCTTGTTTGGTGGAGAATGGACTTTTTTCCCCTGGTTTTCGTCATTCAGGGTGAAAGTAGGGAGGTTAGTCTTTCATACTCCTCTTCACTGTGCTAATTCTAGATGGAGATAAGAGGAAACCTGAAGTAAGCTTGTCTACACTAAAGAGAAGGCCTGTTTTAAAAGCAATAGTAGCCAGTCCAATACATTCTGCAGATAGCCTCATAGCACTCATTGTTAGAGTTCTTCACCTCTACTTTCCCACTGGGAACCACAATAATCTTCCAGGCTTTAAACCAGGACTCGATTTAAAGACTCTTCTTGGCAAAATGTTGTGTGTTTGTCACTGCCACTAACCACCATCAAGTGAGGTTTTAGAGCTTTTGACACACAATGTTTATAAATTAATCCTGATTCCCTGTGACCTGCCTGTCTCCTCATACCCAATTTTGAGCCTAGCTGATGTCCAAGGTAGGCTGGGCTCCATTACAGGAATGGAGGGCTGTGAGAAGGGCTGGTGAGAAGGGAGCAGCTCCATCCGCCCCCACAGGAGATACATGTGTCTCTGCATTTTCTAAGTCAGTCTTTGCTTTTCACAATTTAAATTCAAGAAAGATTTACTTAATGTAAGTAAAAACCCAACTGACAATTCCCACTGATATCCAAATAAGAGAACTTTGGTGAACACTGTGCATGCTCACTGTAGAAATGAGTTCTTTATTACCATTCTCCTGGTCTGGATAAGTGGACTAATGTTGCATAATACTGTCCATATTAATAACTTAAGAAATAAATAGTATATGAAACTACAAAAAAGATTATAAAGCAAAAAGAAGAGTGGATATTGAAATGAAACATTTTTGGTTTAAACCATCAAGAAATTTATTTAAAACTTTTTTCAGTACACACACACACACACACACACACACACACACATATACATACATATATATATAATATACATATAAACAAATTTACATTTTTTGAGATTGATAAATTTGTTTTTAGATAGGAAGTTAGGAAGATAAATCTTGCCAAATATTTGATAATGCAGGACATTTTGCAATGTTAAATGATATATTGATTTTACATTTGACACTGTTAAAAACACCACTTCACATAAATACATAGTATAAAATGACAGGAATATGTTTAGGACCATTCCAGAAACTGTTGTAAACTCTGTCTTAATCTCAAGCTAATATTCATTTAATGACTGTTTATGAAATGTAAATCAACAACTCAAACTGCATTTATAAAAATCAGACATTCTAACAAAATCCAATAGAAATATCTGCTGATTTGATCCTTAACATGTAAAAACATGACAGCAAGACAATACTGAATTTTTCACTAGAGAAACGCTTTAGAAGATATGTGTGCTTGCTATTCTGACTTTGGTTTTTTTATTGGATATATTCTTTTTTTTTTTTTTTTTTTTTTTTTTTTTTTTTTTTTTTTTTTTTTTTTAAATTTTATTTTCTATATTCTATGTTTACATTCCAAAGGCTTTCCCCTTTCCCAGTTCCCACCCACCATAGTTCCCATAGTTCCTCTCCCCCCCATCTGTTCCCCAATAATTCCCCCTCCCCCCTCGGTTTCTTTACTAAACTGGAAGCAATCTTTACAGGCCCAGGGTCCTCTCCTTTCTTCTTCTTGGGAATCATTTGACTTGCTATTTGTGTCTTGAGTATTTAGGGCTTCTGGGCTCATTAATATCCACTTATCAGTGATTGCATTTCAGGTGCATTCTTTTGTGATTGGGTTAATTCACTCAGGATGATATTTTCCAGGTCTAACCATTTACCTACAAATTGCATGAATTCATTATTTTTAATTGCTGTGTAGTATTCCATTGTATAAATATACCACATTTTCTGTATCCATTCCTCCTTTGAGGGATATTTGGGCTGCTTCCAATTTCTGGCTATTATAAACAAGGCTGCTATAAACATAGTGGAGCATGTGTCCTTATTGCATGCAGGGGAATCCTCTGGGTATATGCCCAGGAGTGGTATGCCAGGGTCCTCTGGAAGTAACATGCCCAATTTTCTGAGGAACCGCCAAACTGATTTCCAGAGCGGTTTTACCATTTTGCAATCCCACCAACAGTGGAGGAGTGTTCCTCTTTCTCCACATCCTCGCCAGCACTTGTTGTCTCTTGAGTTTTTAATCTTAGCCATTCTGACTGGTGTGAGGTGGAATCTCAGGGTTGTTTTGATTTGCATTTCCCTGATGACTAATGATGTTGAACATCTTTTAAGGTGTTTCTCGGCCATCCGAATTTCTTCTGGTGAGAATTCTTTGTTTAGCTCTGTGCCCCATTTTTTGATAGGGTTATTTGGTTCTTTGCGGTCTAACTTCTTGAGTTCTTTGTATATATTGGATATTAGCCCTCTGTCGGATGTGGGGTTGGTGAAGATCTTTTCCCACTTTGTTGGTTGCCGTTTTGTCCTTCTGACAGTGTCCTTTGCTTTGCAGAAACTTTGTAATTTTATGAGGTCCCATTTGTCGATTCTTGATCTTAGAGCATAAGCTATTGGTGTTCTGTTCAGGAACTTTTCCCCTGTGCCCAAGTCCTCCAGGGTCTTCCCAAGTTTCTTTTCTAATAGTTTCAGTGTGTCTGGTTTTATGTGGAGGTCCTTGATCCACTTGGAGTTGATCTTAGTACAAGGAGATAAGAGTGGGTCAATTCGCATTCTTCTGCATGTTGACCTCCAGTTGAACCAGCACCATTTGTTGAAAAGGCTATCTTTTTTCCACCGGATGGTTGTGGCTCCTTTATCAAAGATCAAGTGACCATAAGTCTGTGGGTTAATTTCTGGGTCTTCAATCCTATTCCATTGATCTACCTGCCTGTTGCTGTACCAATACCATGCAGTTTTTAACACAATTGCTCTGTAGTACTGCTTGAGGTCAGGGATATTGATTCCCCCAGAAGTCCTTTTATTGTTGAGAATAGTTTTAGCTATCCTGGGTTTTTTGTTGCTCCAGATGAATTTGAGAATTGCTCTTTCTAGATCTATGAAGAATTGATTTGGGATTTTGATGGGGATTGCATTGAATCTGTAGATTGCTTTTGGCAAGATGGCCATTTTTACTATATTGATCCTGCCAATCCAGGAGCAAGAAATATTTTTCCATCTCCTGAGGTCTTCTTCGATTTCTTTCTTCAGGGACTTGAAGTTCCTGTCATACAGATCTTTCACTTGTTTGGTTAGAGTTACGCCAAGGTACTTTATGTTGTTTGTGGCTATTGTGAAGGGTGTTATTTCCCTAACTTCTTTCTCAGCCTGCTTGTCCTTTGAGTACAAGAAGGCTACTGATTTGCTTGAGTTAATTTTATAACCAGCCACGTTGCTGAAGTTGTTTATCAGCTGTAGAAGTTCTCTGGTGGAGTTTTTTGGATCGCTTAAGTAGACTATCATATCATCTGCAAATAATGATACTTTGACTTCTTCCTTTCCAATTTGTATCCCTTTGACTTCCTTATGTTGTCTGATTGCTCTCGCTAGAACTTCAAGTACTATATTGAAAAGATATGGAGAGAGAGGACAGCCTTGTCTAGTCCCTGATTTTAGTGGAATTGCTTCAAGTTTCTCTCCATTTATTTTGATGTTGGCTACTGGTTTGCTGTAGATTGCTTTTACTATGTTTAGATATGGGCCTTGAATTCCTGCTCTTTCCAAGACTTTTAGCATGAAAGGATGCTGAATTTTGTCAAATGCTTTTTCAGCATCTAATGAGATGACCATGTGGTTTTTTTCTTTTAGTTTGTTTATGTAGTGGATTACATTGATGGATTTCCGTATATTGAACCATCCCTGCATTCCTGGAATGAAGCCTACTTGATCATGGTGAATGATCGTTTTGATATGCTCTTGGATTCGGTTGGCAAGGATTTTATTTAGTATTTTTGCATCTATATTCATAAGAGAAATTGGCCTGTAGTTCTCTTTCTTTGTTGGATCTTTTTGTGGTTTAGGTATCAGCGTAATTGTGGTTTCGAAGAATGAGTTGGGCAGTGTCCCTTCTGTCTCTATTTTGTGGAATAGTTTGAAGAGTATTGGTGTTAAGTCTTCTTTGAAGGTCTGGTAGAATTCTGCACTAAAACCATCTGGTCCCGTACTTTTTTTGGTTGGGAGGCTTTCTATAACCCCTTCTATTTCTTTAAGGGTTATGGGACTGTTTAGCTGGTCTACTTGATGCTGATTTAATTTTGGTATTTGGTATCTGTCTAGGAAATTGTCCATTTCCTCCAGATTCTCCAGTTGTTTTGAGTATAGGCCTTTGTAGTAGGATCTGATGATCTTTTGAATTTCCTCTGTTTCTGTTGTTATATCCCCCTTTTCATTTTTAATTTTGTTAATTTGGATACTATCTCTGTGCCCTTTGGTTAGTCTAGCTAAGGGCTTATCTATCTTGTTGATTTTCTCGAAGAACCAGCTCTTGGTTTTGTTGATTCTTTGTATGGTTCTCTTTGTTTCTGCTTGATTGATTTCAGCCCTTAGTTTGATGATTTCCTCTCTTCTACTCCTCCTGGGTGAGTTAGCTTCTTTTTGTTCCAGCGCCTTCAGGTGTGCTGTTAAGTTGCTAGTGTATGCTCTTTCCAGTTTCTTTTTGGAGGCACTCAGGGCTATGAGTTTTCCTCTTAGCACTGCTTTCATTGTATCCCAGAGATTTGGGTAGGTCGTACCTTCATTTTCATTGAAGTCTAAAAAGTCTTTGATTTCTTTCTTTATTTCTTCCTTGACCAGGGTGTCATTGAGTAGAGTATTGTTCAGTTTCCATGTGTATGTGGGCTTTCTGTAGTTCTTCTTGCTATTGAAGACCACTTTTACTCCATAGTGATCCGATAGGAGACATGGGATTAGTTCGGTTTTCTTGTATTTGTTGAGGTCTGTCTTGTGACCAATTATATGATCAATTTTTGAGAAGGTACCGTGCGGTGTTGAGAAAAAGGTATACTCTTTTGTTTTAGGATGGAATGTTCTATATATATCTGTTAAATCCAATTGGTCCAAAGCTTCAATTAGTTTCACTGTGTCCCTGTTTAGTTTCTGCTTTCCTGATCGGTCCATTGAGGAGAGTGGAGTGTTGAAGTCACCTACAATCATTGTGTTAGGTGCGATGTGTGCTTTAAGCTTTAGTAAAGTTTCTTTTACGAATGAGGGTGCCCTTGCATTTGGTGCATAGATGTTCAGTATTGAGAATTCTTCTTGGTGGATTTTCCCTTTGACAAGCAGGAAGTGACCTTCTGTGTCTCTTTTGATGACTTTAGGTTGAAAGTCGATTTTATCTGATATTAGAATGGCTACTCCAGCTTGTTTCCTGGGACCATTTGCTTGTAGAACTGTCTTCCAGCCTTTTACTCTAAGGAGGTGTTTGTCTTTGACACTGAGATGTGTTTCCTGTATGCAGCAAAATGTAGGGTCCTGTTTCCGTATCCAGTCTGTTAGTCTGTGTCTTTTGATTGGGGAATTGAGTCCATTGATATTAAGAGATATTAAGGAATAGTAATTATTACTTCCTGACATTTTGGGAATTGTTATTATTATTTGTATTTGAGTGGTTCTCTTCTTTTGGGTTGGATGAGATGGGGTTTCTATCTTGTTTCTTCTGGGGTGTTGTTTCCCCCCTTGTGTTGGTATTTTTCCCCTATTATCCTTTGTAGGGCTGGGTTTGTAGATAAGTATCTTGCAAATTTGGTTTTGTCGTGGAATATCTTGGTTTCCCCATCTATGGCAATTGAGAGTTTCGCTGGGTATAGTAGTCTTGGCTGAAGTTTGTGTTCTCTTAGGGTCTGCATAAGGTCTGCCCAGGATCTTCTAGCTTTCATGGTCTCAGGTGAGAAGTCTGGTGTAATTCTGATAGGTCTTCCTTTATATGTTACTTGTCCTTTTTCTCTTACTGCCTTTAATATTCTTTCTTTGTTTAGTACATTTGGGGTTTTGACTATTATGTGACGGGAAGTATTTCTGTTCTGGTCCAGTCTATTTGGGGTTCTATAGGCTTCTTGTATATTCATGGGCATCTCTCTCTTTAGGTTGGGGAAATTTTCTTCCATAATTTTGTAGAAGATATTTGCTGGCCCTTTAAGTTGTAGATCTTCATTCTCATCTATCCCTATAATCCTTAGGTTTGGTCTTCTCATTGTGTCCTGGATTTCCTGAATGTTTTGGGTTACCAGCTTTTTGCATTTTGCATTTTCTTTAATTGTTGAATCCATGGTTCCTATGGTATCTTCAGCATCTGAGATTCTGTCTTCTATCTCTTGTATTCTATTGTTGATATTTGCATCTATGACTCCTGATTTCTTCCCAAGGTTTTCTATTTCCAACATTGTCTCCCTTTGCGATTGCTTAGTTGTTTCTACTTCTGTTTTTAGATTTTGTATGGTTTTGCTCAGATCTTTCAGTTGCTTGTTTGTGTTTTCCTGTAATTCTTTAAGGGATTTTTGTGTTTCCTCCTTTATGACTTCTACTCGTTGACCCATGTTCTCTTGTATTTCTTTGGGTGATTTTTGTTTCTCCCCCTTATTGGGATTCACTTTTTGCTCTATATTCTCCTGGATTTCTTTAAGTGATTTTTGTGTCTGCCTTGTATGGGCTTCTAGTTTTTGATCTATTTTCTCCTCTATTACTTTAAGAAATTTATCTAAGTGATCCTCAATCTGCATCTTTACCAGTGATTTTAGATCTGAGTCTTGTTTTTCTGGTGTGTTGAGATATCTGGGATTTAATTGTGTTTGTCTTGCAATGGCTTCTAGCTTTTGATCTATTTTCTCATGTATTACTTTAAGAGATTTATCTAAGTGTTCCTCTATCAGCATCCTGACCAGTGATTTTAGATCTGAGTCTTGTTTTTCTGGTGTTTCGGGGTATCCAATATTTATTGCTGTTGGGGAACTGGGTTCGGATGCCGCCATATTGCCTTGACTTTTGTTAGTAGCGATCTTACGTTTGCCTTTTGCCATCTGGTTAACTCTGGTGTTAGTTGGTCCTGTAGATACTAGCTGGTGCTTGACCCTCCTGTGGGGTTGTAAGGCTATTTCCCAGTGACTGGGATACCTGAATCACTGTCCTGCGGGGCTCTTGCTCACAGATTGCTGACAGGTGCCCTGAGTCCCCCGAGGTCTTAACCTCAGGATATCCCAGGTATTTGGTTCCGCCTGTTGGGCGGCTGCTCTGCACTGCTCCTGCTCAGGGTTCGCTGTCTGATATCCTGTTTCCCCAGGGGTCTTAAAGTTGGGATATCTCAGTTATCTGGTTCCGCCTGCTGGTCCCAAGCTGCTGGGAAGCTGGCTGGGTCCGGTTTCCAGCTTCCCTGCCACTGGCTGGATGGGAGGCTGGTTCGGCCTCCGGCTGGGTCTGGGTACCTGGCACACTGGCTGACTCTGGCTTCCTCACCACCAGCTGGACGGGAAGCTGCAGGCAATATGGCAGCTGCCTGCAGGGAGCTCGGGGTCCGCCCCGCGCGCGAGTGCAGAGTGCACCCGCTATTCTGTGCCCAATTCCCACTCCAGGCCTGAGTCCCCGAAGGTCTTAAGCTCGGGCTGTGTCGGGTACCTGGTTCTGCCGCCGCCGCCGGATGGTTCTGAGCACCTGGGACGCTGGGTGACCCTCCGGCTTCCCCACCGCCAGCTGGGCGGGAAGCTGCAGGCAATATGGCAGCTGCCTGCAGGGAGCTCGGGGTCCGCCCCGCGCGCGAGTGCAGAGTGCACCCGCTATTCTGTGCCCAATTCCCACTCCAGGCCTGAGTCCCCGAAGGTCTTAAGCTCGGGCTGTGTCGGGTACCTGGTTCTGCCGCCGCCGCCGGATGGTTCTGAGCACCTGGCACGCTGGGTGACCCTCCGGCTTCCCCACCGCCAGCTGGGCGGGAAGCTGCAGGCAATATGGCAGCTGCCTGCAGGGAGCTCGGGGTCCGCCCCGCGCGCGAGTGCAGAGTGCACCCGCTATTCTGTGCCCAATTCCCACTCCAGGCCTGAGTCCCCGAAGGTCTTAAGCTCGGGCTGTGTCGGGTACCTGGTTCTGCCGCCGCCGCCGGATGGTTCTGAGCACCTGGCACGCTGGGTGACCCTCCGGCTTCCCCACCGCCAGCTGGGCCTGGATATATTCTTTATTTACATTTCAGATGATTTCCATTTCCCTGGCTCCCCGTCCCCCAAAGGTCCCATATGCCCTTTTTCCTCCCCCGGTTCCCCCATTCTCTCCTTCCCAAGTCCCCGTTCTGGTATTCACCTATACTGATGCATTGGCCTTTCCAGATCCAGGGGCCACTCCTTCATTCTTCTCAGACATCATTAGGTATGTGGATTGTGTCTTCGGTGTTGAAAATTCTAGGGTAATATCCACTTATCAGTGAGTGCATACCATGGGTATTCTTTTGAGACTGGGTTACCTCACTTATTATGATGTTCTCCAGCTCCATCCATTTCTCTAAGAATTTCATGAATTCATTGTTTCTAATGGCTGCATAGTACTCCATTGTGTATATATACCACATTTTTTGTATCCATTCCTCTGTTGAGGGACATCTGGGTTCTTTCCAGCTTCTGGCTATTATAAATAGGGCTGCTATGAACATAGTGGAGCATGTATCCTTATTACATGCTGGGGAATCCTCTGGGTATATGCCCAGGAGTGGTATGGCAGGGTCCTCTGGAAGTATCATGTCCAATTTTCTGAGGAACTGCCAGAATGACTTGCAGAGTGGTTGTACCAGCTTGCAATCCCACCAGCAGTGGAGGGGTGTTCTTCTTTCTCCACATCCCCGCGAACACCTGCTGTTTTCTGAGTTTTTAATCTTAGCCATTCTAACTGGTGTGAGGTGAAATCTCAGGGTTGTTTTGATTTGCATTTCCCTAATGACTAATTATGCTGAACATTTCTTAAGGTTCTTCTCAGCCATCTGAATTTCTTCAGGTGAAAATTCTTGTTTAGCTCTGTACCCCATTTTTTGATAGGGTAATTTGGTTTTCTGGGGTCAAACTTCTTGAGATCTTTGTATATATTGGATATTAGCCCTCTATCAGATGTAGGGTTGGTGAAGATCTTTTCCCAATTTGTTGGTTGCCGATTTGGCCTTTTGACTATGTCTTTTGCCTTACAGAAACTTTGTAATGTTATGAGTTCCCATTTGTCAATTCTTGATCTTAGAGCATAAGCCATTGGTGTTCTGTTCAGAAACATTCCCCCTGAGCCAATGTCCTCGAGGGTCTTCCCCAGTTTCTTTTCTATTAGTTTCAGTGTGTCTGGTTTTATGTGGAGGTCCTTGATCCACTTGGAGTTGATCTTAGTACAAGGAGATAAGAGTGGATCAATTCTCATTCTTCTGCATGTTGACCTTCAGTTGAGCCAGCACCATTTGTTGAAAAGGCTATCTTTTATTTCACTGGATGTTTTCAGCTCCTTTGTCGAAGATCAAGTGGCCATAGATGTGTGGGTTCAATTCTGGGTCTTCAATCCTCTTCCATTGATCTACCTCCCTGTCACTGTACCAATACCATGCAGTTTTTAACACTACTGCTCTGTAGTATTTCTTGAGGTGCGGGATACTGATTTTCCTAGAAGTTCTTTTACTGTTGATAATAGTTTTAGCTATGCGGGGTTTTTTGTTATTCCAGATGAATTTGAGAATTGCTCTTTCTAACTCTTTGAAAAACTGAGTTGGGATTTTGATGGGGATTGTGTTGAATCTGTATATTGCTTTTGGCAAGATTCCATGGGCATGGAAGATTTTTCCATTTTCTGAGGTCTTCTTCCATTTCCTTCTTCAGACACCTGAAGTTCTTGACATACAAATCTTTCACTTGTTTGGTTAAAGTCACACCAAGATACTTTATATTGTTTGGACTATTGTGAGGGGTGTCATTTCGCTAATTTCTTTCTCAGCCTGCTTATGCTTTGAGCATAGGAGGCTACTGATTTGCTTGAGTTGATTTTATAACCAGCCACTTTGCTGAAGTTGTTTATCAGCTGTAGGAGTTCTCTGGTGCAGTTTTTTGGGTCACTTAAGTATACTATCATATCATCTGCGAATAGTGATAGTTTGACTTATTCCTTTCCAATTTGTATCCCTTTGACTTCCTTATGTTGTCGAATTGCTCTAGCTAATACCTCAAGTACTATATTGAAAAGATATGGTGAGAGGGGGCAGCCTTGTCTAGTCCCTGATTTTAGTGGAATTGTTTCAAGTTTCTCTCCATTTAGTTTGATGTTGGCTACTGGTTTGCTATATATTGCTTTTACTATGTTTAGGTATGGGCCTTGAATTCCTGTTCTTTCCAAGACTTTTAGCATGAAATGATGCTGAATTTTGTCAAATGCTTTTTCAGCCTCTAAAGAAATGACTATGTGGGTTTTTTTCTTTGAGTTTGTTTATGTAGTGGATTACATTGATGGATTTCTGTATGTTGAAATCCATCCTGCATCCCTGGGATGAAGCCAACTTGATCTCAGGGAATAATCGTTTTGATGTGTTCTTGGATTCGGTTGGCAAGAATTTTATTGAGTATTTTTGCATAGATGTTCATAAGGGAAATTGGTCTGAAGTTCTCTTTCTTAGTTGGATCTTTGTGTGGTTTTGGTATCAGCGTAATTGTGGCTTCGAAGAATGAGTTGGGTAGTGTTCCTTCAGTTTCTATTTTGTGGAATAGTTTGAAGAGTATTGGTGTTAGGTCTTCTTTGAAGGTCTGATAGAATTCTGTACTAAAACCATCTGGTCCTGTGCTGTTTTTGGTTGGAAGACTTTCTATGACCCCTTCTATTTCTTTGGGGGTTATGGGACTGTTTAGATGATCTAATTGATCCTGATTTAATTTTGGTGTTTGGTATCTGTCTAGGAAATTGTCCTCCAGATTCTCCAGTTGTGTTGAGTATAGGCTTTTGTCATAGGATCTGATGATTTTTTGAATTTCCTCAGTTTCTGTTGTTATATCTCCCTTTTCATTTCTATATTTTTTTTTTAATTTGGATACTGTCTCTGTGCCCTTTGGTTAGTCTGGCTAAGGGTTTATCTATCCTGTTGATCTTGTTGATTCTTTGTATGGTTCTCTTTTTTTTCAACTTGATTGATTTCAGCCCTGAGTTTGATGATTTCCTGTCTTCTACTCCTCCCAGGTGAATTAGCTTCTTTTTGTTCCAGAGCTTTCAGGTGTGCAGTTAAGCTGCTAGTATATGCTCTCTCCCGTTTCTTTTTGGAGGCACTCAGGGTTATGAGTTTTCCTCTTATCACTATTTCATTGTGTCCCATAGATTTGGGTATGTTGTGCCTTCATGTTTATTAAATTCTAAAAAGTCTTTGATTTCTTTTGTTCTTCCTTGACTAAGGTATCATTGAGTACAATATTGTTCACCCTCCATGTTTATGTGAACTTTCTGTTGTTTTTGTTGCTATTGGTTTTAATCACCTAAGTAGGTTTGTGTGACTGTAGCTCTGAAGAATCTGAGATGATCTTCTGTGTATTTAAATACACTGTGAATAGACACACACAATGCATAAATAGTAAAGTGGATCTTAAAGGAAAAGAAGTAGTTGTTTCCTGTAACTAAATCGTTTTGCTTGTTATGCACAGCAAAAACACTGCAATTTATAAGATATGTCAATTTCAAATCTCCACCAAGGTGTGTTCTTTGGCATTGAGTGATGTGACAGCATATGCAGAACTCTGGATGTTTTGTGTGTTGAACCAAGGGGATAGTGAGTTTGTATAATATAACATGGGTGAGTACTCCAGAAACATTGAAATTCATTATGTGTTTGATTTTGAATTAAGTTTTAGTCTTTGTATGTCGAGAAACATTTTATTGTGAAACTTACCTCAAATCACCCATATTTGGTTACTTGACCCATAAGAAATTTATTAAACAGATTGGAGTATAAGGAATGTAGTCTTAATTCTGAATCACCATATATCCATATAAAATATGAGTATTAAAGGAATAAAGGGAAGCCTATTTTCAAGAATACTTAATAGTTTATGTCATAGGACTAAAGGTAGCAAAAATGATAATGTATAGTAACAAAAAACACTTGAATTTTGGGCTTATGTCTAATATTTGTATGGAAATTAAACTTGGATCATAAAAAGTCACATTGTCATTATTGTATGTTTATTTAACTAAGCAGACTCACTTTTCTAGCAGCCATATGTAGGCATAGTGGTTCATTTTAGTTTCAAATCTCTACAAAAATCAGTAAATCATACCTCAGATGCTTTCCTCCTCATTTGAAATTTAATACTATACTGGAGGCTGCATAGAATGATCTTTGACACACAAATTAAGAAAATTGTAAAGAAAGGAGAATGGGTGAGCAATAGGATGAGGAGGTGACCATTTGATCAAGACAGTTAAATCAGAGTAATGTAATAAAGTACTTGGAGTGAGACAGGAACTGAGGAGAAATAAGACAGGAGCTACAGGTAGAGAAGGAGATAGGAGTAATTTTGTAGTGAGTTGCAAATAGTCAGTGCTTAAGTATGTTGTATAAATTGTGTGATTTTAAGTTATATACCATTTATGTCCTGAACCATCTGGTTCCCATCCACATTCATTAATAAGTGTCAGTGTGTTATGGTTATTTTTGTGTCTCCTTAGAATTTAATAATTCCTGTAAGAATCTCATGTTATCAAAGCTATAATTAATTGTACTTAATGAAGCTCCTGCTGTGATAAGCCGTTCTGATACTTTATATTTAAATGTGCCACTCGCTTAAACACCAGAGGGGCATAGTCATTATGACTATAGATGTCCTGTGGTCCCTTGGAATTGCTTATCCAATTAGAGCTAGCCATCCTTCCTGCACACTGATCTGCCGATGTTTTCTTGTTTTGTTGGACATTAATATGCAGGTGTGGAGGGAGACAATTTAGGGTCTCTACAGTTAGGCATGATGTTCACTGCATAACTCCATGTGGCAGTCCTGGATGTTATAAAGGGTAATATATTCACAATTGATTGCTAACGAAAGTAAGTGGTTCATCAGTTTACAGGGAAAAAAAACATTTTTAATTATTTTGCCTGAACAGAAAAAGCAAGATAAATTTGCCTGAAAGAAAAAGTAAATGACAAATGTGATGAGATTTTTGAAATATGAATGAGGACAGTGCCTGAAGATAATGATTGCTATAGTTCCTTTTCAACAGCTGAGATGAGACACCATAACTAAAGCAAGTTAAAGAGGAAGAGACTTATTGGGACTTATAGTTTCAAAGCCTGAGTTCATGACCATTCTGCTGGGGAACAGGGGAGCAGGGGAGGAGGCACCCAGGCATGTTACCAGAGCAGTAGTAGCTGAGAGCTCACATCTGACTCATAAGTAGGAAACAGAGAAAGAGAAAGAAAGGAAAAGGGGGAGAGAAGAAGAGGGAGAGAGGGAGGGAAGAAAGAGAGGAAGAAAGAATGAGAGAGAGCAAAAGAGAGTGAGAGAGAGAGAGAGAGAGAGAGAGAGAGAGAGAGAACGAACTAATGAAGAACAAGGACTTTTGGAAACTCAATGGCCACTCTCAGTGACACTCCTCATCCAATAAGGTCACACTTCATAATCCTTTCCCAAAAGTTCCACAAACTATTCACAAATACACAAACATATGTGCCTATACGGGCCACTCTCATTTAAACTATCACAGTGACATTCCCACTCTAAGAGTCTATGAGTAGCCAACAGTTTACCAGGGAGTGTTACAGCTAAATGAGATATTACAAGATCCAGGGTTAGCTGTTGACAGGTCCATTCCTGTGCAGGCCTGGTGGAAGATACAAGAGGTTCTGTGAATTCATGAATATTAAAAATAGACAAAGAAATCATATGACCCAGTAGAACACAGGAAAATGAAATAGTAAAAATAGAGAAAAATGTAGGGCTATGTACTTCAGAGAAGAGGGACTGACTATCTAATGTCAGTAGACATGAAGAAAAATGTATTCCCAGTTATACTCTTGGAAATTAATATCGGAACAAAAATGTGATGTTATTTTCTGTCTGATTGTTAAATGTGTTGATCCTTATGATATCAAGTATTCAAGGAGAGATATATGGTAATTCTCTTCTACATTGTTGGTGGGGATCTAATTTGGATGCCAGCTATGCTCGTTGGTATACCACCAATGCCACACTTATGATGTAATTTCACATAGTTACTTTGTAAAAAAAATTGACTATGTATTAAAGAATTGAATACTTATATTACCTATTACATATGTTCCATGTGATTTTTTTAAATTGTCTACTCTACTGGATTTAGAATTCGCTAGGAGATATACTTCTAAATGGATTTTTAGTGTATTTTCAGAGAAGTTTAAATAAGGAGGCAAGACCAACCCTAAAAGTGAGTGGTGCCATTTCATAGGCTGGAGACTCAGGGTGAGTAGAAATCTGTCTCTCCTTCTAAAATCAGTAAAAAAAAAAAAAAAAAAACAAAAAAAACTATCACATTGAAATTGAACAAGACAGACCAATAGAAGGAAAAGCCCCAAGAGAAGGCATAACAGTAAGACAACTGTTCTTTCTTGTACCCAGGGGTTCCATAAAAATACTAAACTGGGAGTTATAAAATACACACAAATGACCTGGTGCAGCCCCATGCAGGCTCTGTGCATGCTGCTTCAGTCTCTGTGTGCTTATAAAGAGCTTTGTTCATGTTGATTTAGAGGGCCATATTTTCTTGGTATTCTACATCTCCTCTGGATCTTTAATTTTTTTCCACCTCCTCTTCCATAGGTTTCCCTGAGATTTGTGGGGAGGAATGTACTAGAGACAGTCCATTAGGGTTTAGTGTTCTAAGATCTCTGTCTCTCTCTCTTTTTCTATGTCTGTTTTCCCTCTCTCTTTCTGCATAATGTCTCTCTGTGGGTCTCTATATAAGTTCCCAGGGAGTGGATAGTAGAGTTGGGGGCAGAGGTTAAGTAGGCAGTTTGGGGGGTGGTTAGAAAGGCTTTCTGTGGTTTTCACTGGAGATGGGGCACAAGGAAGGGAGGCTGCAGCAAGTATTCTGTTGCAGAGCTGGGAGTAAGACTAAGAAATTTGATTTGGAGGAGCAGACCTTTCTGTTTGATCCTCTTGAGGTGTAAGGGCAGTGCTGCAGCAGAGGTGGGAGATTGGACATGGATGAATGGAGGGAGGGATGAGGATCTGCAGATAGCCGACCTGCATCGCAGGCAGGAGTGGACTGTCTTTGTGCATATTATTTTCATTATGTGCCTTTCTCTATACTAAAGAGCCCTAAGAACTGATACTTTGCACTGTTCATTTTTCTATTTCTGTTAAGCTCATTCCTATTTGCCCTTTGTCTCTGATGTTATATATTTTAGAAAACAATATGCTTTGGGAATTCCTCTTTTCACACAATCATAAACAGACATATAGACACACACCCATAGCGCGCGCGCGCACACACACACACACACACACACACACACACACACAATTTCTCATAATTTTTTGTCATTGGGTGCTTATAGGTTATTTTTTTCTTGCATTAAATTTGTGAGTGCTTTGAGGACATAGATATTGCTACAGATACATTTATGTTTGAAGGTATTTAATTGCAAATATCTTAGTGTAGATTGCAAAATTAGTAGATGTTCAATAGTGGCTATTTAATGAATAATATAAGACATTAAGGAATGAATAAGCAAATGAACAATTCATCTTCAGGGCTAAGGTTGTTAGCTAGAGAAATGAAGGGTGAGATTGACCACGAGGAAACACAATTGCAGGGTGAATAGAAGCTGTATATATTTTGGGGTGAGATTTTCTTGATGTGCTTCTGCTGGAAGCCTTCATTTTTATGTAAACTTTTAGTGTAGAGTTTGAAGATATACATCCTTATGGTAAATATATGCACACTTCTATAAGGGACAAAAATTCACGGGCCACTTAGTCAATCAGTGTTTCTGCAGTTATAGTTCAGAGGGGCCAACTCAGTATAAAATTATGCTGAAATCTTATAAAAGGTTAAAACAAATAATTGCACTATTCTGTTCTCTGCTGCATGAATTTTACTATATCCTAATTATTATTTTGTATTTTATTATCAATGTAAAGTTACAACTCCACTGGGCAAGTCCTTTTTTTTCTGCCCCTGACCTCATCATCTGAACAGCCAAGAGCTTTCAGTTGCCCACAGATGCTGTCCGTGGCTTCATGTTTTCCAAATCAAATTATCCCTTTCGCTTTTCTGGCTCAGTCATTATAGAATGATCTTTCTCATCATTATCAGCATTAATGCTTTGCCATAATTATACACATAATTGGATCATTTGCTCACTTGCATAGATAATTGCATCAATTTGCTGCCAGCTTTGCCAGCTACTAAGTAATGTACTCAATCGCCATATGAGAGTATGAGTAAATAATTGGAGTTTATTTACTCTATATGATGGATTGCTTCAAAGTTCACAGCTTAGGTGTAACTTCAAGTTGGGAGTTGTTCATTAAATGGATACTACCCCTTTTAAATTTATGAATGAGTTGTGTCCATAGTATCCTGAAACTCCTGTTATGTTTATAGTGGCCTTACTCACCCATTAGTACCCAGAAGAGGTGCTCATTACTCAGAATGAAGTGCTAATTAGACCAAGTGAAATCTTTGGATCTTAGTCACAAACTGTACCTCTATTTTAGCAGTTCCTGTTTCTGGTCCCCAATAGAATCATGCCACAGCTATTACTAGAAGATGTTGGCAAATGAAGCAGATGAATTAATTAGAGAGATCCCTCAAGCACAGATGGTGGGAAAGGCTGATGTGACATGATGACAAAAATTCTGGAAGCAGGTGGTATGCCAAAACCTAAGTGAGTAAGGAGGTTGTCAGATCAGCAAAAACTGATAAATTGTGCTGGGGTTACTTCTTGGGTTAGAGAATGAGAATTTGGTTTGAGAAGAAAACAGGCCAATATTAGAATTATCAAAATTAAGACATAGATGGATAGGCTGGAGAGATAGCTTAGAAACCAAGAGACTTCATGCTCTTGAGCAAAAGATGAAAGTTTGGTTCTCAGCACCCACATAGCTCCTCACAACTGTCTGCAACTTGACTGTAATCTCAGGGCCTCTGACATTTTCTTTTGGCCTTTAGGAGATTCTGCGCACACATGAAACACATGCACAGAAAAATTGCACATCATTTTAAAATATGAGACAAATACTATGAGGAAATTACATTAAGCATTTTATAAGTCCAGGTCTTAGGAAATTGTCTACTAGGCTCATTATAGACCCAGAAAACTATGTGCATTTTCTTTTGCTAATTTTAACTGCAATGACTTCATGTTGGTTGTTTGATAACAGTTGTGGTGTGAATATTTGTACCATGAGATGAGTAAACATTATGCATCACAGTTTTATTTCTGGAGAGCTAGTTTGCAAACATACCATTGGTAATAAGCATAAAGCATCAGCAGGTGACTTTATTGAATGTTTTCCAACATTAGACACTTAGAATACTTCTGTTAGGCATCATGTAAAGTCACTTTTGAGAAAGTGGGGAAACTGAGGCTAGAAAAGTTTCATAAGAGCTATACACGTGACAGATGATTGATATCTAGAATTTACAAAAAGTTGGAAAACTTAAAAAGAAGTTCAATAATTCAATCAATAAATGGGTTGGTGAAATTGTCAGTTCACAAAAGAGGAGATACAAATGGTTGGAAAACATGGAAAAGCATCCAACAACCTTAACTCTAAGATAAATTCAAATTCAAACTATGCTGAGGGGGTGTCTATATCTCTGTCTGAGTCAGATTCTGGAGCCTCTCAGAGGACAACGTGCTCCTGTCTGCAAGCATAACAGAACATCATTAATAGTGTAGAGATTGGTGCTTTGTTTGCACATAGGATGGGTCTCAAGTTGGGCTGGTTATTGCTTGGCCATTCCTTCAGTCTCTACTCTATCCCCAGTGCCTGCATTTCTTGTAGACAAGATAAATTTGGGGTAGAAAGTTTTATGAGTGAGTTGATGCCTCTATCTGAAGAGGCTATAGAAAGGGCCTCTTCAGGTTTTATATACCCAGTGTTGTGAGTCACAGCTAAGATCCCCCATTGATTTTGAGTGCCTCTCTTATCCTGAAAGACCCACTATTTTGGGTTCAGACTCCATCTTAGAGAACCTGACATAAGTCTGAACTCAAGTAAACTAACAGGACAGTAACTAGCACCAGTTTCCAGGTTATTTCCCAATAAATCTGCATCCCTAGGTTAAAAGCCACCCCCTGACACTTCACTTCCTAACAACCACCAATCAGGAGGAAAACAGAAGTTAAGTTTATGGTTCAGTTCTCAGTCCCAGCCATTTATGTTGAAGGCCATAATGAGTACTCAATTAGATATGTACTACGCTAGATATGGGGAGGGGTGACCACAAGGAGTGCAGTGAATGGTATGTAAAGTGAATAAGTAAAGAAGAAAGAAAGAAAGAAAGAAAGAAAGAAAGAGAGAGAAAGAAAGAAAAGGAAAGAAAGAAAGAAAGAAAGAAAGAAAGAAAGAAAGAAAGAAAGAAAGACTATGCTAAGGTTCTATTTTACCATATTCAAAGTGGCAATCATTAAGAAAAACAAATTATGTTGAAAATGTGGAAAAAATGAAATGATGCAAACTAGTTCATTCACTATGTAATTAAGTGTGGACATTCCTGATCAAACTAAAAATAGGCCTATTATATGATCCAGCTCTACTGTATATAGATATTAACTCAAAGGACGCCACAGTCACATGTTACAGAGAAATGTGCACAGTAGTGTCTATTGCAGCATTATTTACAATAGCTATGTTATGGAAGCAATCTAGGTGTCCATCTACTAAGTCACATATAAAAAATGTGGCTCGTATAAATATAGGGATGATTTTATCTGTAATCTATAGAGAATAATAACATTTTGCTATTTGCAGGAATGTGGATTAAACTACAGATCATATCAAGTCAATTTAACCAATTACAGAAGGAAAAATATCATATTTTCTTCATTTGAAGTTCCTAGATTTTAATGATATATAAAGCAATTAATGTTTATGTAATATGAAAACAGGTGTGGTATTGTGTAGAGGAACAAAAAGGGATAATCCAAAGACAATGGGAGAGAACAGGGAAGCTAAAAGGATATGGGGTGAGCATATGCTGAACATAAAATATTTATTTGTATGAAAACTTAAAATAACCAATTAAAAACAGAAAAGCATAGAAAGATGTTCAGTTCCTAAAATGGAGCCAGATGATCAGACCATGACTAGAAATAAGGAGATCCAAGGACAAGTTGCTCAAATATTAAAATAGAAATTCTTAAATTTTTCTTAAGAACAAATAGTGTCCCACAATTGAGTTTGTGGGATGAGTAGAGAATTGGCCAGGGTACAAGATTAGTCATTAGACTAGACAGAATTCAAGGTAGAATTATATCTTCATGTCCCCACATCTTTCTGTATGCAACATTTCTAGACTTGCTCACACTGTGACAGGAGAGTAGTATACAGAATGATTACAGTTAGCCTCTTCTGTATTCTAAGATGTTGTTCTAAGTAGCCTCACTGAAGGACTTCTCTCAACCTCTTGTTCTTGATTCTATGCCACCTCAAGGATATAAAACACATGCACTTTTAAAAAACAATGCCAAAGAGCATGTTCCTATTACCATATACTGTACTGTATTTTTTATAAGTAGAAAAGACAATCAAGATGGAAACATTTGTTTTCTTGTAATACATAGATTTCAGAAAAGTGATTTATTACAGTTCAGACACATTACTGGCAGTGATGTTGAATTTAATTTCTCTCAAATTTCTTTCCCAATGAGACAAAAAAAATAACCAACCCAAATGCAAATGTATTAAGCTGCATAAGTCCAAATATTCAAACATCTAATATGCTTCAACAAATTATTAGGAGCTGGAAATGAGTGTTTTGGTATGACATGTCTTGAGACTAAGTAAACTTTACTTAAAACAACTTCTTTTGAAGCCTAATAATGATTTTCTTTCACTTTACCATGAAAATTCACAGTAAGTAAACTGGAGGAAGATTTAACAGAATACTAATATCCTTTCTATTACCTTAGACACAATGTGAAACCCAACTTTCTCATGATATCATTATTGCTCTGCAGTTGGTGCATAATTTCATATAGATCAGAGGGTAAAAATAACAAAAACACATTTTAAGCTGGTATAGATTTTATGTATGTAATTTTTTGTGTGTTTTGATTGAATAATAATAATAATTTATTTTGAATAATGTAAAAGGCTTGGTGCTATATAGAGTAATCAAGTAACCGAATCCAAGATAGGTTGTGGAACTTCAGAAGCTAAATGAATAGACGCCATATAGTATAAATTCTTCTAAGCCCCTATTTATCTGATTATGGTTTTAGGACAATGGCTTAAGACTTTTTAAACACTTTTATCATGATTTGAACTCATATTCTGATGTATATGTATATGCTTGCATGTGTTAGTAGAAGGAGAATTATGATTTCATAATATATACCTATGACTTCCTTTATTGTTAGGTTATTATCACATCATACCTACCTTATAAATTAGTCGTTTTAACAACATTTATTATTGCTTGTGAGTCATTGAGTTTATTATGGCCTTGTCCATTCATTCATTTCTATTCATCTGTTTATTACGTCTCTACTTTCTTTTGTGTCTTTAAAGCTTGGATATGGTAATATGGTGATGAAAGAGATTAAGCAGAAGAACAAGCATATATAAAAGCAAAGGCCCTGCTTTTGTCACATTTTCTAGGATTAATTAGGGAGTAGAATTTACATGTCCCAGCTCCAAATGAAGGGTTACATCTTTCAAAGCAAAATTATGAGGGTTCACAGATGTGCTTTCTTGCCTGAACATAATATCAGTGAAAATTGGCTTCTATTGTATCTTTGGTACATATAATGAGGGCTACTGATGCCTCAAGGTATAAAGACTTTTTTATTTATAAAAAGAATACTACTTATGTGGGTATTAAAATAAGAACAATAATGTTCAGTACAATAAAAGATACTATCCTCCTGTATTAATGGTTGCATTATATGTTGTTTATTTATACTCCCAATCAAAATTTATTTTTCATCTAATGTGTACCAATTGAGGAAGAAGAGTAGTAGAGTAGAATATACTAAGAAAGGAATAGTAGATGTGATGAACTGAATGTGTCCCTCAAAAATTCATACATAGAAACCTATGTCTTGATGGTATTTATTGGTGGAGTCTTTGAGAAATAGGAAAGCGACACCATCATGAATGGGATTAGCTCCTGAAGATGTGATATGTAAGACCTAATTTTGCCTTATGCTGTTTGCCACATAGGGCCCCAGCTAGAAATGAGAAGACTGCAAACCAGTAACAGCTGTCTCTAGACACTGGATCTTGAACTTTTATATAGGGGTTCCTAGTCTCCAGAAACATAAAAGACAAATATTTATTGTAATATCCATGGCAATTCATTCTAACAAGAGGAAGTGAGCAGCATAATAGAAATAGTGTAGAACTAGAAAATGATATAAAAGGTCTGGTTGAAAGGTTTGATGACTCTTGATCTCCAGAAAAAATAGGAGGAATGGAAGTAGCATGTTCAGATAAGTACAAAACTGTGGAGCAGTGATGGCATATACATTGCCCTAGAACATGAAACTTCAAAATGCTATTGCATTAAATACAACATGTAGAGTTGACTGTGTCTTTTTTATTTTGTCCTGCTACTTGACATCCCAAAATGTTTTCCACAAACCAGACATGCACCCTGCTCTCTGACCCCTGCATATCAAGCCCATTTGGACCTCAGAGATGTAGTAATTTTTTACCTTCCTCCATGAATACCTTTTTTAAAAAAAATATATGTGTAGCCAGGTCTTTGTAGCTATTAGTTTTCAAAACAGCCTTCCTTAGCCCAAGAAACCAATACAAGTCTTTTACCTCATACTTTTTATTATTCCATATTTTGTAGCCTTTGTGTTATTGTGCCAATCAGTATCTAAATTGTTTCATGTATCTAGTTAATTTTGGATATTTTCCTATTTATTTTTCTAGAAATAAAATGTAAGTTTCAGGAGCATAAGGAATATATTGGTCTTATTTACCATTGTATTCTTATCATAGCTAAGCTATTACCCAGTGCATAGTAGGTTCTTAAATATTCTGTTTGGAATAAAATATTGAATTGTATTTCAATTATATAGTTCTCTACTTTGTAAGGCAGTTCTTTCCCCAACCTTATAAATGTTTAAGTGGAGATCAAATAGAAATAAGGTGACTATTAAGGAGATCCTCTATCAAAGTAGGAATATTGTCATGTATTCTTTATACTCTGTGATTTCATTATGCCTCAAATCTAGGGAGAATGAGATACTATAGTATTGTCCACCTAATATTAAGATTTCTGGAATTCAAGAAAGATTTCAATGTTAGTTATTTCATTAAAAATGCTGCTTTGTCTCTAGGACATTTTAAGATTAGAACATCATCTCTTAGAATGTTTCTGGCTTTAGTTCAGTTTCAGAAGGATCAATTACAAACACCATTTATAGAGCTGCAGAATTCAGAAGAAATCTCTACCAGGGATCATTCAACTTCTCCCCTTTGTTTGTATTGAAGAAAAGTTTTCTCAGGAACATGTGGATGAGCTGAGTCTTGAAGAATAGAAGAGGTTTGGGACCATACCAGGTATTTTAGGGTGCAAAGGAAATTCAATAGTGATATAACCACAGAAAATGTGAACATAGGACCTTGCATGAAAGAATAACTAGGTCTATTTGAGCAGACAATGCACTTTTAAGAAAGCTTTGGAGATGAAATGTGACAAAGGTTAGCCTGAACCATATAGAAATGTGAAGTTTATACTTTCTCTGTAGAGACAAGGATGGTCGAATAAGGGAGAAATATGTCTATGAAAAAGTGAAAAATTCTGCCCAACAAGTTTGGGTGATATTCAATTTATATTTCTGAGAGAGAAAATAGAATTAAAGAGGTTAGGTTATCTATGGTTACCCAGCATATAGTTCATTTAGAACTGAAAGTGTTCTAAATACTTGTTCAATATATTTTCCATTATATTGTAGAATTGATGAGGTGGGCATCATACTTGCCATTTTAGCCATTTCCAAGTATGTTTAAAAAATCCAGTAAACCATTAAGGATAATTCATTCTTAGTCGATGCTCCAGAGTCATTATTGAGGGTATCGGGGTATAACACATGCCTGACAGAGACTGATGAAGAACAGTGCCATAGAGCTCCATGTTCCTCTGTAAGTAAGACGACCCTTCTGCAATGTCTGTTGTGCATGGCCCAGCTGGGGAGATGATTAAATTTACACATTTGATGGGAATGATCAAATACCTCTCACCACCTGCTCAGGGTTCGTTTTTTATTTTTTTTTTATTTCCAAATGCTGCACTGGCTAGAATCCTTCTGTTTTAGTTGATGAATAATCTATTATTTGGCTGCCCAGTTCTCTCCTCTTCCAAAGACTATCATGTCCCATCACTGCTTCTGCATCACCACTGACTGGGCCAGTTGGTGGTTTTAGAGTTACCATATTAATAGGGAAATCAAAACTGGAGACCAAGTGACAAGAAAGCTGATCAGGTTTTAGTATTTCCATTCATCGTTTCTTAAAGAAAGGAACATGGAACTGCTTTTGACAATGTCTGTGCTTTGAATAATTGCTCTGATATCCTTTTGCAAAATAACTTTAAATCCACAAACACTATGGCCTATAAAGTTTGGATCAGACAGTCTTAATTTTCAATACTTGTTCTACCATCAAGTACTTACAAAATGTTAGAAAAGTAATTTTACTTTTTGTTTCTCACTTTTAAAGTGAAATACAGTATTTACCAATTAGGATTCATTGAGGGGAATACTATGAGATACAATGCAGCACAATGTGAAGTCTCTACAATAACATTCCCTTATCTTTATGAATTCAAAGATTGATAAACTGCAAGTAAAGTATTTTGTTTTATCCACATTCTCATAATAGGAATATTAGCCTTATCCTATTGTAGAGAAAGGGCTGTAAGTAAAGTGTGGTTAGGTGGCTAAGTTTAGATTGATGAAGAGAATGGAGAATGTGAGTTTGCTTCAAAATATATATCTGAAAAAAAAAGAGATGCTTGTATCTGGTATTGGGACATAGGGCAGGTCCTGGGTGGCCATCAACACAAGTTCACCATGTCTTGAAGATATATTTTAAAAGGAAGATGAGTACAGAGAGACATGACATATTCTATTATGTTTAATGACTTTAAAATTATATGATAAATAATATATCAAAGAGACATTCAAGAGCACCGGACTGTGATTTAGGCACCTTAAACAACTAGAGTTTCTTGTTATTCTTTAGTTTTGTAATTAAATACAGTTATCACTCAACATCTCCATACTTTAATCCCTTAATTTGTACAGTCAATGAACTATGCCAAGAGTTGATAGGAAGAATGTGTAGGACATAGCTGGCTTATTTATAATGCCTGCAAAGCAGCAATGGTTATTGTAAGATCTTTGAAGAGCAAAATAAGAGGATGGAGTGATGGCTCAGTTAAAAACGTGTCTGTTGTCCCAGCATAAGAGTTTGAATTGGGGCTGTGCATGCAAGATACCCAAAGCTCTTTATTCAGTTAGTATAGCTGAAACTACAAACTTCTTTTCCTCTGAGAGACTCCCTATTACCAAAGTTAGAGAGCCACTGAGGAGTTATGTTATTCAGATTAGAAAATAGGTCTAAGCAGGGCGTGGTGGCACACGCCTTTAATCCCAGCACTTGGGAGGCAGAGCCAGGCGGATTTCTGAGTTCGAGGCCAGCCTGGTCTACAGAGTGAGTTCCAGGATAGCCAGGACTACACAGAGAAACCCTGTCTCGGAAAAAAAAAAAGAAAGAAAAGAAAATAGGTCCAAGAAGTCATCATTTTACATCTTTTTGTGTTTTACTCTCATCATTCAACATTAACCATATCAAAGATTTTAAGATTTTTACATCCCCTCCTATGCCTCCTGAGACCAACTTTCTAGTCTTAGCTACAAGTACCAGAATACAAATATTGGTATCATCTCTATAGCGTACAAAAACTACCATATTGTTACATGAAGATGACGATAATATATGTGTTTGAAAAGGAATATTTGAATTAATCTGATTTGATATGTACCTTGTAGACAGTATGAATATATCTAATAAATTTGAAATAAAGTTTTACATAAAGAAAAGCTAAAGAAAATTATTTTTATTGGATATTTTATCTATTTATATTTAAAATGTTATCCCTTTTTCCTGTTTCCCCTCTGCAAACCCCTTATCTCCCCCTCCTACCCCTACTTCTATGGAGGAGATCTACCCACACCCACCCACTCCCTCCTCACCTTCCTCACATTCCTCTACACTGGGACATTAAGCCTTCATAGGACCAAGGGCCTCCCCTCACATTGATGCCAGATAAGCTGTCTTCTGCTACACATGCAGCTGGAGACATGGGCCCCTACCTAAAGGAAATATGGGGTCAAAGAGTGAAACAGAGACTGAAGGAAAGGCTATGTAGAGATTGTCCCACCAGGGGATCCATTCCATACATAGTCACCAAACCCAGACACTGTTGTGGATGCCAAGAAGTGCTTGCTGACAGGAGCCTGATATAGCTGTCTCCTGAGAGGCTCTGCCAGAATCTAACCAATACAGAGGCAGATGCTCACAGCCAACCATCGGACTGACCACAGGGTCCCTAATGGAGGAGTTAGGGGAAGGACTGAAGGAGCTGAAGGGGTATCCTTTGTAACCAACAATTTTCATTCCTGTCTTAGTGTTGTACTTGCTGGCTTAATTGTCAAGTTAATAGCTATTTGAAAAATTATTATGGGACATCTGGTTAAAACACTGAATAATCCCACAAGTAAATTCATATGGTCTTCACTAGATTTAAAGTATTTGACAACAGAAGTAATCCCTTCTAACTTACTGTAACCTATAGTACACATTTTCATCTTTTTCTCCCTCGCTCTATTTCCTCTTCCCCTCCCTCTCTCCCACTCTCTTCCCCCATCTCACATAGCATAGGCTAGGCTTTTCAAAATTGCCATGTAACTAAAAAATATATTTGAACTGCTGATATTCCTGTCTTTAAATGATGGCTGATTTGGCTGATATTATAGTTGGGAACTACTACATGCAGCTCTCATTCCTTTAATTCTCAAGTTCATGCAACTTCAATGTAAAAGGCTTCCCTAATGGATGTTCCTATTTTACTATTTATGGGGGGGGGGGAGAATGGAACCTATGGAATCCAGAAGGGAGGCCAAGAGAATTTAATGAAACTCGTTATTTTGTGTGTTGAATAGAAAAAATGATAATAGAAAAAAGAAACTAAAATAAATATATACCTTCCCTGTCTACATTGCTGTTTCTTACTAGGACAGAGGCAGACTTTACTGATTCTATTTGTAGCTTGTGTTTTGCTGATTTGTCTACTACCTCTTATTTCTCTACAAGATTTTCTTCTGATGACAGAATCAATTTAGTTCTTTTTGTTCATCTGTAATGCAAGATGCAAGATACTAACTGAAAATAATTGAATTTATTCACACTCATTTAAATGGGTAAGTACTTAGTTGTGTGACAATTGTTATCAGTTGTAAAGCTCTTTGGTCCAGCTTAATTTCCAGTCAATTATTAGTCACCATGCCAAAGGTTAAAATTAAAATAGGAGTTCATATCTTACTGTAGATTTTCCCAGGACAGGGCTAAAATTCTTGGCCAAGTGCCAAGAATTCTTGTTGACTCAGAGGAGTGAGGATTTCATCCTAAACCACACCACAGTGTCTTTAGGCAGTCATTTTGACTTCTCGGATTGCATTTGTATTGTAGTATTAGATGAGATACAACCTAGCAATTGTCGAGGCCCTCATCAAAAGTTGAAATGTTAAATAAGATGAGATTTGGGAGAAATGTGTAGAAGAGGAAGTATGAGGAAGAATAACTCATATTAAAGACATTTTAAAAAGTATACAAATACAAATATATAAAAGAAATTCAAATAGGTTATCCTATTACAGGGAGACAATGCCTGTCTCACATACCATGGAATAGCAAATAAAGGAGCTCAGTGCCAGGTATGAATATCTCTTCTCCATTTGTTTGTCATTGGGATTTCATAAATACCCTTTCCATAAACATCACATTCTGTTGCTATTGGTTACCCTTCGTAACTTGACGATAAGACTCTATAAGTGAACATACCACATACTTGAATTGCAGCACATGGGGAAATCAAGTTGGTACTGACCTGGAAACTTCATCCTTACTGACTAGCTTTCACTAGAAGGTACACTATGCAATCTCCTTGGTTCGGGTGTGTGTGTGTGAGAAGTAATCAAAAGTCTTGACAAGCTGTCAATCCTATATGTTACAATAATGACTTAGCTTGGCAAGATATGTCTACTTGTGTAGTAGTTAATAGTGGCACAAATGTTATGGCAATAATTAGCAACTTTATGATTGGATTTAAGGTCTATGCCTCAAAGTGAAACTCATGTCTAGTTTTGTTAACTGAGGCAGAAAGCTATAGCTGCCTAAGTCATGGGGAAAAACCTCATATTATTCTCCTAAATGGACTAAGAAATAAACTGCCTTCTCAATTCTTACTTTTAAAGCTATAGATTCAGGAATCTTTCAACTCTCTCCAGAGAAGCTTCTTTTCTTTTTCTTTTTCTTTTTCTTTTTCTTTTTCTTTTTCTTTTTCTTTTTCTTTTTCTTTTTCTTTTTCTTTTTCTTTTTCTTTTTCTTTTTTCTTTTTCTTTTTTCTTTTTCTTTCTTTCTTTTTTGCAGTATATGGTGAATAATATAGAAACTCATTATTGGTCAGTATTTAGAGAATAAGAGACTGTGGAATCCTCATCTTTAGTGGGAGATTTGCATTGTACAACCTCTTCTCACGGCTCAAGGTTCATTATGGAAGGAAGGGAGCAAAGATTATAAAAGGCAGTAACTCTATGTATCTGTAAAAAGTATTCCTGGGTATGACATGACTATTGCACATATAAACTCACAGTTGCTATGAGTAAATGTTCAATATTTGTATGAGATTAAGCCAGCAAGAATCTTGGCATAGAAGTAGGAAAGTCTCATGAAGCCCCTACAAACTGAGAACCTATTGACTGTAGATAGAACAAAAGTCAGTTTTCTTCAGGGATGTGATCCCACAGAAGCTATACTCATGACCATTCAAGTAGCAGTAAGTGACCTAAGTAGATTTAAAAACAAAGTTTATCAAGTTTGAGGGGAAAGTCATGGGGCTTATAGCAAGAGAAATTAAAGGGGAAGAATTGGGGCTAGATTTGCTCAAAACACATTATATGCATGTATGAAGTTCCCAGTCACAGAGTTTAAAAAAAAGAGGCACTGGATTGCAGTCAATTTGTAAGTAATATATTATTCCATAAGTCTTTTTGTATTATTAACCTTACTATACACCATTAAAATATTTTGAATTTGAAGTGGTGTATAATAAAGCATATGAAAAGACTCAAGTCAGATAAAAAGCCTAAGCTACTTAGGACATACCAACCCAAAGCATATGTTTTCAGTCTGTTGGTGTAAGGAATGTGAGCATGAGTTTTGGGTACAACTTTGTCCATTTACTGATTAAATAACCTAAAGTATATTGTGTAGCATTTTATGTCATGCTCATTTAAGAAAATAAACATGATATTCATATGTCTAAAGATTTATTTCTGTGAAGATTCACTATATTTATATACTAAATTCCTAATGATATTCTGCTATGCTCATAGATGGGGGCCTAGCCTAGTTGTTATCAGAGAGACCCAAGAACTGATGGAAACAGATGCAGTACCCACAGTCAAACATTAGGCAGAGTGTGGAGAATCTTGCAAAGCAGGGAAGGAGGGAGTATAAGAACCATTGGGATCAGGAGCAGCACAAGAAACCCACAGAATTAACTGACATGGGCTAATAAGGGCTCACAGAAACGGAACCAAGAACCAAGGAGAGCCTGTATGAGACTGACCTAAGCCTTCTGAATACATATTACAGTTGTGAAACTTGGTCTTCTTATGGGATTCTTCACAGTGAGGATAGCAGCTCTTTCTGACTTTTGCCTGTCTCTAGCACCTTTTCCTCCTACTGGGTAGCCTCATCTAGCCTTAATATGAGGGAAGATGCCTATTCTTGCTGTAACTTGATATGCCATGGCTAACTGATGTCCATGGAAGACCTACCTCTTTTCTAAGAGAAACAGAGGATAATATGGAGGAGAAGACTTGGGGAAGTAGGAACGGTGGACTGACATAATTATTACCAAATAAAGGCTAACTGTTGTCATTATTTCTCTAATCATTACAAGGGACAATTAGAGATGAAAAGTAAGAGATTATGAGGGAGAATTAAGAATATGGTGGATCATACTGTTATAGATTTTGAGTAGTATTTACTTGCTAATTATCTCACTGTTATAAATGATATAAATAAAACTCAAGAAAATCAAGTGGCTGAGCTCATAGTAATATAGCTTTTAACATACCTGGTATGTATATTTTCCTTTTATCAATATCATATACTAATTCTTAACTGTAGAACATGCCCCATAAACTCATTTAAAAATGTTTGAAGTAATTCTAGACATGAAGAATAGTTACATAAAATACTATGAAATTTATTATATATACAATTTATCCAGATTTTCAAGTTGACCTTTTTACTACATTTTTGTTTTTGTTGTTGTACATTCTCTCTACAGAAAAAAATCAATATTTTTTCCTGATCTATTTAAGAGTAAATTGCATGCATGGTATTTGTTTAATCCTAAACCTCCTCTGTATTTCTCAAGTTCAAAGGTAATTTTACATCACTACAGTACAATCATTAAAAATAATGCTGTTGCATACAATATTATTTACTTTATAGTCATTGTCCAAACATTTCCAGTGGTCACACTAATGTGTTTTGTAGGAAGAATATTTCTTGCCTGGTTCTTGAGAGCATAGGTTTAATACTTAATGGAAGACTCACCTCTAGTAGACGTTGAAGAATCACCAATGAAATGTGTTTACAAACTCCTCAATAAGCTGATTCCATATGTTTTAATGACAGAGGTGAAATACCTTTGAGACTTTTTTTTTCCTTTTTTCATTGTCACCATCAATCCAAAGTAGTCAGCAAGATGCAAATACCATTTCCTCATAGACTAGAGGAAGCCATTAGTACAAGTGACAGGTTCCTGGGCCTTAAGTGGATCTGTAGTGTGTGGTCCAAACCATAAATGAATGGTTGTTTGTGTTTAAACCTTAGAGTGAAAATGAAGTAAGGTTTTGGCACGTATACCTCCTGCTGAGAACAGACAAATAAAATTCATAAAATCAAGTCTTAGGTCAAAACTCTTCTATTTACTTAGCAAATGACAGATTGATAGGGCTATGTCTTGGAAAATATTCAGAGACTTGTCTGAGGCTAATGGAGGTTGAGATATATGAGAGAAGGTTTCCTTTTACACACTCCTTTGTTTTATCCTAGCTGGCAGCACCTCAAATGAAGAGATTAAGATGTATTACTGTCTATTCAGCATCGTGGATGAAAAATACCTAGGCATCATTAGAACATGGTTGTAGGAGTCTGTTTGTTATGGCCACATTACACTACAATCTTGTTCAGTTCTGTGTGGTTCAGGACGGCCTTAAAATATTGGTGATTTTCCTGTTGGGGTTATACACATGTGTGGCAGGAAACTTAACCCCTTTCATAGGGGAAAAGGACTTAGAGAAGAGTTCTTGGAATTCTAGTGAAGTGCTGAACATAGCTTCACTGTTTCTTTTCCTCTCGTGGGGTTCTTGTATTGTATATGCATGTTTTACAACTGCATTCCTGAGCAGAAATAAAGGGGAAATATGATTTTAGAAACCTTTGTCCTACATGAGGTTCTGAAGTTTGCCTGTTCTAATAGCAATATAAGTCTCCTTCTATACCTTGCTACTTTGTACCTCTTTAAAGACTTAGCATCTCTAAAAAAGACTTTGCAGTAACATATAAATACATGCAATTTGTGAATACTTACAAGTAACCAATGTGATATAGGTAAAGATTTAGAATATCTCTGCTTCTTATCCTCTTCCAATTATGTACTGCTGCTTACATATAACTTTCTACTTTTAAGAGTCCTTAGTTGGAAAAAATGTCGTTTGTTGTAGTCTGAGTTTTAGTGTTTCTGTTGCTGTGATGGAACATAATGACCAAAGCAAGTTGGGGAGAAAAGGATTTATTTGATTTATCCTTCCATATCACAGTTCATAACTGAAGGAAGCCAGGACAAGAATTCAAACATGGCCAGAACCTTGAGGTTGGAGCTGATGCAGTTTGTGGATGGGTGCTGCTTACTGGCTTGCTCCCCATGTCTTGTTTAGCATGCTTTCTTGAGAACCCAGGAACATCAGCCTACAGGTGGCACCATGCACAATGGGCTGGAATGTCTCACATCAATCACTACACTGTCAAAAGGATAAATCGGCAACCAACAATTTGGGAAAAGATCTTCACCAACTCCACATCCGACAGAGGGCTAATATCCAATGTATACAAAAGAACTCAAGAGGTTAGACCCCAGAAAACCAAATAACCCTATCCAAAAATGGGGTACAGAGCTAAACAGAGACTTTTCACCTGAAGAAATTCTGATGGCTGAGAAACACCTTAAAAAATGTTCAACATCATTAGTAATTAGGGAAATGCAAATCAAAACAACCCTGAGATTTCACCTCACACCAGTCAGAATGGCTAAGATTAAAAACTCAGAAGACATCAGGTGTTGGCGAGGATGTGGAGAAAGAGGAACACTCCTCCACTGCTGGTGGGAATGCAAGCTGGTACAACCACTCTGGAAATCAGTCTGGTGGTTCCTCAGAAAACTGGACGTGATACTTCTGGAGGACCCAGCCATACCACTCCTGGGAATATACCCAGAAGATTCCCCAGCATGCAATAAGGATACATGCTCCACTATGTTCATAGCAGCCTTATATATAATAGCCAGAAGCTGGAAAGAACCCAGATGTCCCTCAACAGAGGAATGGATACAAAAAATATATATACACAATGGAGTACTATTCAGCCATTAGAAACAATGAATTCATGAAATTCTCAAAGAAATGGATGGAGCTGGAGAACATCATACTAAGTGAGGTGACCCAGTCTCAAAAGAATACCCATGGTATGCAGTCACTGATAAGTGGATATTAACCTAGGATCTTGGAACACCAAAGACACAAATCACATAACAAGTGATGTCGGACAAGAAGAAAGGAGTGGGCTACACAGAGAAACCCTGTCTTGAAAAACCAGAAAAAAAAAAGAAGAAGAAGAAGAAAGGAGTGGATACTGGTGCTAGAATGGACCAAAGCATCATTGTGGGGGAGTACAAGAGCAGGGAGGTGGGAGGGGGTGGATGAGGGAGCAGGGGGAGGGAAAAGGGCATGTGGGACCTTTGGGGGTGGGGAACCAGAAAAAGGGAAATGAATTGTAAATATAGAATATATCCAATAAAAATTTTTTAAAAAAGAAAAAAAATCACTAGATAAGAAAAAGCTGAATCTTTTTTTGTTTTTGTTTTTGTTTTTTTGGTTTTTTCGAGACAGGTTTTCTCTGTGTAGCTCTGGCTGTCCTGGAACTCACTTTGTAGACCAGGCTGGCCTCGAACTCAGAAATTCGCCTGCCTCTGCCTCCCAGGTGCTGGAATTACAGGCATGTGCCACCAATGCCTCGCTGAAAAAGCTGAATCTTTTAAAGGCATTTCATCTCTGACGACTTTAGGTTATGGAAAATTGATATAAAAACTAGTCATAATGTTTATTTGTTTAAATATCATCATAGTCTTTATTTGTTTAAATATCATAAAGTCTATAGTGTTTATTAATTTAAATGTCATATGAATAGAATTATATAGGATGCATATAGCATTATGTAATAATGTGTGTGTAAGTGTGTGTACATCTCTCTTTTGTCTGATTCTTTAATCAATATTATATCTGTAATTTAATCTGTGTTACATGTCTGTGTAGATTTTCTTTACTATATTACATTTCCTTCTGTAGATAGATATTAGGGTTTATTCCAGTTTTTAGGTATTATGAGTAATGTTCCTAATATATAAACACATTCATTATAACAAATATACACCCAAGATTAAGACTAAGATCATGCCTAGGGAGAAGTCATATCCAGTTTGCTAGCATCTGTTCTGGTCAATACCTATTGAACTGCTATAATTATTTAGTACATTTTATCCAAGAATTTTGTTTTTATAAATAAAATAAAACATTACAATTATAATAAAGAGAATCCCTTTAAAGTTCAAATTTAAGATCTAGTCAATTATATTTGCAAAGTAATTGTATGTGCCCAAAAATACGTATGCCCCCTCTAAATCTTCTTTGTTCATATTCCCCTCATCATCCTCTTTTCCTTTCCACCAATCTCTTCATTCCAATGGTTTACCATCTATTTTTCAAGTGCCTGTTGGTTGTTTGTGGCCCACTGTGTTTGTTTAGGGTTGCTTGCCTGAACAGGGGAGAAAGATCATTTACTTGTACCTTGTAAGGTATTTTATAAGTGGCTACCTTTGAGGAATATGATTACTCCTCCCCAAGAAAGTATTATATAACCATAGCTCCCTAAGAAGGGGTGGGTCTTTATGTGTGCATTCCTTCTCCATTATGGAATAATGATTGGTTCAGTATTGTGCAGGTACCCACTGTTGCTGTGAGGTCATGAGTGCAACGGCCATGTTATCTCCAGAAGACGTCTTTTAATAGCACTCCTTCCTATCTCCTGGCCATTACATGCTTTCCAGAACTTCTTTTATGATATTCCCTGAGCCTTGTAAGAGGATAAAAATATCTTTCTTATGAATGCTCAACAGTCACATATTCTTAGGGTTAGGGTTAGGGTTAGGGTTAGGGTTAGGGTTAGAGTTAGGGTTAGGGTTAGTCAAAATTCTTAGTCACATATTCTGCACCATTTAGAAATGTCTTGATTTACTATCACCCACTCCAAGCAGAAGCTTCTCTTATCAAGGCTGAAAACGGTACTAATTGAAATGTAATAATTACCATCAAATTTAGAAGATAGTTTGAAAATGTGTCCATATAGCAGAACAATAATGGCAGATTTCTAGGGCCTATGTCCTCCCCAGTCATAGTCCCTTGATCAAGTTTATATAACCAAGCATGAATTTTCTCTGTGGAGTTGCCTAACATACAATCAGAAATTACTTGGTAGTCTCATAACAGTAACACACTATTGCACCCTTGGTTTTGTTGGTTATTGAACAGTATATCTTTTCTACTTTTTATTTTTGAACATTTTAATTTCTAATCATTTATTTTCATTTTATGCTTTTTGTGTCTTTTCTATACAGCACATCATATTTTAGAATTTTGGACTTGAAGCTTCATACTTTTAATTGAAATATAGAATTCATTTTTACTTACTGTAGTAATTGATAGATTTGTGTTTAAATTTATCAACTTATATGTTTTCTGTTTTCTTCTCAGGTTTAGTTTACCCTGATTTTATTTTCAATATTGTTATTTCTAATGTTGGTACATTTTTCTCATTTTATTGGTAATTGGATTGGAAATCATAAGTCCAATAATTTATTAAAGTAAAAATTTATTGGTCATTTTACTATCCTTTAAAAATTGACAGATGTTAAAATAGTTAACTGTATTTTCTTGTTCTTAATTTATGTTATTATTTCCCCTTTTAAGTTTTAGATAAGCAGAAAAACACATGACTTTTTTTTGTGAGCATTAAAATCCCAAACTAATTTTTAAAATTTATATCCTGATCATAACCCCCCTCCTTCAACTTGTCCCACCCTTGCACAGCCTTCCCCCATTACTCCTTCCTCTTCTCCTCAGAGAGGGGAAAGCCTCACATGAGTAACAACTTGCCCTATCAGTTTTTGCAGGATTAATGCCATCCTCTGGCCCTGAGGCCAGACAAAAGCAGCCAAAGGGCTCCAAAGGCAGGCAACAGATTCAGAGTGAGGGAACCCACATGAAGACCAAGCTACACATCGGCTACAAATATGTAGTGAACCTAGATTGAGACCTATTAGAATTACACCTGACTTCTCAGCAAAGACTCTAAAACCCAAACTAAATGTTTATAGTCAGTACTTTTTCATATTCTCCCCTGGTGGGAGTTTTTCTTTGCCCTCTCTCACTTCCTGACTCTCTGTCCTTTGTCGGATTGATATTTTCTCATCCGAGTTAATATTTTCCTTAGTTTTAGTCAACTTGTAGTGGACTTCTTAATTTGGTCTACCAGAATAACTTTTATTTTATGTTCATTGTTGAAAGTTACTTTTTATTGACTTCTATGTTGGAGTATTTCCCGATCCTTGAAATCTTTTTTCATTGATTTTGGTTTCTAATTTTGTTGATATTCTTTTATTGGCTAGGTATTTATCCTTTGAATATGTTTTCTTGCTTTATATCTTGAATGTTTTTTCTTCTTTTTTATATATTTGCCTTTCTTTTTATTTATTTTTTGGGAATTCATATATGTACAGCTATCCTCCATTAGTTTTGGCAAGCTTTGTTTTTCTTTCCTAAAACACTTCTAGCCCATGTTAACTTTATTGATGAGATTTGGGTTTCACATACATTACATTTTATCGTTTTTTCCCCTCTACCTATATTACCTTTTTTTTATTTACTTCCCATTATTTCTATTTGTCACATCCTGACTTTTCTTGTAGTACACCTTTTTTCTACTTCCACAATTTACTTTTCTCTTTAAAAATCATTTCTTTCATATCTGTATTTGGTTATTGAACTATTTACCTTTAGAACTTAAATTTACATCTGGTATTTTATTGCTAAGAAGTTCCTTGCTACAGTTTTTTTTTATTTTTTAAGTTTTTTTATTGGATATATTCTATATTTACATTTCATTTCCCCTTTTTTTGTTTCCCCACCCCTGTAAGGTCCCCCATGCCCTTTTCCCTCTCCCTGCTCCCTCATCCACCCCTTCCCACTTCCCTGTTCTGGTATTCTCCTACACTGATGCTTTGATCCTTTCCAGCATTAGTGTCCATTCCTTTCTTCTTGTCAGACATCATTCGGTATGTGAATTGTGTCTTTGTTGTCCCACGACTTTAGGCTAATATCCACTTATCAGTGAGTGCATACCATGGGTATTCTTTTGAGACTGGGTTACCTTACTTAGAATGATGTTCTCCAGCTCCATCCATTTCTCTAAGAATTTCATGAATTCATTGTTTCTAATGGCTGAATAGTATTCCATTGTGTATATATACCACATTTTTTGTATCCATTCCTCTGTTGAGGGACATCTGGGTTCTTTACAGTTTTAAGGTCATCTTTTATCTAGATGAGATTACTATGCATATTTATATGATAGATTTGTCTTTATTCTTCCTATTTTTCTTGTGGATTTTTGGTTACTTTTTTTAATGGTTATATGCTCTAATATCTCTTTCTGTGGTTGGTTATTTTTGCTTACTGAACTTCTTCATGCAGTGTAGAATAGGATTTGGAGCTAAAGGGTAATTGTGAAGATGAGTCAGATACATCCTATATTTCATGCCAACTTCTCTCATTAGTGATACCCTATATAATGTGATATATTTGTGGTAATTAATGAAGTAGATACAATGCATTACTAGTAATAAGGTCAATAGAATGTTCTCATTTGCTTAGTTTTTTTTTTAAACAATGTCATTATTTAGTTTCAGGGCCCCATTCAGAATGACATTAATTTGCTATGTATATGAGTTTTGGGCTATAGAAGTTACTCATACCTTCCTTGTTATTCATAAATTTCTCAGGTTTGAAGACTCAGGCAAGACATGTATTATAAACTCTTTCATTTGGCATGTGTCCAAATTATGAAAATGTATATGTAAGGTCACAATAAATCTGTCATACTAACTAGAGGTAAGAAATTATTCTATAAATAGCAATTATATGTACAAAAATGACTCCATAAAGGTATCAGACTAATTTATTTGAGAAAGTCAGATTATGAATAAAGAATAATGATTTTCTATAGCCTTTATGGGACTTCCTACCTTATTAAAGTCTTTGATAATTATACAAAATATTTTAAATTTCGGTATTTACGGAATCACCTATGATCCAAGTAAAAATGTTTGAAAATAACATGTAAAAAATCAGAGCACTCAATGTAGGAACACAATATGGAGTGTATTTTAATAGTGAAGTTTTTTTGTGTTATTTATGTAAAAAATAGTGTCAAATTTGACTGTTTCTATAATTAGAAGAATCGTGTGGAAAGCAATCTCTGGTCAAATTGGGTCATAATAATATTTTCACTGAAACTGTAACTACTACTAAATGGAAAATATTCTGTACTTGTTTAAAACCCAGTATCCTACACATTGAATACAGTGATGCTAGAGATGCTAACAATTCTTTTAAAACAACAACAACAACAACAACAACAACAACAACAACTCATTGTCTCAAGGTTTTATATTCTAACAAATGCTTGAACTGCTTTTTTCCCCTGTATTATTTGGAATGATGATTTTCAAAACACTCAGGTAACAGTAGTCTTTTGTAAGCTATAGCCTCTTTTAAAGGAGTTAAGTGCTTGACAATAAAGAAGGCCTTTTGATAAAATTTCAAAATTGTTTATATTATAAAGGCATAAACAGCTCAAAATCATATGACTGTCAGAATCAAGGGCTTTGTGAGGTCACTGAGATAAATGGAGGCAAAATTTTATGAAAAGAACTGGGAAATTCCATAAAAATGAGAATAGGAGATGGCAAAGAAAATGAACAGCTAAGGCAAAAAAAAAAAAAAAGAGAAACTACAGAAATGAATGAGGGTGAATTGATAGTAGGCATTTCACATGTCAGAAAGGAGGCATAGAATGGCGAGGTGATTATCGGCTAGCTTTTCAGAGAAGAAGTTTCTCATAAAAGAGGATAATGGCATATGAAATTGGCCAGAGGAATTGAAAAGGAAGAAAGTGTGGATATGGTGGCAGCAAAGCACAAAGTTAAAATGTAGGAAAACAAGAAATGACAAACTGAAGAGCAAACTACAATTCTCCTGTGATGGGATCAACTAAGGTCCCTCAAGCATTTTACTGCTGAGACTCAGCTCACTGGAACCCCCAGGAAGAACGCTAACCCCTCGTATGACACAATCAGTGTCCCTTGTTGCCTCTGATTCTTTTCCATTAGGTAGGTTGTGACTAAAAATGTATCTCTTCTAAGAACAGGTCCTGATTTATCAAGAGTAAATATTAGTAGGCGTATGGCGATTCCCATAAATGTATGGTATGCTTCTATGTTGAATATACTGCAAGAGGCATGAGTAAAAACTATTAAAAATGCAAATCATAAACAATTGAACACAAAGGAAAAGGCAGTGATGCTGTATGTCACTCAAATATTTGACAATTTTTGTTATGGTTTTTTGAACACCTAGAAATTGGAGGTTTCTGAGGGACTCCTTGGATCTAGGGTTACACTGTTATAAATTATACGGTAATGGTGGTGGTTTTGAGTTAGCTGCTCATGAAGAGGAATTTCATTTTTCTGTTATTACACATGTCCTATTTTTTTCAGCTGCCAATGTGTACTCATTGCCTGTGGAATGCATAAATAAATACAATCATATTAAACTCTTTCGTATGATATATTTTCTTATCCTCCATCTTAGGATCCTTAGTGCGAACTTTAGAAGGACGTTTAATAATGACTATATTTTATTTATTTATAGATGAGAAAAATGCAGACTTAACAAGATAAAATGACAAAAATAACTTCATAGTGTGGAGGAATGATTAGACTATACTCTAGTTTTTTAGAAATTGGAACCTCAACACTCATACTTTCATCACTGAAGCTCTTGTTACTTTGATTCTTCATTTGTTCTATTTCTTTGCTATTATTCTCTTTATCCTTTCTCAGTGCTAAGATAAAACCAGTCTCCCTAGAGCATGGGAGTCTCCTGGGCAGCAGAGTTGTTAAAGGTTGAAATTGAATCCATACTTGTACAGAAATGGATAAATTACATTGGTGTTTCTGTGCATTCATACTAGTCCTTATGGGCTCTTGGCCTCTTACTTTTCTTCTTGATTTTTCATGGAGTATGCATGTGTTAGACACAGGGAACAAAGTCTAATAATTAGTAGTAGTCTGATGATTTTCATGTCAAACTCGGTGTGAATTAATGTTAAATTATTAGCTACTAAGTATTAAATGCTGAACAACAGTAAAATACTAGATCAGACATTTGTATATAAATAACATTATGAATGTGAAATAATTTTGACTGTTGATTACATTGGATTAAGATATAAGTTCCTGTGTGTTTGTGAGAATGTAAGTGCTGAGTGATGGCCTGTACTGGACAGAAGCAGCACAATTCCACAGCCTGAGTTCCTGGACTGAATAAGAAAACAGCTCTGCATTGTCATTTTCCTTTTCATATGTTCTTATCTGCTGAGGATGTCTTATCTGCCTTCTACAGCTATGCCTACCCTGCCATGATAGAGTATATCTATCACTTGTACCAATGAGCCAGAGTAAACCATTGTACTTGTCAGTTACTTCTTGTAAGCTATTTGGTTACAAATAATAAAAATAACAATTATAGAAATATTCTACATCTGTGGGCCAAGAATAATATAGTGGTGAGATCTTTAGGTAACTTTTTTTTGACAATTGGACCATAAGCATTTTTTATGTGGTCTCCGCATTAGGGAATTTATTTTTAAGTAGTTGGAATACCCCAAGGTTTTCTTCAATTGTTCTTTTTTTCTTTTTTCTTTTTTTGATTTGTTTTCTTCGAGACAGGGTTTCTCTGTATAGCCCTGGCTGTCCTGGAACTCACTCTGTAGACCAGGCTGGCCTCGAACTCAAAAATCCACCTGCCTCTGCCTCCCAGAGTGCTAGGATTACAGGCTTGCACCACCACCGCCTGGCTCTTCAATTGTTCTTATATGCTCTAGTTACTTGCTGTCTGGAGCTATCACCATACCATGGACCAGATCTAGGTAGATAAAGTGTTTCTTCTTTCCAACTGTAGGTGAAAATATTTCATGTAGTTGTCAAAGATGTGTAAGTGAATGCCTCCATTTTCTTTTTGAGTAAGTAGACTAGAGAGTAGATTTGGGTGACACAACTTAAAAAACCTAACATCATGGCAGAATTGGAACAATTTGTGTTTGATATACTTGGTGTGGTGGGAATTTAATGGCCGATGCAAGTGTTTGTGAGAAAGTGAGGTTCAATAAGAGGGAATTAAGTCACAAGGTTTTATGAATAAATAGATTAAATATCGAGAAAGTGGAACCATAAAAGCTGAAACCTGTAAGATAGAGACCAGCATATTTATTCTTTTGTGTGAACTTGTCATTTCCTTTTCTTTTTTAAAAGTATTTTTAGTATAAGAATCCTTGTCATTTTCTATGGTAAAATTCTAAAAGACATACTAACCAGATTGTGATGAATAAACCTTGAAAAATAATGTGATTAAAAAGAACATGAGTTTTTACAAAACAGGTTCAGCCCTCTCTTACTCTTCTGCTTTTGCACTCTCTGGCCTTATACTTTTTGTCATGTGATGATACATCAAAACTGGCACTACCTGCTAGCCTGTCCTTTGATAACAGACTGCCAAAGTTCCAAAATAAGGGAAACTACATTTTTTTTTGCTTTTTTTCTTTCCTCTTTGTAACCTGACTAAACCAGAAAATACCTTCATTTTAAATACACCAAAAATCCAATTTGGTTTTAGAATTGGTCATATGAACTGAATGTTAGGAAACGTTTAAACTGTCATGAAAAGAGCATTAAGGGAAAATTCATTGAAAAAGAATACTATAGAAATTCTTGGAATATCCTAGAGATTACTAAACAGTCATGACCAAAATGCTGTCAAAAATGAATAATGAAGGCCCTGAAGATTAGGTCTCAAGAGGAAATGTGGTGAGATACTGGAAACTAGAGGGAAAGGCCATAAATGAGTTACAAAGAACTTGTTGAAGCTGTGTCCGTGCCTCATGACTTGATCAAAGGCAGAGTGCAAGAATGATCAACACATGCATATGTGATAAACAAAATTTCTAAGCCAAAAGTAGAAGATGCTTGTTTATTTTTAAACATGTATTGCAGAGTTTAAGTAAAAAGAAATTATTTCTGTATGGAGTTTAGAATTCTAAGAAGGACATCATGGAAAGAGTTAGAAATTTAATAACTTGATTATATAAATACCAAGAATAGATACTTATGAGAATATACTTTATCCTAGAGGTCATGTATTGAAAATGATAATGAATCTTTTGAAATTGAGACCAAGTAAGGTGTGATACGGTCATCAGGGTTCCCACACCAGATGTAGATAGGCCTGTTATAAAAAGGAATTAGATTCCCTCTCACTCATCCACCTTTATGTTCTTGACACATTTGAATTCTTTGATATAAAATTTTGTAGGCTCTAGAACTGAGAAATATAAATAATAAATTATACAATCTATCACAGCTTCTATTAAAAATATAGGAAGGATACATAATTATAGAACAGAATAATAGCAAATGTAAGATCAAGAGGAATCATTTATATTTCAACTTACTTAGATGATCCAGCTTAACAGCAGAGATTGGACATGTTAGAAGGTATGGAGGCAATTTTCAAACTTAACAAAGCTAGATTCCTTCCTTAGCTGCAAGTTTAGACAAGACCAGAAGAATGAAAACATCAATTGGCATACCATTATGGAGAAGGAAATCTCATAAGGCCCCACACCTAGATGAAGAGCTACATTCTATTAATAACTGACAAGAAAAGTGAAATCAGTCTTCTAATTGAATGAGTCACCTATTTGGTTGTCCAAAACCAAGTGGTCAGTTCTGAAATCATAGATACACAAGCAACATTTAATAGTCTGAGCAGTAGTTATACTCCATGACTACATTTTTATGTGATGGGGTTTGAGACTAAGCATGTTGCATTCAGAAATATATATGTAAAGACATATACAAACATGCATGTGACAACAATTAAAGAAAATAAAGAAGCCATGAACTTGAAAGAGAATGAAGGGTTTGTAGGGTGTAAATGAATGGGTGAAATGATATAATCTCAAAAGTAAAGTAAAAAAAAAGTGATTACTGTACTTACCATGAAGGAGGGATGATAAAAAACACTAGTCTTACTCAACTATAAAAATATAAAATATTATATATTATGTACATATTGTCCTCTAAATGGATTTCTTGTTTTTTATTTATTTTCTATATTCTTTGTTTATATTCCAAATGATTTTCCCTTTCCTGGTTGCCCCCCTCCCCATAAGTCCCATAATCCCTCTTCCCTCTGCCCATTCTCCAATCAACCCCCTCCCACTTCTCTGTCCTAGCAATCCCCTACATTGCTGCATCAAGCCTTTGCAGGACCAGGGCCCTCGCCTTCCTTCTTCTTGGGAATGATTTTTATATGTGAATTGTGTCTTGGGTATTCAGAACTTCTGGGCTAATATCCACTTATCAGTGACTGCATTCCATTTGTGTTCTTTTGTGATTGGGTTACCTCACTTAGGATGATATTTTCCAGATCTAACCATTTGCCTAAGAATTTCATGAATTCATTGTTTTTAATTGCTGAGTAGTATTCCATTGCGTAAATATACCACATTTTCTGTATCCATTCCTCCACTGAGGTGCATCTGGGTTCTTTCCAGCTTCTGGCTATTATAAGTAAGGCTGCTATGTGTCCTTATTGCATGCCAAGGAATCCTCTGGGTATATGCCCAGGAGTGGTATAACTGGGTCCTCTGGAAGTGTCATGCCCAGTTTTATGAGGAACCCCCAGACTGATTTCCAGAGTTGTTGTGCCAACTTTCATTCCTACAAGCAGTGGAGGAGTGTTCCTCTTTCTCCACATCCTCACTAATACCTGCTGTCTCCTGAGTTTTTAATCTTAGCCGTTCTGACTGGTGTGAGGTGAAATCTCAGGGTTGTTTTGATTTGCATTTCCCTAATGACTAATGATGCTGAACATTTCTTAAGGTGCTTCTCAGCCATTCGAAGATCTTTGTTTAGCTCTGTTCCCCATTTTTAATAGGGTTATTTGGCTCTCTGGGGTCTAACTTCTTGAGTTCTTTGTATATATTGAATATTAGCCCTTTGTCAGATGTAGGGTTGGTGAAGATCTTTTCCCAATTTGTTAGTTGCTGTTTTGTCCAATTGACAGTGTCATTTGCCTTACAGAAGCTTTGTAATTTTATGAGGTCCCATTTGTCAATTCTTGATCTTAGAGCAAAAGCTATTAGTGTTCTGTTCAGGAACTTTTCCCCTCTGCCCATGTCCTCAAATCAAAGAAGACCTCAGAAAATGGAAAGATCTCTCATGTTCGTGGATTGGCAGGATTAATATAGTAAAAATGGCTATCTTGCTAAAAGCAATATACAGATTCCATGCAATCCCCATCAAAATCCCAACTCAGCTCTTCATAGAGTTAGAAAGAGCAATTCTCAAATTCATCTGGAATAACAAAAAACCCAGGATAGCTAAAACTATTATCAACAGTAAAAGAACTTCTGGGGGAATCAGTATCCCTGACCTCAAGCAGAACTACGGAGCAATAGTGTTAAAAACTGCATCGTATTGGTACAGTGACAAGCAGGTAGATCAATGGAATCAGATTGAAGACCCAGAAATGAACCCACACACCTATGGTTACTTGATCTTTGACAAAGGAGTTGAAACCATGCAGTGGAAAAAAAGAGAGCCTTTTCAACAAATGGTGCTGGTTCAACTGGAGGTCAGCAAGCAGAAGAATGCAGATTGATCCATTACTATCTGCTTGTACTAAGCTCAAGTCCAAGTGGTTCAAGGACCTCCACATAAAACCAGACACACTGAAACTAATAGAAAAGAAACTGGGGAACACCCTTGAGGACATGGGCACAGGGGAAATATACATGGATTTCTCGTAGTGTAAACTGATTATTAGGAATTTGGCATAGCCTTTCCAGCAGTGACAACCTCCCTATGAGAACATGCCTCTCACAAAGGATGTCCTTCATCCCTCCCCAGAAGAGAAGATATAAGACAAGAAAAAGCACCTGGTGCCAAGTCCCAATTCCTACTCTATGGATGTGAAATGCCCAAGATACTATAAAATTCCCATGGTCTTTATCCATGCACAAATGGTAGTCTTGTGTGCTGGCTTCTGTCCTCTGTCAGCTTACAGGAGGAAAAGCAAGGCTGACAGAAGGATGATCCTTCAGGAGGAAGCAGCGCTGAAACTCCCTGATTATAGATGAGTGGTAAACTTCCCAATAAACATATTTTAGATAAAAAAAAATCAAGGAATCTGACATAGTTTCTTTTGTTGGATATTTTATTTATTTACATTTCAGTTGTTATCCTCTTTCCTGATTATACCTCCAGAAATCCTCTATCCCCTTCTCCTCCCCCTGCATCTATGAGGGTGCACCCCTAACCATCCACCCACTCCCAACTCCCTACCATGCCTGGAGCATCTAGATTTCAGAGGACCCAGGGCCTCTCCTCCCACTGATGCCCAACAAGGCCAATCTTTGCTACATATACAGCTGGAGCCATGGGTTCCTCCGTGTGTACTTTTTGGCTGGCAATTTAGTCCCTGGGAGCTCTGGGGGTACTGGTCGTTTAACATTGTTCCTACAGGGTTGCAAGCCTCTTTTGCTCCTTCAGCCCTTTCTCTAATTCCTCCATTAGGGTCACTGCACTCAGTATAATGTTTGGCTGTACACATCCACATCTGTGTTGGTCAGGCTCATGTAGAGCCTCTAAGGAGACAGCTATATCAGGCTCCTGTCAGCAAGCACTTCTTGGCATCCACAATAGTGTCTGGGTTTGGTTATTGTATGTGGGACAGACCCTAGGTGGGGAAGTCTCTGGATGGCCTTCCTTTCATTCTCTACTCCACACATTATCTCTGTATTTCCTACCATGAGTATTTTGTTCCCTTATCTAAAGACTAAAACATGTACACTTTGGTCATCCTTCTTCTTGAGATTCATATTGTCTGTGAATTGTATTTTGGGTATTCTGAGCTTTGGGGCTAATATCTACATATCAGTGAGTACATGCTACGTGTTCTTTTGTGACTGGGTTACCTAACTCAGGATGATATTTTCTAGTTCCATACATTTGCCTAAGAAATTCACGATTTCATTGCTTTTAATAGCTGAGTAGTAGTTCACTGTATAAATATAATACAGTTTCAGTATCTATTCCTCTGTTGAAGGACATCTGGGTTCTTTCTAGCTTCTGACTATTATAATTAAGGCTGCTATGAATATAGTGGAGCATGTGTCCTTGTTATATGTTGGAGCATCTTTTGTGTATATGCCCAGGAGTTAGGTATAATTTGTTCGTAACTCCTAAACCTGATAACCAACTTCAGTACAGTGGCTGGATATAAAATGAGCTCAACCAAATCAGTAGCCGTCCTCTACTCAAAGGATTAACAGGCTGATAAAGAAATTAGGGAAATGACGCCCTTCACAATAGTCACAAATAATCTAAAATATCTTGGTGCGACTCTAACAAAATAAGTGAAAGATCTGTATGACAAGAACTTCAAGTCTCTGAAGAAAGAAATCAAAGATCTCAGAAGATGGAAAGATCTTCCGTGCTCTTGGATTGGCAGGATTAATATAGTAAAAATGGACATCTTGCCAAAAGCAATGTGCAGATTCAATGAAATCACCATCAAAATTCCAAATCAAGTCTTCAGAGTTAGAAAGAGCAATTTGCAAATTCATCTGGAATAATGAAAAACCCAGGATAGCAAAAAAAAAATCTTCTCAACAATAAGAGAACTTCTGGTGGAATCACCATCCCTGACCTCAAGCTGTATTACAGAGCAATAGTGATAAAATGGCATGGTAATGGTACAGTGACAGGCAGTTAGATCAATGAAATAGAACTGAAGACCTAGAAATGAACCTCCATACCTGTGGTCACTTGTTCTTTGACAAAGGGGCCAAAACAATCCAGTGGCAATAAGACAGCATTTTCTATATTAATCCTGCCAACCCACGAGCATGGAAGATTTTTCCATTTTCTGAGGTCTTCCATTTCCTTCAGAGACCTGAAGTTCTTGTCATACAAATCTTTCACTTGTTTGGTTAGAGTCATACCGAGACACTTTATATTGTTTGTGGCTATTGTGAAGGGTGTCATTTCCCTGATTTCTTTCTCAGCCTGCTTATCCTTTGAGTATAGGAAGGCTACTGATTTGCTTGAGTTAATTTTATAACCAGCCACTTTGCTGAAGTTGTGTATCAGCTGTTGGAGTTCTCTGGTGGAGTTTTTTGGGTCACTTAAGTATACTATCATATCATCTGCAAATAGTGATAGTTTGACTTCTTCCTTTCCAATTTGTATCCCTTTGACCTCCTTATGTTGTCGAATTGCTCTAGCTAGTACTTCAGGTACTATATTGAAAAGCGTTTGGAATGTAAACAAAGAATATAGAAAAGTAAAACAACAACAACAAAGAGAATGTTCCAGCAAATATAAAAAGAAAGAAAGAAAAAAGAAAAGATATGGTGGAGGGGGCAGCCTTGTCTAGTCCCTGATTTTAGTGGTATTGCTTCAAGTTTCTCTCCATTTACTTTGATGTTGGCTACTAGTTGGCTGTAAATTGCTTTTACTATGTTTAGGTGTGGGCCTTGAATCCTGTTCTTTCCAAGACTTTTAGCATGAAAGGATGATGAATTTTGTCAAATGCTTTTTTCAGCATCAAATGAGATGACCATGTGATTTTTTTCTTTGAGATTGTTTATGCAGTGGATTACATTGATGGATATCCGTATATTGAACCATCCCTGCATCACTGGGATGAAGCCGACTTGATCATGGTGAATGACAGTTTTGATGTGTTCTTGGATTCAGCTGGCAAGAATTTTACTGAGTATTTTTGCATTGATGTTCATAAGGGAAATTGGTCTGAAGTCAACAAATGGTGCTGGTTCAACTGCAGGTTAGTATGTAGAAGAATGCAAATTGATCGATCCTTATCTCCCTGTACAAAGGTCAAGTTCAAGTGGATCAAGGACTTCCACATAAAACCAAATACACTGAATCTAATAGAAGAGAAAGTGAGGAATAGCCTTGAGCACACGGGCATAGGGGAAACAGAACAGAACACCAATAGAACAGAACAGAACATCAACAGAACAGAACACTAATAGCTTATTCTCTAAGATTAAGAATTGACAAATGACACCTCATAAAATTGCAAAGCTTCTATAAGGCAAAGGACCCTATCAATAAGACAGAATGTCAACCAACAGACTGGGAAAAGATCTTTACCTATCCTTTATCTGATAGAGGACTAATACCCAACCTATACAAAGAACTCAAGAAGCTAAACTCCTGAGAATCAAATAACCATATTAAAAATGAGGTACAGTGCTAAATAACGAATTCTCAACTGAGGAATACTGAATGGCTGAGAAGGAACTAAAGATATGTTCAAAATCATTAGTCATCAGGGAAATGCAAATCAAAACAACCCTGAGATTGCACCTCATACTGGTCAGAATGGCTAAGATCAAAAACTCAGGTGAATGCAGATGATGGGGAGGATTTGGAGAAAGAGGAACACTCCTTCATTGCTGGTGGGATTGCAAGCTGGTGCAACCACTCTGGAAATCAGTTTAGTGGTTATTCAGAAAATTAAACATAGTACTACCTGAGGGCCCAGCTATACCACTCCTGAGCCTAAACACAAAAGATGATACAGAGACAAAATGTGAAGCAGATACTGAAGGAAAGACCATCCAGAGACTGTCCCACCTGGGCATCCATCCCATATACAGTCACCAAACCCAGACACTATTGTGGATGCCAAGAAATTCCTGCTGATAAGAGCCTGATATACCTGTCTCCTGAGAGGCACTGCCAGTACCTGACAAATACAGAGGTGGATGCTCTTATTCAACCACTGGACTAAGCACAAGATCCCCAATAGAGGAACTAGAGAAAGGACTGAAGGAGCTGAAGGAGCTTGCAAACCAACCAGTACCCCCAGAGCTCCCAGGGTCTAAACCACCAACCAAAAAGTACACATGGAGGGACCCATGGCTCCATCTGCATATAGGTAGCCTAGGATTGCCTTGTTGGACATCAATGAGAGGAATGGTCCTTGGTCCTGTGTAGGGGAATGCCAGGACAGGGAATTAGGTGTAGGTTGGTTAGTGAGCAGGGGGAAGGATGATGGTATAGGGTGTTTTCAGAGAGGAATCAAGGAAAGGGATAACATTTGAAATGTAAATAGAGAAAATATCTAAAAGAAAATAAAATAACTCAAGAAGTTAGACTCCAGAGAACCAGATAACCTTATAAAAAGAGGGGTACAGAGAATTCTCACCTGAGGAATATTGAATAGCTGAGAAGCACCTAAAGAAATGTTCAGCATTCTTAGTTATCAGGGAAACGCAAATCAAAACAACCCTGAGATTCCACCTCACATTAGTCAGAATGGCTAAGATCAAAATCTCACGTGCATAACAGTAGATGCTGGGGAGGATGTGGAGAAAGAGGGATACTCTTTCATTGTTGGTAGGATTGCAAGCTGGTACAATCACTCTGGAAATCAGTCTGGTGGTTCCTCAGAAAACTAGATATAGTACTACCTGAGGACCCAGCTGCCATAGCTTCTAACTCAGCATTGAGAATTCTCTTCAGATCCTCAACATTAATTCTACTTTATGGAAGGTTTTACTCATTTCAGGATGGATTAATTTTTTGAAATAAACAAAAGGAGTTTAAAACAAATATTATGATTAACTTGAATAAATATAATTTCCAGATTCACATTTACAAATATGACATTTAATTTATATCTTGTCTGGAATCTAGATTTGTTTATTTAAAAGACAGAGGACAGATGAAATAGCTCAGCAGTTAAAAGCACTTGCTGCTCTTAAAGAATACCTGAATTTGCTTCCCAGCATCCTTACAGAGCAGCTGATCATGATAACCTGCAACTCCAGGATATCTAACACCCTCTTCTGGTCACTATGGGTACGTGCACACACATGCGTATACACAAAGCCACAGTCAAACATATGGGTAACTAAACGTTAAAAAATAAATTGAGTTACAATTCACCCAGCACAGGAAGCTCAAGAAGAAGGAGGGCTTAAGTGAGGGTGCTTTGGTTCCTCTAAGAAAGGGAACAAAATACTCACAGGACCAATAAGGGAGACAATGTGTGGAGCAGAGACTGAAGTAAAGGCCACCCAGAGACTGCCCTACCTGGGGATTCATCCTATAAACAGTTACAAAGCCCTAACACTTTTATGAAAGACAAGAAGTGCATACCAAAAGGAGCATGCCATGGTTGTCTCTGGAGAGGCCTTGCCAGAGCCTTAAAAATACAGAGGCAGATGCTAGCAACCAACTATTGGACTGGGTATGTAGTCCCCAATGGAGGAGCTGGAGGATGGTCCAGAGGAGCTGAAGGGGTTTACAGCCCCATGGGAAGAACAATGATTTTGGCCACCCAGAGGCCCCAAGACTCCCAAGAACTGAACCATCAACCAAGGGGCACACATGGTTCCAGCCAAAATTTTGGCAGAGGAAGGCCTTGTTGGGCATCAGTGGGAGGAATGGTCCTTGGTCAGGTAAAGACTCAACAGAGGCTCCAACAAAGGGAAACAGAGTTGGGGAGGTGGGAGTGTGTTGGGTGGAGGGGCATATATGAGGAGGCAGGGGGAAGGAGGAGAGGAAGGGGTTGGGGGTCTTAGGGGAAGGGGAATATTTGGAAAGGTTTTACCATTGGCAATGTAAATGAAGACGATATTCAATAAAAATAGATTTTTATAAAATAAAAATAATTAAATAAATACAAATAGATTGTTTTATATGAAAATAGGAAGTTTTTTGTGAAGGTGATGGAGATGAGCAGAAGAACAACAAAGAATAATGCAAAGTGACTATAATGAAATATCTGATAAATATGCTTGACAGTGTCATAATGAGACCTGGTATTTTAAACAATGTACATACACAAATAAAAGAGATAACAGTTTTGGGTGGCTAAAAATGTACTTGAATGTGTTCACTAAGTATACTTTCTTTTCTAAAGAAATATTTTTGTATATGGAGGTACATACAGTGTGTTGGAAGCTTATGGACATTTTATGTGCATTCATGTGGGAGTCAACACAAACTTGAGTACTTTTCCTCAAATGATGTTCACTTTTCCCAGTGTATCAATTTTCACTATAAGCATGGGGTGATTAGGGCAAGGACTGAAGAAGCTGAAGGGGTTTGCAACCTCATAGGATGAACAACAGCATCAACCAACCAGATGCCCAATGCTCCTAGGGACTAAACCATAAACCAAGGTGTACACAGGGGATACCCATGGCTCCAGCTGGATATGTAGCAGAGGATTGCCTCATCAGGCATCACTGGGAGGAGAGCCCCTTGGTCCTGTGGAGGCTTGATGACCCAGGATAGGAGAATGCTTGGGCAGTGAGGCAGGAGTGGGTAGGTAAGCACCCTCATAGAAGCATGGGGATGGAGAAGGGATAGGGAATGTAGGGAGGGGAAACTGGGAAGAGGGATCAGATTTGAAATGTAAATAAATAAAATAACCAATTACAAAAAATAATGGGATGTCACTTCTGTTTGTTAAAGTCAGTCTTGCCATACTTTGCTAAGCTTCCTGAAAAGTTCTTATATTATACTTGGTCTTTATATTCTTATTTGGTTTTACTGTGTCTTATTTCTTTCCCAGCAATAAGCATGCATTTTTAGCACATCTTTATCTTAATGAAGCTTTATTGAAAATAATAAACAGAGTATGGATGTTCTGTAGTGTTTTGTATAGTATTTGGTGCTCAGTTGTCATGTTTGGCAATTTGTTTCAAGTCGGTACTTATTTTGTAAAATGCATTAACAGTTGGCATTTTTCAACACCTGTGAAATATGTTTTTTAATTACTTCTTATAAATATCAGGTTAGTGTTCTCTTGCATGCATGGAATGATGATGTCTGGTGATAAGTAATAGCCAGGTAGTCATACTTATATATTAGCGCTATATTGATAATCATTAATTTCTAAAATCACAAATTTTCATCGTTATTACCATTTTACACTTTATTTACCTTATATTTATATTTATAGAAGTTATATATTTAATATCATGATAGTTTAATACAGAAAACATTTTTAAAAGATGCTAAAATCATATCAATGAAAAGAATGAAAAATTAAGGCATGCACCTTAAACTGCTTTTTACTAGGCAATTAATCTCATGTAATCACAAGTTTTGTCTTGGTATACTGAAATGTTGTTTTCAATCCTAGATTAATAGTATAGGAGAAAGAGGAATGTTAATTATAGCTATGTCTGTTTTTTTCATTTATAATCAAGATTTCACAAATAATGCATTATATGGGAGAGAATGAAATGGCAAAAGCATGTTTCTTATGTCACTTGGAAAATGAGGGGCAAACTTATCAACATAAGCAATTTATTGATTTAAACACAAAATCCAAAAGCTCAAAAAATCAGTTCATTTTAATTTTGATGCTATAGTATTTAAGATTTTCAATCTTCTTTTGTATAAGTCAAGCGTGCCCAGCCTTTTCGCTTCTCTGGGGCATATTGAATGGAAAAGGACTGTCTTGTGATACACATTAAATTTTTCACAATAAAGAATGATGATGAACATAAAAATATCTGTATAAGCAACAATGTCCTCAAGTAATCTCAGTTATACAGCATCTTGTTCAGCGCCTTCTGAAATCAAGTTGGTTTACAGTTTTCTATTGCTAATGAACAAAACAAACATATCCAAGTAATGAAATATCATTTATGTTTCTGCATTTTCTGTTATAAAAGTAAAAGAAAAGAGGGCAACTTGAAAGCTAGTGGGATATTTGAAGAATGAATGCATCATTATCTGGCTCTACGGATGTTTCAATTCTCAGTTAGTTCTCAAAGTGCTCATCAGATACTTGGTTCTAATTTTATTCAGTGTGCTTTATTCTTCAAAATAATTGCTCACAAATGTAGGTGCTGCCAAAATGTGATAGCATGAATAAGGCCTGATTGTGAGAGTATATGAATAATATCGAGCAAGAAAGGATATATTAAAGTCTGGCAAAATGACATAATCAAATATTTCTTTAGTTTGAAAATCAGATTGTGGCTCTATGTATTCTATTTGAAAATTAGCAGGTAATAAATTTATGGAGACTGAAAATAGAGCCACAAATAAACACAGATACAGAAACTTGTTTTGAAATTCCTGTATTAAATTGCAAAGCAAGACTGTGCTTTTACAACTCACAAGACTGTGTTTGGCCAATGTGACAAAAACAAATTCCTTCATTTGAGTTTGATTTTATTTTCATTCAGAAGGTTGTTATGACTTAAAGCATCACAATAATATAGTGGTTTTCACCTTGAAGATGCATAATTAACTCAATTAAGTGGCCTATTAAATCCACTAAAAATGTTACCATTGAAATTAACACTTCATCTCCAAAACACATTTTGTTTTCATACCATAAACAACTTAATAACTTGTCACAAATCATCAAATATTTTCAACATTTATCCTTGGGGTAGCCATCTTACTCCTGAAAAGTAAATGATATCAAATTAGGCAGCATCAATAGTCTTTGGGAATTCTCAGAATTAGTAATGAGTTAAGCCTCCTTAGGAAATTCATTGCTGATACTGGTTAGCATGATGTTTATTCTATTTAAATGTTCTTTTTTTCCATGTGAATTTCCTTGAAGTGCTAGGGAATATTTCATTAAATGTATCTAGGTACGTTTAATTGCTTTATCTTTTATTAATTTTACAAATCACTCTTTTACCTATTATGAACAGAGCACTGTTGGTAACTATATCAGATGTGTTGACAGTGGACAAAGAATATGGCTCTAATATATTGTCTATTGCTTCATATAGCTATAGTGATATGGTTGTATCTTTTAGTGGCCATAAAGAATCCATTTTTTCAGTGACATTTTATTTATCATCAATACCTCTAATAAAAGTGGCAGATTGAGCCCAATTTGTGGTAGCAGTTCTGCCATCCATCACTAAACAGAAAGCTTTGAATTAGTGGCTCTACTCTCCCTCCCCAACTTCTTTCCATAGATTTTACAGTATTTTTCTTAAGCTCATCTGGCTAAAGTCTCAGTGAGAAACACTAATTTTGGAAATATATCTCCTTTTCAGGGCATACTGTAGCTTCCATGGTCTCACTACAGGTTTTTTTTTTTTTTTTTGAAAACAGTATCTTTAAATGATTTTGATTTACTTGCTCTTAAATATGTTACCACATAACTAGCTTTTACAGAATCCATATGAATTGTAAATTTTTGTAAAAAATGTTGAAAAGACAGACTTTTTCAGTTATATATATATTTTTTTTTGTCAGCAGGACACGGTTGATTATATAGACAAAAACTGGCAGCATTGTTTTTCTTTCTTTTTTTTAATTTTTATTTTCTATATTCTATGTTTACATTCCAAAGGCTTTCCCCTTTCCCAGTTCCCCCCCACCATACGTCCCATAATTCCTCTCCCCCCCCAACTATTCCCCAATCATTCCCCCTCCCCCCACGGTTTCTATGTTCTGGGTCTACAAAACTGGATCCAATCTTTACAGGCCCAGGGTCCTCTCCTTTCTTCTTCTTGGGAATCATTTGACTTGCTAATTGTGCCTTGAGTATTTAGGGCTTCTGGGCTGCATTGTTTTTCATAAAATTCCCTTTCAAATTTCGGTCTTTCAAAATTTGTGCAAATTCCCTACACATTTAAAATAATGCCTTGCTATTTGACTTTACAAAGAAAGAAAATCAGTCATCTCTTCACTTTTCTTTAAGCATTTTTCCTTTATCTTTAATATATTTTTTTTTTTTGGTATTTTCCTTTGAAGCGTTTTGGAGGCCATGCTGGAATTAAAACTAATCATGGATGGGTGACTATATTAACTTTTATTATGGGAATGAATTAACAGGAATATAGAATGCAAGGTTTGTGTACTTCAACATCTCAGGTGCAGATGCAGCACAAAATAGTGTAATTGTTAAACTCAGTGGGCAGTATGGGAGTGACAGGTAAGGTACAGAAATGCGCTTAGTAATCAAATATGAATTTTCACCATACTTCCCAATAATCATCATGTCTGACATCACAAGCACATGCAGCATCTGATCATGACATTTTGTCTCAGAATGGGAGATAAATCAGAGGAAGCCACACAATACTGTGTAGCTGAAGCCATATGGGTACAGGTAGCAAGAACATTACATTTTTATCTTGCCAGTCATTGAGACAGGGTATTGATGTTTATGATGTTTATGGTTGAGAACTGTTTGATCAAATTAGAAGTAAAAAAAAAAGTAAAACTATTTCAGAATGTTTTAAGTAAAATTACCAGTTTTTGTTGGGTCACAGTCACAGCTATCCTAGGCTGAATGAGGTCTAATGGCCATGAGTTGCACACACCTGATATAAATAAACAAACAAAAACCCTAGGCTATAGGAACTATGCATTGACAATTTACTAAATATCACATAAAATCATTAATTACAATTGCTTATAATTTAACAAGTCCAAATTAAATTCAACATTAAAATGTGTAAGTTTGCCGGGCAGTGGTGGCGCACGCCTGTAATCCCAGCACTCTGGGAGGCAGAGGCAGGCGGATTTCTGAGTTCAAGGCCAGCCTGGTCTACAGAGTGAGTTCCAGGACAGCCAGGGCTATATACAGAGAAACCCTGTCTCGAAAAAACAAACAAAAAAAAGTGTAAGTTTTATTCAACATAGTGATCTAAATATAACATTTTCCATAATTTCTCTTTCTTTTTTTTTTTTTTAAAATATAAGCTATACAGAAACAAACCAAAAAATCTTTCAGAATTTCCTGGATGATGTCTTAGAATAGAAAGGGGTAAAAAATGCCTTCCTTGGTGAAATTTTATTCTTGCACAATGTGATTCATTGCATTTTATTTATTTTATTATGAATTTGGTGACTGTGATACTTTCTGTCACTGGGGCATTACTTGTTCTTGAAACCGATGAGGTTTTTTTCTCTGCAGTTAATATGTGTATTAACGTTTCACCATATGGACTGGTTCCCAAGTTTTCAAAATAAGACAGAGTGTGAGCACACCTAAGCCTATGGAAAGAACATGGCAACAAGACCTTTTCAATGTGAGAAAGAAAAGGGAGAGTTAATAGGATTAATGTGCAAAGAGGTATGAGACCATTGACAAAGAGATCACACAATTATTAGCAACTGCCAGAATATAAACCTCACAGATGATCATTTTAGGTAGCAAAGGATCTACCTTCTCTCTCATGACCTGGGGGTGGGTGAGCAAACTTCTGGAGCTCATTACCCCTACAAGGAAGTGAATTGGCAAGCAACAAACTCGAGAGACCCTTAGTTCAAGACAGTAATTTTCTAAGTTGAAACCAAGTTACAATTATTTGTAACCCGAGATTTTATTTCGTTGTATTATGCTTTTTACATTTATGGTAATTATTGATCAATTTGGGTAAAATTTTGCCATTACATGTCAAGAATTGCATTTATCTCATTTTCTTTGTTTATTTCCTTCTCCTTTGCTTTCTTTTGTATTGAATTTTAAGTTCCATTTGGTCATTTTTATGGTTTTGAATATTGAATACAAGAACTCATCATGAATATTTAATTATAAACACATTTTTATAGCTACAATCCTGCCAAAATAGTTGTTATAGCGTTTGAACTTTTATTTATTTATTTATTTTTTCTAAGCTTATATAATGCGATTATCTGACATTTGATTTATTTTTAAACTTTATATTTAGTAGTTAGTAAGACATTCTACTTCTAAACTACAGAACTTGATTTTAATAAGATTATTTTTAGATTGTGCTTGAATGATTTTCTGATATATTTTGGACATCAGGTGTGTAGCTTGTATGTATTTTCCCAACAGTTTCATTTAATTAGTTGGATTTTTTCTTGTTGTTGTTGTGCTGGTCCTAATTGTTTATTTTCCTTCATTGTCTGGGTATTTGTCATCTTATAAAAAAGTGATTGGTCAGACCAGTGCTAAAGAACTTTTTCCTTTTTTCAGAAATTTTATGATTTCAAGCAATACATTTTAAAGTTGATCTTGAGATAATGGTCCAATTTTGTTATTTTGCATGTGGTTGTCCAGCTTTTCCAATGTAATTTATTGTGTTATTGGCTCCATTGAAAATAATATACATGGGTTTCTTTCATTCTGATGGCTAGGCTCTGAGGCATGGTGGTTTTGCTAGCTGAACTCTCATCAGGTAATGCTGTTTGGCTGACTTCATGTCCTGGACTATGCTTTGCAATCTCCTCTGTTGAGGAACTCTTGGCCAGGTGCTTTCACGGACTGTACTATGTATGCAGGAGAAACTCCAGCTTGTGTTTCACACTTAGGTAGGACTTCAGGCTGGCCTGTTTGGATGCGGTTGGAGCCAGGTTGTTGGCTAGGCTTCCTGCCCAGAGAAGATGCTTGCCTTCTGTGCTCCATGATGTGACTGACTGCTGGTTATGCACATCATGCAGGCAGAATGGCTTGCCTTGCTGTTGGCCAGATGAAGCTCTGACTCAGCCTTAGAAGCTGCAGAGCCTTTATGTGAGACTTTTGTTTGGTTCAGGCAGTCAGAAGCACTGCTGCCTCAATCCAAGAACTGGTTGTTGTGAGCACTACCCTCTTTCATTTCTGCCTGATCCCCGTTAGAGCCCTGGCAATTTGCTCCATGTCTTTTGCGAGATGAGATAGAAGTGGGCCTCCTAGAAAATCTTGTAGTGCTCAGGCAGTTTGACATGCAAACTTAGATTTTCCTTTCCCACAGAGGAAGCCTAAAATGAGCCATTCTGCCTTGTGGGAAATGGAAAATGATCAAAGTGAAGAAGAGATTCAGCTCCTCATCATTCTTCAAAAGTAGCTTCCCTTAAATTTAAAGTAGCAATAGGTCTTCCCAAAGACATTTTGTTGTTGCTTTGAATAATTGTAGTGTATTTATGAGGGGATTCAGAGCCCAGGGTGTATTATTTGATTACTCTGATGACATCCTATCCAGCCTACTTTCTTGTAATCATAATTTGAGGCATTTTTCCCCTTCTCTTATGGAGATATGGTCATACTTTGATTCACCTGAATGAGCACCAATCAGATCATAGTACAATTCTACTGAAGTCCAACTTAACAAACCAATGAATATATTGGTCTTCCTTACAGAACATAGGTAAAGGTTCAGTTGCAGAAGTGAGAGTGACCTGAGAGGAAAGTGGATCCTGGAGTCCTGCTGCCATTTCTATTTCCACTTCCTGGGGAAATGTGATACCTGCCTCCCTAAGATCACTTTCAGCTGGGAAAAGGCATAAGGAAGTAATAGTGTGTAATCCCAGGTGAGAGTCTTGTGGTGTCCCAGTCTCTCCTCCTATGGATTATCAATAGTTCTATGATAACTACAGTTGGCATATAGCTATCTGTATTGCTCATTGCAATAAGTTAATTCATCAGCATTTCTAAATTTCAACCTCTCCTAAAAGGCAGGGAGAAAATTATCACATTATCCTTCCTGATAAAAGACTATAGAATAACATGCTTTCTAGAGAGGTATTTTATAATTTGCTTTAGTCAGGGTTTGTTGGTGAGAAATATGCAGTAGCTCAAGCCCCAAAGTCTTGATCCTGCTCTTGCAATCCTCTGAGCGCTGGGATCACAGGTTTGTGCCACCACATTCTATGGTGGACGCAACTTTCATTCGACATTTTGTTCTTACTCTTCAAAGAGATTTGACACCTCTAAGTCTCAAATTCATTTCCTTGGCACTTTGAAAATAATCATCTTAGTACTTGAAGTTTTATTTCCTGCAAAGAGTGCTATTCTCACTGTAACTTTTGTCACGTATCCATTTCTTCTTCATGGTTACATTTTTTTTTCTTGGTGTTTTACCACGACGTTTCTAAGCAAATAACACAAACATTGTTTTATGTTTTGTTTTTAGTTTTGTCAAAGCAAAAGATGCAATCTTGTTTGTTTCTCTTTTTAATTCATTCTGGATTCATTCTGGAATCTTGTTAGCCATACTTTCTTAGACTATTTATTTCATCATTTTCTTAATATGTTCACTTAGGCACACTTAAAGCCTGATTATGTCTTTTATTTCTTTGTATTTCATGTCTTTTTACTTCTGTCTCTCCTTGTTATATTCTGGTTACTTCTATGTAATTTTATGTTTTCTTATCACATTTGTGTAATCCTTCTAATATATCCACTGTGCTTTTAAATCCAATCATTTATTTGAATATTTATTTTTGCTTCTTTTCAAATTTTATTTTATTTATTTAGTTAGTTAGTTTGGTTTTTCGGGACAGGGTTTCTCTGTGTGGTCCTGGCTGTCCTGGAACTCACTCTGTAGACCAGGCTGGCCTCGAACTCAGAAATCCGCCTGCCTCTGCCTCCCAAGTGCTGGGATTATAGGCATGTGCCACCATGCCCGGCAAAATTTTATTTTATTTTTTTAAAAATTTGTATCATAAAATTTTAGTATCTGAAGTCCTTGAGAGAATGTACTAATTCTAAATATGGTTGTGTTCTGGTAAAATTCCTTCTGGCAGGAGGTCTCAGAGTTTGAGACAGTTATGCTTTCTCCAATGGGAGATTTGTACTAAAGAGTTCGTACTAACTAGAGAACTCATTCCCTTCCTATTTTGGTATTTCCCGAGTGTGATGTAAATATCAATTCCAGACATAACTGAGTGCACACCTATTGTTCCTTATTTCAAAATAAGTGATGTATCCACATTTGGAACTATAGTTTATCTAATGGACTCCCTCTCTTATTAGGCAGAATTGTTTTTGTTTGTTTTCTTTAAGATTCATTAAAATGTTGTTTCCCTTCTATGGAATGTAGGATACGTGAAGATCATATCCCAATCAGTAGGCTGCAGTTTTGTCCTATTGACAGTATCCTTTGGCCGGGCGTGGTGGCGCACGCCTGTAGTCCCAGCAATTGGAAGGCAGAGGCAGGCGGATTTCTGAGTTCGAGGCCAGCCTGGTCTACAGAGTGAGTTCCAGGACAGCCAGGGCTACACAGAGAAACCTTGTCTCGAAAAAACAAAAAACAAAAAACAAACAAACAAAAAAACCCACAAAAGACAGTATCCTTTGTCTTATAGAAGCTTTTCAGTTTCAAGAGATCCCATTTGTCAATTGTTGATCTTCGAGCCTGAGCCACTGGTGTTCTGGTTCAGGAAATTTTCCCCTGTGCATATGTATTTGAGACTCTTTCCCACTTTCTCTCATATTAGATTCAGCATATATGATTTTATGTTGAGGACTTTTATCGACTTGGGATTGAGTTTTGTGTGGGGTAAAAATTATGGACTTATTTGCATTCTTGTATATGTAGAAATCCAGTTAGACCAGCACCATTTGTTGAGATGCCCTGTCTGCAATCCTAGGGAGAGGATGCACTTAATCTAGCAGAGACTTGATGCACCAGAATGGGAGGGAGAGTCAAGGGGCCCCAACCTCTCAGGGGAGAACAGGAGGGGTGATGGGGGGAGGGACTCTCCTTTTGCTGGCAGTAGTGCTGGCTCTGTAGTTCTATACCTCTCATTCTATTGTTCTCTCCCCATATTCCCTGCCTCTCCCTGCAGCTGTTTGTTCATCACTGTCTGCTGCCCTTAGAGATCTTCATTGTGTTTCTCTTAGAATATACACTTTGAACTGTTCACATTTTACACATTGCTGTAGGTTTATTAAGATATATTTTGTGCATTCAAAACAATCATCCTTATCAGGTATGAAGTTCTTAGGAATAGAAATTATAGGATAAAAGTGCCACCATCATTAATTTTAGAATATAATTTTACACATTCTTTTTATTCTTTAGATTTTTCACTTTGACTTTGTCTTAGAAGAGACAGAGTAAATTCAAGCTCCTATTAGAGAGCAGAAATAAGCTCCTAGAACTCCAAGTTTTGATACTAGAAAGAACTGTCAGTTTTCAGCAACAATGGAAACTGGGCAGAACTTCTCTAGAAAAAATGTGCTATATTTGGCATGAGGTGCTCTAGTGCATACCTATACTTTGACCTAACTTTATGATTGCTTTTAAGGTTTCATACCAGTTCCCTTTCCTCCATAAAAAAACCTATGCGAGAGGAAAGCATGGTCCCTGACTGATATCTGCTGAGAACAGGCTTGATGTTCACAGATACACTGGGATATTCTGCTGAACATAAAAATGACTTCGGAGCACTCACACCAGATAAAGTCACTCTGTGACCATGCAAGAGGAAGACAAAAGAAGACTTCTTTTCAATCATGCCTTGGTATAGACAAACCCAAAATTGTGTTATAAACCACAAAAATGACGAAATGCCCTTCACCTGATGAATCTCACAAACATGCTTTTTTGTCAATTATAGGTTGAGCCTTACCAATTTCTCATGCAATATACAAAAAAAGGCTATAAAGTTCAGTTACAGAATGATTGATGCCTCCTGATGGAACCTAATCTGGAGAAAGATCACACTTGTTTAAAAATTTCCCCAAATACCACATCTAAGTCTAAATCCTCAACAAACGTGTAGACTTTTGTTGACTCATGAAGATCTGTGTCTGAGAGAGCTTGGATCTGAGGACCTGAGAGAATGTGGTGACTACATACAGTCTCATGCTGTAGACAACCTCACTTCTGTTTCAATGTGCTTTTTATACACAAATGTAACAAAGAAAGTAATGATCCAAGGAAGATTGTTTGAGTTCATAAAAAACATGACAAGAAAGACATGTAAATAAACATGTTAGCACATACTAAACACTGGCCCAGCAGCCCTTTCCTAGAACTTCTCTTAGGACAGACCAACTTAAATACAATACCTAAATATGTGGGTATAAAATGGAAGCATACTTTCTAAGCTTATATTGTTCCCAGTCAAACTTTATTTCTCTGTTTGCCTGTTTGCTACAAGATGGTAAAATCTCCACATCAACATGCTTCTGCCATCATGATCTTCTTAAGAGCACATAACCAAGCAACCATGGGCTGAGCTTTATGAAACCCTGAGGAAAATAACCTTGCCGCTCTAAAGCTGCTGTTATTACTTTTATAGCAACAAATATGCCTAATACTGGGTTAGATTTGAGGTATTTATGTTGACACATTGGTAATATTCTTCTCTGATATTTTTTGAGTTTTCATTCATATGATGGTGATGTTGGCAACTAATTATTGAGTTTTCACTCATACCTGGCCTATGAAATTTCCAAAGAACCCAGACTATCTTTTTAGAACAGTATATATCTCCCTAAATCAGAAGAGAAACCAGAATTGCAGGTTTCCCTTTTGAACTTCCACTAACATAATAAAATGTGTTGGGGGGTACTTTAATATAAATTTGTAGTGCAACAGAATATGGTTTGTGAGCCTTGCAGAGGAAGAAGAAAGTTTGATGTGCTGAGATAGCAAAGAGGACTGGGGAAATTTGGGTTTATTTCCTACCTCAGAGCATTTCGTGCTGGATTTGTGAAAATGTTAAGAATGATGAATGAGCTGTAAATAGAAGATTTCTCTGACTGTGAGCCATAAACAACCATAAATGAATTAGACTGAACAGCTGGGAGCAAAATCGTGGGTATTATGCAGGCACACAAAACCGGCTGTGGACTGTAACTAGCATCCCACCCTATTGATTAGCTGTTCTATGGACCATAATAAAACTCTCATGGTTAATTGCTAGAAAGAAGCACACACCTAGAAACAGGCAAGTTAAGGTGTCAGCCCTCCAGTTTATAGCTCAAAGGCAGGATAATTTGTGTTTCATTATAGTCTTTTCTGTGTAGGATCTAAAGGGATCAAATACATACCCAAATATCTGTGTCCCCCCCCCCCCGCTCTGTGCGTCATGGAAATATTTTATTACATTCTGATGCCTTGAAATTATAGGTCAGTGACTTATCTGTTAGGCTAATTCTAATCCACAAGCAAAGAAAAGGCCTAGATTTTTAAAGTGGGAAAAAACTGAAGGGCAATTTTTCATTATCATGCTACTACATTTGTCCACCAGGTCAACTTAGGCTCATTTAATTTTTATACATTTTTCTTGCACAGTAAGTTTAAGAGATATACTCATATAAACCATAAAGTTGTGAGAAGGAGCTAAGGCCTTCATTATTATTGTTATTTGCTCTGAAGTAGAAGTGACAGGTATTTCATAAGGGACTCTGTAGGGTCTCTCCTGAATTTAAGATTTGCAGTGTATAGGAGGGGGTATGGGTTAGTTTATGCCACATAATATTCTAGGAAGGAGCTAATGGGCTATTTCATTTTGTCTTCTATCACAAGCATCCTATTTGAGAAAGCAATATATCTCTTGAGGCTTTATTATAATAGAAAATATGAGCACTGTTGGCTATTTTCCTTCAATATTTTTACTCTAAAGTGAGGTGTACGTGTAATGCTTGATTCATCTATCACATGCATCATTGGTAAGTGGGGGCAGGGGGTATGTCCTGTCAACATGAAAAGTGCTATGAAGGAAACTTCTTTCCAGTAGCCATGCATGACAATATCTGGCTTCTTGCTAATATTCTGGGTATTATGGGCCCTATAATGGTTTTCTTTTCTTTCCTTCTTTCTTTTTCTTTTTCTTTTTCTTTTTCTTTTTCTTTTTCTTTTTCTTTTTCTTTTTCTTTTTTCTTTGCTCTACCACTAAAGTTTACACTTCTTGTTTTAGTTATCAACTTTCCTGATGCTGCTTAGAATATTGGAGAAAATTTGTGTATTAGGGAAGAATAACTTTTCTGTGCATTACCACCCGATCTGAAAACCAGATGTGTAGTTCTGACCCCGGAGGTATTCTTCTCTTACTGCTCAACGGTACATGTGGGTTTAGCACAGCAATCTGTCTTTCACTCAGTGTTAGTTTCTTTTGAGTATCTACTATATACCAGATGGCTTAGCATTGAATGCACCAATTATTAGACCTACTGTATAATCACTTTTAGTTGTTTTAAGGTTCTACTGTTGCCACCAGATATTTATTTTTCAGAACACTGTAATGCATGAACACCCTAGAACTTTTGTATGAGATAAAATGAAACAAAACAAGTTTCAATATATAAAAGTTATATGCTTCATAGGATGCATGTAATGGAATAGCCTTGCAAGAGTTCTTGATAGGTGTTCATTTGGAATTAGCAGACCCATCTTTTCTTCACATTCTTAATCATGTTTATTTGACAAGTTAGAGTGAGGATTAAATTTAAGAATACTGAGATGTGTTTCACTTGGTTTGGTTTTAGTAGGTTGGTGCAGTTTAAATATACACTTCTAGCCCTCCTCAGTTTTCAATCATCAAATTATTTTAAATTAATTAATAAATTTACTTATTCCTTTTACATCCTGATCATATCCCTTTATCTCCTCTCTTGTCAGCCCTTTCCTCACACCCCTCCACTCAGTCCACACTCCCATTTTCTAAAGAGAAGGGGAGGACCCCATGGAGAACTTCCCTGGCATATCAATTTGCAGTAGGACTAGGCATAACCACTCCCACTGAAGCCATACAAGGCACCCCAGGTGGGAGAAAGTTATCAGAAGGCAGTCACCATGGTTAGAGATAGCTCCCACACAAATTGTTAGGGCGTCCATGCCAAGACCAAACTGCACAACTGCTACTTATGTGTAGGGGCCCTAAATTCAGCTCACTCATGTTCTATGGTTGGTGGTTTAGTCTTTGTGAGCCCCAGTGGAAAGAGGTTAGTTGGCTCTGTAGGTATCCTTGTGGTATCTTTGACCCCTCTGACTCCCTCTGTTCATCCTCCCATTCTTCAAAGACTCCCTGAGTCCTGCCTAGTGTTTTGCTGTGGATCTTTGCATGGGTTTCCATTCACTGCTCGATGAAGCTTCTCAGAAGACAGTTATGCTTGACTCCTGTCTAGCAGAGTATAGCAGAGTATCATTAATAGAGTCACGTGTTGACTCTCTTCCATGGGCTGGGTTTCAAATTGAGCCAATTATTTGTAGGCCATTTCTTTAATCTCTGCTACATTTTTATCCCTGTACATCTTGTAGGCAGGAAAAATTTGGGGTGGAAGGTTCTGTGAGGGGGTTGCTATCCCCTTCCCTCCATTGGAAGCCCTATCTTGCTATGGAAGGTGGTCACATCAACCTGTGTATCTACCGCTGCTAGTTTTTCTCAGCTAGAGTCATCCTCATAGACTCCTGGAAGCCTGAGAACCCCCCACCCCATCCCAGGTTTCCAGCTTGTTCCATATACGCTCCCCCATTGACTTCCATTCTTTCTCCCATCCCTTTATCTCCTCCTTTCCATTGCTCCTGATCAATGGAATAGAGTAAAATACCCAAAATAAATCCCCACACCTATGGACACTTGATTTTGGACAAAGAAGACAAAACCATACAATGGGAAAAAAATGTCTTCAACAAATGGTGCTGGTCTAACTTGATGTCTGCATGTAGAAGAATACACATATGTGTGTGTGTGTGTGTGTGTGTGTGTGTGTGTGTGTGTGTGTGTGTGAGAGAGAGAGAGAGAGAGAGAGAGAGAGACCATGCAGAAAACTCAATTCCAGGTGCATCAAAGACCTTAATATAAAACTAGATATAATAAATTCCATAGGAGAGAAAATAGGGAATAACATTGAATACATTGGTACATGTGACAACTTCATGAACAGAACACCAATAGCCTAGGCACTAAAAAAATTAGTAAATGGAATCTCATGAAACTGAAAAGCTACCTAAGGCAAAAGACACCTAGAAAAGGACAAAATGGCAGTCTATGGAATGGGAAAAGATCTTCACCAACCTTATATCCAACAGAGGGATGATATCTAAAATGTATAAATAACTAAAGAAATTAAATAGCAACAAACCAAATAACCCAATTTAAAAGTGGGGTAGAGATCTAAACAGAGAATTTCCCCCAAAAGGAATAATCTCAAATGGCTGAGAAGCACTTAAAGAAAAGTTCAATGTCCTTAGTCATCGGAGAAATGCAAATCAAATGACTCTGAGATTCCATCAGTATACCATTCAGTACAGCTAAAACAAAACAAAACAAAACAAAAACAACAACAAAAACAACAACAACAAAAAAAACCTGAAGCAACAGCAGGTGCTGGCAAGGATGTGGTGCAAGGGGAACACTCCTCCATTGTTGATGGGAGTGCAAACTTTTACAATGACTTTGGAAATAAATCTGGCAATTTATCCAAAAATATGAGGAATAGTTCTACCTCTAGACCCAGCTATACCACTCCTCGGCATATACCCAAAAGATGCTCCCCCCATACCACAAGGATACTTGCTCAACTATTTTCATAGCAACTTTATAATAGCCAGAAACTTGAAACAACCTAGATGTCCCTCAACTGAAGAATAGATACAGAAAGTGTGGTACATTTATATAATGAAATACTACTCAACTATTAAAATAGTTGGAACTAGAAAATTTACTTACTTACAAGTGAATGTTAACCATAAAGTACAGGATACCCATACTACAATCTACAGACCCAAAGTAGCTAAGTAAGAAAGAGGGCCCAAGTGAGGATGCTAGAATCTCAGTTAGAAGAGAAAATAAAATCAATATCAGAGGTGGATGGGGCAAGAGAACTGGGTACATGAGAGGGTGGGGAAAGGAACAGGGGTGCAGAACCACCATATAAAATAAGGTTTTAGAGGAGTCATATTCCAAAGAAATAAAATCTTTCTCCATTACAGGTGTCTCACTTTTCTATAAGAAGGAAATGCAATTTTATGAACTGAATTTACTCTTCCTGTTCTCTGTAAAGAATTCATTTATAAAATAGGATTTTTGCAAATATAACTAATTTAAAGATCTTCAGCTGCCATTAACCAAAAGCTCTAATGATATATATATATATATATATATATATATATATATATATATATATATATATATGGGGGAATGACATAGAGATTTCAGATAGAGAGACAAGCAAGAAATGGCATGTACAGGGCATGACCTAAGTCAATTCAGTATATCCATAAAGTAGGAAATGTCAAACTGAAAGCAACAACCAGATTCTAAAAAAGAGGGTTAGAGAAGTTAGTCTCAGAGCCTTCAGAGGAATCAATGATACCAGCACATTGATTTCAGACTTATTGACTTCAGAACTCTGAGAGGGTAAATTTCTATTGTTTAAATCTAGGTTGTGTTACTTTGTTATGGCAACCCTAGGAAACTAATATAAACTCCCACTCCTTTTTCCATCCAAAGTTCCCCTGGGATATATTTGGTATAAGCAGAGAGTGTTTTTGCCCTTGGTCAATTGATCCTTATTAGTTTTCTACTGTGCTGAAGAGATTTGTTTCTGTTTTCTTATACTCTCAGCTCAATTGGCAACCCAATCATTATACAATTTTGATTGGAAACAAGCACATCACAACAACGAGTTTTCTTTCTTTCCAACTATTCTATCAATCTTAAAAGCATAGGCCACCATTCATTCTTGACAGGACAACACACATCTGCATTGCTTTTCCTCGTCCCTAAATACTAGGTTATAGACATTCATGTGTTTTTATTGCACTTTCTTTTTTTTTTTTTTTTTAGTGCAGAATCTTTTTTTTTAGTTATTTTTATTTTCTATATTCTATGTTTACATTTCAAAGGCTTTCCCCTTTCCCAGTTCCCACCCACCATAGTTCCCATAGTTCTTCTCCCCCCCAACTATTCCCCAATCATTCCCCCTCCCCCCTCGGTTTCTTTACTAAACTGGATGCAATCTTTACATGCCCAGGGTCCTCTCCTTTCTTCTTCTTGGGAATCATTTGACTTGCTATTTGTGTCTTGAGTATTTAGTGCTTCTGGGCTCATTAATATCCACTTATCAGTGATTGCATTTCATGTGCATTCTTTTGTGATTGGGTTAGCTCACTCAGGATGATATTTTCCAGGTCTAACCATTTACCTACAAATTGCATGAATTCATTATTTTTAATTGCTGAGTAGTATTCCATTGTATAAATATACCACATTTTCTGTATCCATTCCTCCTTTGAGGGATATTTGGGCTCCTTCCAATTTCTGGCTATTATAAACAAGGCTGCTATAAACATAGCAATCAATCTTTCCATTCTTCCCCTCTGAGTTGAAACACTAATTAGATTGTTTTCCTTTTGTGAATCTTACATTACATTTTTATGTCCATATGTATGTCCATGTGCTTGTGTGTGTGTGTGGGGGGGTGTGGGTGTGGGTGTGTGTATGCACGTGTATAAGCAATGTATGAGTGGATGTCACAGGACAATTTGTGGGATTCAGTTATCTTCTTCTGCACCGTGAGTCCCTCGAATTAAACTCAGGCCATAAGACTTGGCAACAGGTGATGTCATTTTCCCAAGCTATCCTACTGGACCATTTTAAAACAACTAAACTGACTTGCTAGTCTAAGAATTGGAAAGTCAACCACCTACTCTTTGTTATTACATAAATAAACTATTATATTTACAAGAATAATTGTTATACTCTTTTATGATCCATCTTTTTCTGTTACAGAGATAAAAGAGAAAAATGGATTATAGTTATAATTATATCTTTTGTTTTTGCGGTGGAATTTCTTATTCATATAAGAAAAGAAATCTACCACAAAATAATGGCACAATTCTTAACCAGCCATTAATATCTGTGCCTTGATCATCTATGTTCTAGCAATTGTTTTGTGTTGTTCTTCATCATAGCCTGGACCAGCATCAGAAATACCATATATATATTTAATTTATTTTGTTAATTGTTGTATTTTAATTAGAATATTAGATCTGTATTTTTTAAACTTTTGTCTAGTTTGAGTTTTTGCTATTCTTAGTTCCTAAAATAGTGATGGGTAGAAGTCTCATTAAAACCTGGTCTTAGGTGAATACTCACACATTGCTAAAGAGAGTATGAACTTGTACTTTGGAAATCACTGTGGTGATTCCTCAGAAACTATTCTCATGAAGATGGGGATCCACGTAAGATTCAGCCATACTACTTTTAAATATATACCCAAAGGATGCTTCATCCTACCACACAGATACTTGCTAAAATATGTTCACTTGCAGATTTATTCATAATAACCAGAAATTAGAAATAACTGTGATGTCCCTCAATAGAATTGGTCAAGAAAATGAAGTATATTTATACAATGGAATATTATTCAGTCATTAAAAGTGAAATTTGTAGGTAAGTGGGTAGAACTAGGAAAAAAATCATCCTGAGAGATATCTTACAACCAGAAAGACAAATAGGATCAGTGCTCTGCTTGGCTGTCATCAGAGAAATTGCTCCTTTAGGAGATGAGGACAAACACAGAAGCTTACAGCCAGATATGCAGAGTGAAAAACCTTGAAATACTCAGCTCTAAATGAGATATCTCGATCAAATCAGGGCTCAGGAAACCCCTTGGAAGGGGCCCCAGAAAGAGCATACAAGCCAGAGGGGATGGGGGACGCCAAGGAAGCAAGACTCTCTAAATCAACAAGATTGCTGCACATGTGAACTCAAAGAGACAGAGCATGTACAGAGCCTACATAGGTTTGTACCAGTTGGGGTCCTAGAGCTGAAAAGAGAAGCAAACAATGCCCCCCATCTCTAACCCAAAGCAATCTAGTACTTGCAAATGAAAATTTCCTTTTTTTCCAAGGGAGTCTCCCTGGGGAAATAAATTACTCTTAAGGGTAGGCTGCATTCTGAGCAGCAGATGACTACCGCCAACAAAACAAATGACCTCTGTGTCATCCTTGGAGGTTCTTTGTATCACAGTGTCATAACAGTTCCTTCCTTTAAAAAAAGTAAATACTTATTTTGATTTTGTTTTATTAATATATTTCTCTTCTGTCTATTTACTCCACAGATCCCTGGATATAAATGATGGCTTCTAGTTTAGTGTTTCTATGGGATTCCTGAGTGTGCAAATGTATGTGTCTTGTGCCTTTGCTTAGGCTCCTTTTCTTCCATTGGTTTGTTTTGTCCAATGTGTTATTTTGTGTTTTCTCTCATTTTATTATTATCACATGGAAGCCTGTTTTCCAATGATAGACAGAGAGGTGTTAGATTTGGATGGGAGGGGAGGTAAAGAGATGCTGGGATGAGTGAATATTAATGAGCCCAGAAGCCCTAAATACTCAAGACACAACTAGCAAGTCAAATGATTCCCATGAAGAAGAAAGGAGAGGACCCTGGGCCTGTAAAGATTGGATCCAGGTTTGTAGACCCAGAACAGAGAAACCGTGGGGGGAGGGGGAATGATTGGGGAATAGTTGGGGGGGAGAGGAATTATGGGACGTATGGTGGGGGGGGGACTGGGAAAGGGGAAAGCCTTTGGAATGTAAACATAGAATATAGAAAATAAAAATTAAAAAAAATAAAAAAAAGAGATGCTGGGATGAGTAGTGGGAGGACAAACCATAATAAAAATATATTATGTGAGAAAAAGAATCTTTTGTAAATAAAAAGGTTAATAAATAAAGTATTTTTTTTAAAAAAAATGACTTAATTAAGATCGAATGGTCGGGGGGCGGGGCCCAATTTAGGTACTAAATTATGGAATCCATCCCTTGCCTGTAGGCAGCAGTCTAAACATTAGAGTAGGATTAGATAAGAATGCCTCATTTTGTGCAGAATTTATGTACAATGCTATTTATTGACTTCCTTCTTATGGCTTGCTGAGCCTGCTGTCTCATAGCACCCAGATCCACTGGCTCAGGGGTCGTTCCTCCTACAGTGAGCTGGCTCCTCCCATATCAAGAAACTGAGTCACAGACTTGCATGCAGAACAATCTAGTGAGGATATTAACTCAATTCCCACTTCCATACAAAATGATTCTGGTTTATGTCAGTTTGTCGTAAAACTAGCCAGCACAGTACCAAGAAGAAAAAGGATGGAAGAAGAGGGGAAAGGAGAGGGGATAGAAGACTTTAAATTTCATCCTCAATACATTTTTACCTCTCTTTAGTACTAGCCATGATGTCTTCAAAAATGTCATCTCATCGGACTTCAGGCTATGATTTGTCTCTAAGGTTGAAGTCTCTTCATATGTAAGTTGAATTATGAACAAGTACATCTTTGGGTTTTCTTTTTGCTTGAACCACTGATTATCTTTTGTTCTGATAATACAACTTAGTAGAAAAAAATTTTTTTTTGTTTTTTTCGAGACAGGGTTTCTCTGTGTAGCCCTGGCTGTCCTGGAATTCACTCTGTAGACCAGGCTAGCCTCAAACTCAGTAATCTGCCTGCCTCTGCCTCCCAAGTGCTGGGATTAAAGGCATGCGCTACCACCACCCGGCTTGAAAAAATATTTTGTCATTGTTTTTTCAAAAGTCTTGTCATAAGGTTGTTTCTTCTCAATGAAATTTAAAATAGTGTTTTTAACTTCTAAGAACAATCCCTGTTGAAGGTATTAATCAGAATCTCAATGAGTTTATAAGCAACTCTATAGTGAATTTTTACTTTCATGAGATTTATTTTTATTGTCTTTGGCTTTTAGTATTTTGTATGTGAGATGATTGTTACATATTTAACTAATATGTTGTACACTGGACTAATTTTTCTGTCCTACATTGAATTTTCACTATTGTTTAATAAATACCATAGTAGTAAAAAAAATCTTGTTCTTGGAAAAAATCATGCTAGGAACTGGAAAAGGGAAGATTAAAGTTACTGAATCATGGGAAAAATCAAATTGTCTGAAGGCATTGATTATTATCATAATAGTGATGATTGATAGACCGGGAAAATCCACTAAGTGTGCATAGACACACCCGTATACACACATGCAGTAATTCTGTCAAAAGACAAACAAAACTGGTTCTAGGGTAGAAAAAAATATGTGAGGAGAAAAAGGGATTACAGAACCTGTGCCATGACCATACAATCATTATCTTGGATATTTTCCTAGTATCACTAACTTTGTTGCTTGAGGAAATATAAGACTAGAAGAACAATATTAATTCAGAGTAATTTTCAGCAACCTACCTCCAAGTGCTATGCTAAGCAAAATGAGTCTCTATGCATTATTTTTAGTTCTGTAGTGATATAATATAATTTTATATGTGGCTACAAAGCAAAACATTTTGCTGAAGAAGGAGGCATTTTTTCAAATATTTTATATTGAAATTAATACACTGCAAACAATGTGAATACCACCCTAGCACTATTGGAGTAGGAGCATTGCTGCTTAAAACACTGAGGTTTTGGAACATTCTAGAGACTGGTCTCTCTTCTCTTATTACCATGCAAACAGTAGTAAAGGTAGGTGACTTAAAGGTTGGAGAATTTTGCCAGAAGGCTCTTGAGAACCCAGGACTGTATTTATAGCTAAAAGCTTCTGATGACATTGAATTCTCCTACTGTTATTTCCATAGCCAGTAACTACTACCAATGAGTTGATGTTTCTGAATTAGAAAATAGGGCTTCTCAGGAATTGGAAGCATCTCCAGTTTTGTCTCTTCTGAAGCAGACACTCATGTTCTGAAAAAAAACTGTTTTCCATATGCCTTCTGAGTTGCTGATAATTGTTATTAATGGGATTGCTATCATTCTCTCTGGCTGACCTACAGAGCAAAAGAATAAAAGTCTTAAGGAAGTAGAATTAATAATTCTATTGCAATGCATCATAGTGATAAGCCAGTAATTGCAAGGTCAGATGGGCACACACAGATAGATTGTTAGCTGGTTATACTATAATGAAAGAGCAGACCTTTTACATAAGTTTATGAATAATGTTTCTCATAAAGACAGGAGATTGATTATCCCAGAAAAGCTTCCCCCTGAACCTAAGACCATCAGCAATCACAATAATGAAATATTAATAACAAATTTTAGAATCTATCAAGACTAAATTTCATAACCCACTGTAATGAGCTTCTTGTTTCTAATTTTGGAGAGGAGCTAGATGAAATATTACTGAAGGCAGAAACAAAAGACTATATTTTACATCAGGGGCCAAATCAGGTTGTTTCATCAAAAGTTGTAAATTTAAAGATGCTAGTGAGAGAGAACAATAGGAAGTTCAGATGGTTTCTTTACTATCACGCTGACTATCATTTTCCTATTTAATGTTGCTTATTTCCCACATAGAGAAGATATGTTAGTTAATTTTATCTTAGGGAAATATTCTTTGGATGTCTGTTTTTCTGTAAACAAGTACATAATTATACCTTTATAATATAAGAGCTTGGAGAATTGTATTTGTTAGTTCCCTAGCAACCATAGGAACTCTGGAACTTTAAGCTAGATATCAAAACTAGAATCCTTAACACAGAAGTAAATTAAGGTCCTTAGCAGCAAAAATAAGTGGTCATTTTGAATTATGGCCAGAAAGAAAGGGAAATGATCTCACTAATACATCTTTGTTTTCCTGATTGATGTAAAACTATGTGGGTGAAACTCAGCACAAATCCAGTTCATAGTTTCTATATTTAGAACCCATATTAAACTTACCATTTTGTGTTCTAAATTAGCCAAGTTGATATAGCTGAATACATCACTATTATATAATTATATTTTCAGGTATAAAAAGATGTTATATTGCTTTAATACAAAATAAAAGGGACATAATTTAAGACTAGTGCCAAAGTTGCTGTTTTCATCTATGTTACTATTCATGATCTTTCACACTTTAAATTATACCTTCTACAATGGGGCTTGGCTCACATCAAATACTCTCCTTCTCAGTCCTACTTTTGATTAAAAACATTCATCAAATACAGTTGGGAACATTCCTAGATTCAACTAAAGTGATAGTCCCACAATTCTGAATATAGTAAAACCCACTGAGATGTATACTTTTAAAGAATAGATTCCATGGTGTGTGAGATATATCTCAATAAAGCTTTTAGTATTTTTAAAGCAGTTGGGTTTCTTAGTCCTTGCAATCATTATTTCTTTTTTATTTCAGCACAGTTTCCATAGTGAGCAGCATCTTCAGACTGGCCTTGTGTATGCTCTCAGACTTTCTTATATATCCTAAAATTGCCAAAAACCAAAAGTCAACTGTTATTAGTATATAGCTTGTTTCAAAATAAACCTTAATGGAAGAAAATTATAGGCAGTGCTGGAAAGATGAAGGTCAGATGCAGTCAGTGGTCGGGTTTAATATCTAACACTAGCTATGTAACAACATCAAAAGTGAGCTTATTCTGTCCAGAGACTTCTGGATATCTTCGTGTTCATTGTCAAGGTGTTAACATGGTTTCTGATGATATACAATAAAAATTCCTGCAAATAAAGTGATAATAATACTTTCAGAAACTTCAGAGATATTTTTTAAAATCTATTTAGAACTCATTGTGTTCAACAAAAACTATGACTGATTGTGGGTCATGAATTGATATTATAATTGATGAGCAATTTCTTCATATGTGTTATCCATCTTTGATACATTTCTCCCCAAATATTGCAAACAAAAGATTTTCAGTGTTACATCTTGTGCTGTTCCAATCTTTCTTGCAGAAATGATTTTTATGCTTTTGTCAATGGTGTGTTCATTACAATTGAGTCCTAGGAAGATGGAAGGGTTTTTCCAGAACTTAAAGCTTAAGTGGCAATAATGATTTTTAAGATAGACAATCAACTTTAAAAATAGCATTTGAAAGTTATCTTAAATCATAAGCTAAATTGAGTATGCTTTATGGACAGTGATGCAAATTAAAAGCAGCGTTTTGTGGGGCCAGAGTCAGTTTACTGAAAAGAATCAGAGCTAGACCCTGCCTTCTGGTCCTTATCATTTAATGGGGAATTGGAACCATAGAATACATGACCAGCAGGCAAAATATATATATTCAGCCAATCTGTAAATACAAACAAAAGTAACAAAATAGGGCCATGGTGCCAAAAAGTAAGGGAGTGTTAAGTTTCATTGAGAGGGTGAAGTAAATGTTCTGAAAAGGTAGAATTTGATTTGGGTCTTGAAAAATAAAAGGCTTAGTGCAGCAGTGTAGGGGAATACCAGGACAGGGAAATGGGAAGGGGTGGATTGGGGAACAGAGGGAGGGAAGAGGGTTTATAAGACGTTCAGGGAGGGGGGAATCCAGGAAAGGGGAAATCATTTTAAATGTAATAAAGAATATATCGAATAAAAACAAAAAAGAAAAGTAGCGTTTTGATAAGTATGCTATGCTATGCAGAGGACAGCATTTTGACCAAAGGGGATAATACTAATAAAGAAAAAGAAATGTTCAAATTTAAGGATTAGAAAACATATGTTAATAATGATGAGAATTTTGATGGGCCAAACTATGGATGGCTATAAATATAATGAATTTAGATTTTGAGAAGATATTATACATTCTTGTGAAATTAGTACATAATGATCAGTTGGAAGATACAGAGATGTCTGTCAATATCATTTCAACCCAGTATTTCATTATGACATTATTATAAGATAATGTGGTAAGAAAATAAAGTGTTAAAGTCAATGAAAACACTTTTAATCTCCCAAATGTAGTTGGGGCATCTAAGTACTTGTAATAATAGGATCATTTATAGCAAAAGGCTGAGACCTAGCCTGGCTGTGGTGGCACACACCTTTAATCCCAGCACTTGGGAGGCAGAGGCAGGCAGATTTTTGAGTTTGAGGCCAGCCTGGTCTGCAGAGTGAGTTCCAGGACAGCCAGGGCTACACAGAGAAACCCTTTCTCAAACAAACAAACAAACAAACAAACAAACAAACAAAAAAGGCTGAGACCTAACATTCAAGGTGGTCAGAGAAACATGCTGTGCATTTGTACGGCTTCAAAATGAAAGTTAAGTTGCTGGAAAGAACCCAGATGTCCCTCAATGGAGGAATGGATACAAAAAATGTGGTATATACACACAATGGAATACTATTCAGCCATTAGAAACAATGAATTCATGAAATTCTTAGAGAAATGGATGGAGCTGGAGAACATCATTCTAAGTGAGGCAACCCAGTCTCAAAAGAATACCCATGGTATGCAGTCACTGATAAGTGGATATTAGCCTTGAATCGTGGGACACCAAAGACACAATTCACATACCAAATGATGTCTGACAAGAAGAAAGGAATGGACACTAATGCTGGAAAGGATCAAAGCATCAGTGTAGGGGAATACCAGAACAGGGAAGTGGGAAGAGGTGGATGAGGGAGCAGGGGGAGGAAAAAGGGCATGTGGGACCTTAGGGGGGTGGGGAAACAAAAAAAGGGAAATGAAATGTAAATATAGAATATATCCAATAAAAAAAAAGAAAAAAAAAGAAAATCTACAAAAAAAATGTCAAATCCCCAAAGGAAAAATAAACTCAAACTTTGGTTAGAAAAAAAAAAGAAAGTTAATATGCATAGTTATCCAATATCTAAGAAGAAAGATCAAATGCTGTCAAAAAGTAGGGATGGCCATTATGAACCTTAATACACTGAATGTTAATTAAAACAAAGATACAATCTACATAAAATACAAATTGTAACAAAAGTATAAACCACTGGATGACAAGAAATGATGAAACTAATGTTTTATAGAAAAACTAAGTAATATATCTGTCTATCTGTCTGTCTGTTTATCTATCTATCTATCTATCTATCTATCTATCTATCTATCTATCTATCTCTACATATTTTCCAGTTTCTTTTTTCCCTTTTATTGAAATAGGTTTTTTTCACATGCTAATTCTGATTACAGTTTCTGTCTGCCTCTATCTGTCTCTTTCTGTCTGTCTTTCTCTCTTTTTCCAGGGCCTTCCCATCTTTACTTCCATCTTGATCCCATTAGAAAATGATCAGGCTTCTAAGAGATAATAATAAAATAAAATAAAGTAAAAACAAGATAAAATAAAATTAACACATCAGAATAGGACAAAACAAATGAAAGGAAATGAACCCAATAGAAAACACAAGAAACAAGTATAGATGTAGAGAAACACTCATACACATAATCAGGAATCTTATAAAAACAATAACCTGGAAACTGTAATATATACCCAAAGGAGCCCTTCAGGTTTTATGCATACTACTTCAGTCCCTGAGTTCATGTGTGTGTGCCAATCCTGTTTTTTTAGAGGGTTCATTTTTCCTTAGTGGCCTCCATCCTGTGGTTCTTTTATTTTTACTCTTTTTTGTCACCCTCTGGTTTTTAACTCATCCTTATCAGCAGGATTTTTTGAGCTCTAAGGGGAGGGAATATTGTAATAGTAGCTTTTATTTCTAGATGTAATTGTTCCCTCAGAGGCTTACTGCTGAATAAGCTCACCCTTTCTAGCTCTTTCTGAACTCTGCCTGGTTGGTTTAACTCTGCTGCTCTGGCTCAAACTCTTCTCCAAGCTGACTGATTCAATCTGGCTTCTCTTGGCTTCTCACTGAACTGCTTTGCTTGGCCTCAAACTAACTATGGCAATTTGTTCTAATCTTCTGGCTTCTTATTCTTTGCCTTCAACTGACTCTGCTGATCTGCACTAAACTTCACAAACTCAAAAACAAAAACAACTCCATTGCACTACATTCACAGCACTGACTCCCAATTCACTGACTTGCTCTGCTCTACTATTTAGTAGCTTCTCTTTCCTGTTTGTTCTCATGAGAGTTGGGCTTATCATATCTCTGATTCATTCTGTCAAATCTTTCTGTCATTTGTCACATTTTCTTGCCCTTGATTAGGGATCATTGTTTGGGATTAAAAGTGTTTGCTAAAGGTGGGTCTGTTTTCTAGCCTGAGGGATTAAAGGTGTGCGGTGTGTCAGCATTCCAGCCAGATCACATAGACCTAGATCATTGGATATAATTCCTTGCCAGAACAGCCATGTTTCTGGATGAGAATTCCACTACAGGATTTGATGGAGTTTTCCTTTTAAAGCAAGAATGTTACAAGATCTCTTCCTCTCTGTGTAATCCTCTGATTGTGGATCTCTGTATGTTTTCCTACTTGCTGCAAGAAGAAACTTCTTTGATGATGGCTGAACAAGGGACTGATCTACTACCCTGGCTGGAGTGGCCTCTGTGTTCCCAGGGAATCTATACATATCTTTTGTAAAGACTTGAAACTTAAAGAATTTTGAAAATCAAGACAAATATAAATGATCATAGAGAAAATGAGAAATGAAGATGCAAACAATAAACCAAATATATAAAATCTCTATTAAACACATAAACATGATTAAAGTCATACATAGTAAACATTTATAATTTGGAATATAGAAAACAATAATGATGGCGGTGATGATGATGATGATGACTATGGTATTATGATATGTGATGACATAGAATCCACTACAAGGCCTTTGACAAATTCCTCTTTAAATGGGTATGAACAATTTTGTCTGCTTTTGGCTAGAACTTTGACTTACATTTGTTTCCCCATGTCTAGAACTAATATCATCCTTATATTAATGGTCATAGCATAAGATGGTAGAGTCCCTGGGATACCTTTATGAGAAAAAGAAATGGGCATTTTTCAAGTGAAAGCACACCAAAAAGTTGTCTAGATAGTCAAGTGTCTCATCAGTAAAGGATTGTTTTCAGGAGGAGTAACTCATTCTGTGTTTACCATAGTAGTTTTCAATTTTTTATTAACAATGATACCCTTTTGAAATTTTGTATCTCTATATGTAAGCATACAAAATGAAGTTTTTTGGTTTTTCGAGACAGGGTTTCTCTGTGTAGCCCTGGCTGTCCTGGAACTCACTCTGTAGACCAGGCTGGCCTCGAACTCAGAAATCTGCCTGCCTCTGCCTCCCAAGTACTGCGATTAAAGGCATGGGACACCACCACCCGCCGGAAGTTTTTTTTTTTAAAGAAATAAATTTATTAATGATCATGAGTCTTTGACATTGAGAAGGAATGAGCTAGATGAAAAACATAATCAATGCTGAAACTAAAGATTGCTTTATTTTACCTTCATAGTCTAAATTCAGTATTTTACAGGAGAAAAATCTGTATGCTGTCAAATCAAGCACAATGAACTGATTAATTACAAGAAAAAGGCTAAAACAATATATAAATATATATTTGCATATCCAAAGATTTTCATCAAGTAATGCAATAAAAATTATATTAATTTTGTTCTCTGAGATCTCTGAAAATAAATACATATGTAAAAATCAGAATGCCTTTCAAAAGTAGTACAAGGAATCATTCATCCAAGTGAAAGTCTTTGCCAACAGATATGCTGTCCTCTGTATTTTACCTTCAGCACCTACTGTTTTGGTACAATGCCTGAAGTTTTTTTAATTAAAAAAAATTTAAACCTACCTACCCAGTCTAAGTAAGCACTATGATCCAGAGTACAAGAGAACATGTTGATTCTATACACCTATAAATTTCTCTGTGAATGTATGGTGACTTGAATGGTAATGAGTCCCATAGAGTTATATGCTTGAATACTTAGCCACAGTTGATGGAATGATTTAAGAATGATTAGGAGATATAGTCTTATTGAAGAAGGTATCTCACTGCAGTTGGGCTTCAAAAGCTTGTTCCTTTCCCAAATAGCTCCACCTCTCTCTGAGGTGGTTGTTGTCTCAACATGTAAACTCTCAGCTAATACTCTAGCACATGCCTTCCTATCTGCTGCCATGCTACATGACATGATGGTCATGGACCTTTTGGTGGTTTAAATATGCTTGTTCCAGGGAGTGGCACTATTAGGAGGTGTGGCCTTGTTGGAGGAAGTATGTCACTGTAAGGGTAGGCTTTAAGACCCTCCTTCTAGCCACATGGGAGCCAATCTTCTGTTTGCCTTTGGAAAAAGATGTAGAACCCTCAACTCCTCCAGCCCCATGTATGCTTGGATGTTGCCATGCTTCCCTCCATGATTATAATGGATTGACCTTGGAACCAATAAGCCATCCCCAATTAAATGTTGTCCTTTATAAGAGTTGCCTTGGTCATGGTGTTTCCTCACAGCAATAGAAATCTAAGACAGACCCTAACCCCTTGCAACTGAAAGCTTCAAATAAACAGCTTATTTTGTTTGTTTTTGGTTTATTTTCTTTTTCTTTTTTTCTTTTTCTTTTCTTTTCTTTTTTCTTTTCTTTTCTTTTCTTTTCTTTTCTTTCTTTCTTTTTTTTTTTTTTTTTTTTGAGACAGGGTTTCTCTGTGTAGTCCTGGCTGTCCTGGAACTCACTCTGTAGACTAGGCTGGCCTCGAACTCAGAAATCCGCCTGCCTCTGCCTCCCAAGTGCTGGGATTATAGGCATGTATCACCACCACCCGGCTAAACAGCTTATTTTTATGTTATATTGGTTATGATGATTCGTCATAGCAGTAGAAAAGAAATGTAGACAGAAGGAATGTGTTGTCACTGGATAGTGAAAGTTTGGGAATTTTGGTGGTAAAAGATAAACCCAATCATGGTGATATGTCAATGAAACCCATAAGTAATCATGCAGTGAGGATCTGAGTGAAAACTGGGAGGAAATGATTATTGACTATATATGGACAGTCACTAATAAAAGAGGAAACCACTATGTGCCCAATCAAAACTTACCCCGTGCCCAAGCACACTCTGTTTATAATATTCTCTCCTCACTTCTTTTATTCCTTCCCCATTGTCACCATTAATTACATTCAATTTTTTTCCTGGTGATGTTTTTGTCCTTTTACCCCAGAACTGATAATATCCATGAATTTATCAGTATCAGGGAAACTAAGTCTTTTCTGAAATCACACAGTTTAATGCCCTTCCTTCTTTACTTCAGGTCATGTCATTATTACTTCTCAATCTTCAGTTTAATATCTTGGAGTTGGCTTATTGTCTATCTCAGTTTATAAACATCTCCATTTCCAGGGCCTCTTTAGAACATATATGCTACTGAATTCAAAACATCTATCTGTCCCTATACTTTTGTTTTCCTGCATGTTTCATGTCTTCTTCGAAAGCATATTTCATGCCATGTCTTTAGCACTTACAACTCACTTAGCATTGCATATTCAGAGGACACGTTAGGAGGAGGATACTTGTTAAATGCATTTCTCTGAAAACTAAGGTTACACTTTGTTTTGCTTCCTTTCTTCATTGTAAGTAGAGGCTGATGGCCCAGCCATGCCTTGGAGTGACAGGTTCCACTGAAACTCTCTTTTGCCCTCAAATCTACTGCTCAGCATGGGTTTTCACATCTTGGCAGGAGCTACTGTCTTGCCCTTGAAACTTCCTCTGCCCTGGATGTCAGGAACTTGGCCTGGGGTCAGAACCTTCCCTTTGCAGTAATGTATACTATTAAGCAAATGGCACTGAGAAATGTTCTATCCCCAAGTCAAAATGTTCCCATTTAGGTAAAATTTGAGCATGTTGCTGGCAGGAGTCAGAACGGCAAAGAGAAATACAATGTAAAAGCAATATGAGTTTGAATGAAATTATGATAAGTGTCAGATGGCACCATTATCCATATCCCCACAGGCCAGCATTACAGAGGCTCTGTATTGTAATGCTGGGACAGAATTCCAATTGTAGAAAGATTGGCATTCCAAACTGGAATATGAAGCAAACAGATTAGTTAACACTCTGAGGTCATTTGTGGGTTGAGGTATGGAGATAGTGAATGTGCTCTGTATATTAGCTACATAAATGAATAATGTTTTAGAATATTATATTACACACACTTTACACACACACATACAGCACACACAGCACACACACACACACAATTAAAGATAGGGGGATATATATAGAGAGAAATAGTAAAGTGTTTTTGTTTAAGAAAGTACCCATAGCTACATCCATTTAAAATTTGACAAAGATGCCAAAAATATACACTGGGGAAAAGACAGCATAGTCAACAGATGATGCTGGGAAAATGTATGACCACATGTATATATCATCTTACACAGAAACTAACTCCAAATGGATCAATGGCCTAAATGTGAAACCTGAAACACTGAAATTACTAGAATAAAACATGAGCAGTTTTATTCTACATGGCATAAGTGTGGGAAAGGATTTTCTGAACTGGATTCCATTTGCCCAAGAACTAAGGTCAACAATTGATAAGTGGTGCCTCATAAAGCTAAGAAGCTTCTTCACAGCTAAAGAAACAATCACTCAAATTTGAAGAGGAAGCCCACAGAATGGGAGAAAATCTTTGCAAGCTGCACATCTGACTGAGGATTAATTATGAGAATAATTGAAGATCTTAAAAGGAAGCAAACAACAAAAAAAACAAAACCCATTTAAAAATGGCCTTGGTATCTGTACAGACAATTTCAAAGAGAAGAAATAAAAATGGCTAACAACTGAATCATAATAAAACAAAAATAAACAAACATACAACAAAAAGTTCATTGTCCATAGCAGTTAGGGAAATACAAATCAAGGCAACTTACCTTGGCCAAAATGGCAAAGATAAAACAATTAACAATAATTTCTGGAGAGCATGTGAGGAAGAGGAAAGCCTCATTCACTGTTAGTGGGATTGCAAACTGGCTCAGCCACTCTAGAATCCAGTGTGGGGAATCCTCAAAAATCTAAAAATAAATCTACCACAAGACTCAGCTATACTATCCTTTAGCACATTCCCAAAAGACTCCAAATCCTACTCCATTGATGCTGGTTCAGCCACAACCATTGCTGCTCTAGTCTTTTATTCCTTTAGCTTTTACCTTACTGTCCATCCAGCAACAGAATAATCAATCCTATTGAAGCAGCATAAAACCCATTTCCGTACCATTAGTTTTAAACAAGCATCCCTTCCTGTGAAACAAATATGGATGTCGATTCTGTTCCTATGTTTATATCTCCATCTATCTTCTTATTTGAAAGCATGTAGCTGTGCACTTTGTATTATGTTATTTCATACTTCACACACATTTCCATCTGACAAGACTTTCATTTAGGATTATTTAGTTCTGTTTAATATAAGAAGCAACTAAGGCTCAGAGGTTAAATAACTTACCACTGGCCATACAGGCAACAAGTAATTAAAAGGATCATTGCTCAAATAGAGGTGAAATGTGATATGGTCTTGGATTAAATAATTGGGGCTGGAGAAAAGTGTTTAACTTCAAGATTATTTAGGATGAAGAATTAATGGTTTTCTTTTAAATGTCTAGAAGTTTATTAAAGAAACTCTGCTAGGACCATGCTATGAATCTTCATCAGTGGCTACTTTTGTACAAAAAACAAAACAGAACAAAACAAAAAAAAAAACCATTGAACTGCTTGGCTGCCTCTAAAGGACATGCAATAAGTATATTTTCTATATACTTTCTAATATACTTTCTCGTATATTTTAGTGTGTGTATGTAGCAGATGTTTGTGTACGTAACCAGTTGCTGTTATCATTATCCAATGTATCCAACAATACTGGTACATAGATCTTTAAAAAACATTGTTACTTAATTGCTCATTAATTATATTTTTTGCCACATTACTGTTCATGTTCCTTTTTTTTTCCTTCCTTAGCCACATGCAAATTTCCAGATAGGAGTTTTAAGGGTTCTTTCATGTGCATTTATAGTTTTAGTTAAACAATGTTCATGTAAATAAGTGAAGATCAGGTGACTTGTACTATTCTGCCCAAGGTGACAAAGGCACTTAGAAGTTAAGGGAGAGTATAGTCATTGTAGACTCTTAATATATTGTTCTCTGTCCTGAAGCATACTCATCATCTATTTCAAGCATCAAGCACAGTGTAAGGACATAGTAGTTGAATACTCAATGTTCAATATGTAAAGAAGTAAATAGCAACTGAAATTAGCATTAAAGTATAAAAAGTTTGGCAATAAATTGCTAGTAATTAACAATTCCCAACGTTTACTTAGAACCAATCCTTGATTTTAATGATGCAGTAAGGATAATGCAAATTAACCACTTTAGTTCCCTTTATTGAGGATAAACCAGAGCTCTATTGATTTTACAGTTGCTTCCAGGGATCATAGTGGTAGTTAAAAGTTATTCTTTTGATAAAAATTAATTGCATTCTGTTATGCAAGGATGATGATTTGTGACACAGAAAGTACAACACATCAGAGGAGCTTGGATTCAAATCACAACTCTGACATTTCCTAGCTGTTGGGAACCTGGGAAATCTCATGAAGCTTGCAAAGCCTCAGTATCTACTCTGAAATAAGGTTAATAATATCTGCACCAGTGTGATTGCTATGTAAATTGAATGTAATCATATATACATGAATAGTTTTTGGAATTTCACATGTCATGCAAATGTTATTTTGGAGTTTTGTTATTATTTGATACTTGGGTAAGAGTATATCCACTAAAAGCTACCATGGCATGGGTACTGGACAATTCTAATTAGAAAGATGCAACCTTAAAGGTGACCATCCAAATTTGTCACTGTGTGCTGACAAAGAAAAAGTTGTAAATAATAACTCATTGCTACTAGGTTTGGAGAGGGGGGGCAGACAAAGACACAGACACAGAGAAAGAGAGAGAGACAGAGAGAGAGATAGAGACAGAGAGGCACAGACCACACAGACACATAGACACAGAAAGAGATAGAAACAGAGAGAGAAAGACAGAGAAAGACACACACACACACACACACACACACACACACACACAGAGAGAGAGAGAGAGACAGAGAGACAGAGAAAGAGACAGAGAGAGACAGAGAGAGACAGAGACAGAGACAGAGAGACAGACAGAGAGAGAATGCTTCTGGGATGCTGGAATATCTATTTTATTTGCCTGTTAGTGGTATTGTTTGAAATAGCTACATAGTGAACTGATTGGATGTACATTTGTAGGAAGATGATTCATTTCCCATTTAGACACTTCTTTTGAAAATACAAATGCTTTGCGAAGAAAGCTCAGGAGAAGATTGGGTGTGACATCTAATTTACATGTGTGAAAATCTGCAGCAGGGAAGTCTGAGAGGTGCTTGTGGGGCAGTAGACATGCATTCTCTGCCTTGAATTTCTGGGTTGTGCCAGAAAGCTCAGATGCAACCTTTCTGCAAAGAACTTGATCATTTTTGCCTCCAATCAGCTCCTCTGCTTCACATTCTTAATGTATGGGCAGGCTTTCACATGCCTTTTGACTTGTTTTCCTAGTCATTCCATTTGTACAGTGTCATTTAATGGTGCCCTCTACATGTATTTTTCTTATCAGTCATTTTCAGTTTCTATTTTTTTCTTCGTATGCTATGCTTTACATCCGATCTACCTGGCTCTAGCATCAATGCTGTTACCTTGCCAGATGAATATGCATACCAACCACTGCTCTTGATAATTTCATTTTCCATGTGTTTAACCTTCCAGTTTCAAACTGATGGGCTGCATACTAGTCTTCCAGGCCTGCCTCTGTCTGTCCCAAACTTTCTTTGCTGTATTGAACCTATATAGTTTTTTTAAGCCATAGGGCTCCTCCAGATCAAATAATAAGTCTAGTAAATTAGAAGACTGTACCTACACATTTTATGATCTTGATCAAGTTACATAACCTCTTAGATAGTTTCTTAATCTAAAAGAATGGTCACAATATTATAAAATATGTGCTTTAAGGAGGAAATAAAGCATAATGCACAAAATATTACCACATGTCTGGTATATACTAAGTACTCAATAGTAGATGTTTTCTTATTGTTATCCAAGACAAATAAATTATAATTTCTATTTAGACTCTTAAGCTTCTCTCTGAAACTCTCAGAATATATATATATATATATATATGTGTGTGTGTGTGTGTGTGTGTGTGTGTGTGTGTATGTGTATGTGTATAATGTTTTGAAATTATTTTTCTATGTATTCCCTTCTAAATGGTTGTAAGACCCTTAAGGTTATGAAATGTATATTATACTCATATGTGAGCTCCTATTGATAGTAGTCATTCAGCTAATGTTTGATGAGTGAATGGCAGAAAGTGTTATGGGTTGGGGAATCACCTTTTTATTCTCCTACTTTTCTTAAGTATAATATTGTATCATGTTCAAAGGAAAGTCCAATTTCCCCAAACTCCAAAAGGTAGTTCAAATATCCAGGTTGAGCTCATTTCTGGATATTTGTACTAGAGTTTGGAGTTTGAAAAATTAGAATTTCCTATGGACCTAACAGTTTGTACTTATGATGTCATACACAGTGAAATTAGATGTGTAATCTTATTTATAACAGAGTAATCATAGGGGAGAATAGGACAGGGCCATCTATTTTTCATATGAGAGAAACTAAATCATAAAATTACAACACTGTAGCATGTCCTACTGGATTAGCAGTACTTAGGCACCTATTTCTATGGACTGAGAAGATGGTGCAATTGTGTAAAACACTTGCCACCCAAGGGGGAGGGATGGTGCTTAGAACCTATCACTCACTTATAAACGGAGAGGTCATTATGTCCTAGCCTATAATTTCAGCACACAGCAGGCAGAGAAAATGGATCATTGAAGCAACATGAATAGCTAGACTAGCCGAATACATGAGGTCTGAGATTAAGAGAGATATCGGAAAGTACACAATGGATGTCAAGTCTCCATAGTGCACACATACCTGCACAGATGTGCTCATACACATGCAAATGCACAGGAATATTACTCAAACAAAAAGAACCTGGTTTTCGGTTTGGTTCCAATCATGGTGATATGTGTTTAATTGTGCAAACGGAACACAGATTATTGGAAACATATATCATAATTCATAGAATATTCTTCATTCATAGCACACTTGTATGCATAGTGAGATATAAAAATGTAAATTATTGTATATTTAGTGGCATATATTTAGATAAACTTAGCTCTCTAATCTTTTTCCTTCTCCCATCTGGGCAGACTAAAACATCCACTAGAGAACTACGTAAACCCTGGCCAGTTTCCTAGACATTTTCTAAAACGGTGAAATGAAGAGAGAGAACGTTAAAAATAACTGCCCTCCTTCTTGTCTATGCCCAAGCTGTGGATAATGGGGAAGGGGTGGAGATCACCCCATGACATGATTGGAACGAATTCTGACTCTCCAGGTTCAAATGAGGCACTGATGATGGTGATTCTATATGGCCAGGGTGTTGGAATTACAGGAGAAGGAGGTAGAAAAATGAGAAGACAGGTGAATCTCAATGAGGCTTCACTATGTGTCTTTGCACAGCTAGATATGTTGCCTTTTTAGTCTCTTTATATTTCTCTGAGCCTACATCCCATTCATACCAGTGATAGAATGCACTATCTGCCTGCATGTGGGAGCATAACATCCATCTCATTAGAGTGCTGTCATTTCTAATATGAGGGATATAATGACAATCAAACAAGCATGCCTAGGAAACTCAGGATTGAGCTGAAGCAATACTGTGAAAATCTGCCTTAAATCATGTAAGCTCCTTTCACTCCTGTGAAATTTGAGTTGAATCTCAGTGTCAACATTTATACCCTTATAAGTGAGAATATCTATATTATTCTTCTGGCCTAATTCTCTGCACACAGTGGGTGTTCAATATTGGTTGTTGACTCCTTGGTCAATTTCATTAGAATACAGTTTTGTGCTTTGAGCTTCTATGGAAACCAAGTACAATGGGTTTGATTCTCCCTCTTGAAGAATGGCTGCAATCAATGTGTAAACTGATGGTGTACTCTCCTCCTGAGATAAAATTGATGACAACATGCTGTGTTCTAGGAAAACTGAATGCAGTTCTGCCCTAGTCCAATAAGGTATAGTATTTTGCCCTCAGCTTTTCTTTTCACATGAATGAACCCAAAAAAATTGCATCTAAAAAAATAGTGACTCATTGATTTATAGTTATAAACATGTTTCACTTTCTTTATTTTTATTAAGAATGACATCCTAACAAATGAGAGGAAATTCAGTTGTCCTTGTCCCAATTGTATATAGAGCATCAAATTAAGTTTTGAGTATTTGTGGAGCAATAGCTCAGGATTGATGGATAGAAATCTGATAATCTATAAACGTGACCTAGCACAATATTGTCTTAATTTGCTTTGAGAGGATTAATTCAACTGTTGCCTGATTTCATGGCAGTGACAGTACACTGTGGTACAAATAATGCCCTGTAAACAAATTCTCATCTTCTGTAACATTTACAAATACCTTAGGATTTTTTTTAATCTAACTGCCCTTTAGGAGTTCCCTTGGCTGTAGAGTTCCAAAGCATGTGGGCAAATAAGAGAGATAAGCATTTAGAAAGAGGGAACAATGGTCTAGAGGACTGAGTTTTCTTTCCAAGAGTCTCTGATATTTAAAAGACAATTTTGCTTATTTGTTGGTAGCGTTTTTGAGTCTCAGCACAATGATGAACATACCAGAAGTGAAATTGTACTCTAAAGAAAATAGCATACTTCCTGTGTTTAATGGAATTGTGGAATTCTATCCCAACAAATCCAGTAGTGCTAATTTTAACCAAAAACCAAGTTTCCTTTGGTAGGTTGATTGTAAGCATGTATATCATGTAGCAAATATTGCTTTACTGTGCTTCACAGCCTCTCTTAGATTCATTAGGGTAGGGCGAACTCTGAGCATCCAAGAAAGGCTAGCTTTGTGACTCCTTCCCAAACACAAGCATGCCAAATTTTGTCCACAAATATTAAGGTTAACAGATCTTTTTTTTAAGGTTAACAGATCTGAACTTTAGTTACTAATGTCCCTGCAAAAATTGAAATCTATGTGTTAGAAGGAAGCTGGAGGAGATTTTAAACAAATGTCATTTTTTTTTACAAAATAGAACTAATAAAATCTGAGCTCATACAGTAAGAAGAGACAATACAATATAAAAATCATCTCGTTTTTTGTGTTCTCCCTTGCCTTAAGTTTATTAGCAAAGCATCCAGTTCTTTATTTCAATATTTTAGGAGTTCCTGTTTTATGAGCATCCTGTTAATTAGCTATGTGGTTTTTATGAAATTATTCCCATAGCATTGGTGGTAGCTCTTTGTGGCTAGTATGAAACCTTGCCTTCTGAGATATTCTTATACAAAATAGCAAGTCATTAGTACTGGGTCATGGGTGGAAAGGCTGAGATTGAAGATAGGGCTTCACAGAAGGGGTTTTGAAATGCCATCTTAATTTAGCTCACAGGAAAAAAAATAGATGTAGATCATAAAATCACTCCTGAATAAAAAAAAAAAGTCCCCATCTTCCATCTCAAAGCTTGTAATGGTAGTAGCACTTGAGAATGTGCTGTTTTCCACAAAAATTCCATCCTTGTGAGCTGAATTAACCTTAACCTTCAGATTGAAAAGGTTGAGTGTAAACTAGAATGTGAAGGAACTCAAATAAATATTTGGAAATCAAAGCAATATTACTGTAGAATTTACTACATTCTGAAACTTGAGAAGACATAGGAAGATGCTCAGACATCAGAAGAGAAAGAGATTACTTAAAATGGGCCAAATGAATGTGAGCTGCAAATGGAAGTTAAGGAGTGAAATTTGAGAGCCATCCACATATGCATGCGATCATGACCGTTATTCCACTGCCTATTGGGTACCCCTAGATCACTTTCTCTAGAACAAGGTTTTGGCTCCATTTTCATGCATTGAAGTAATTTTCCTGTTGGGAGATAGTAGGAGGCAGGAATGCAAATCACGGGTTTGGATCAATTCCTGGGGCTACAACTTACTGTTTGAACGTGGGGAATCTTATTAAAGCATTTGTGTATGAGTTTTCTCTAAACTGGGGAATCTAGTTATCTGCACCATGCAAGATTTAATTGCATAGACTTCTTAAATGCAACTCACTAGATGCCCAATAACCCATTATTATACTATAATGACTACAGCTTCTTTCATTTTACTCAGTATAATGGTTTCTAATGATTCATGTCACAGATTAAGGTAACACAGGTCATAAAAATAATGATTTATTTCCATTTAAAGTCATTGTGATACCAGCCCAGAATGTATTCTAAGGGACTGGGGTCTTACTACATCTACTTTTTGACTGTTTTTCCATCCATAGAGTGAATAGGTACAATTTCAGAAGATAAATCAGTTTGTGACTTTAACTTACAAAGGGTGAATGTAAATGACTCGTATGTTCTTTTTACTTCATCTTATCATATTTTAGTTTTATGTTTGGTTGTTATCACTTAGAAGCTTGTTTTTTTTTAAACAAGATGTAGAAAGGGGTGGCTCTGGAGGGGAGGGAAGGAGGGAGAAATTGGGAGGAGTAGAGGAGAGGAAACTGTAATCAGAATATATTATATGAGAAAATAATCTAGTTTCAATACAAGAAAGAAAAAGGAAGGCCAATTTAATGTCTGTCATTCAGCACATGAAATCAACTCATTCTAGGTCTCTTATATTCTATCTCCTCTTTCTGTGGTGACTGCAGTTCTCACAATCAGGGTCAATCCTGTGTCCATTTCTCACATGCAGGAACTCTAGCGTTTTAGATGAACATGCTCAGACTTGGGAGCTGAGTGGTACTTTCCACCCCCTCCAGTTCCTTTTAAGTTTCCTGGTTCAAGTTGTGAGGCAGAGGGCACTCCTTCTGCATTTTTTCCTGGTCACTTCAAATTCTGTCAATACTTTTCCATCTGGCAGAGGTCTGTAGTGGTGTGGGCCAGGAAAGCAAATTCTATTCATCTTCGTTTCCTGTCCAGGCAATTATTGACCTTCTTTCAATCCTTCTCTTTGATGGTATTTAACCTTGTTCCCCACATGGTTCGCTGTCTGATTTCTGATTTTTTAACAGGCACTTAGTACTGCTGCTTCTCAACAACACTTTTAGCACTTCAGAGATTGCCAAACTAGTTCAGCTTCTTTTTTTTTTTTCTCATTTGGACTTTAACAGTCCCTCTTTTCAGACTCTGTGGCTTGCTACAGATGTAGCTTTGCACAGAATTTCAGTAATTGAGTTCAAACAGACCAACCCATAATATTTGAATTTGCACAAGCTAAGTATAGCTTGTCTTCTTTCTTTTTTTCTATTTCTAAGCTCATCTCCTGATTACTTGTAGTTAATTATACTGAATTATATGAAAGATTTTTAAGGATGAGAGTATAAGGCCAAACAGTAGAGAAAGCCTTGTGAATCTGTACATATGTGAAAGAAATATTTTCAAGAAATTTCAGGGTCCTATTCTAATTTTTATGCCCAAAGAAAATCTCTCTCTCTCTCTCTCTCTCTCTCTCTCTCTCTCTCTCTCTCTCTCTCTCTGTGTGTGTGTGTGTGTGTGTGTGTGTGTGTGTGGTTGTGTGTGTAGGCCAAAAATTCATATTGCATGTCTCCGTCAATCATCCTTAACTTTAATTTTTAAAGAATACATGTTCCACTATGTTCATAGCAGCCCTATTTATAATAGCCAGAAGCTGGAAAGAACCCAGATGTCCCTCAATGGAGGAATGGATACATTGTGTATATATATACAATGGAGTACTATTCAGTCATTAGAAACAATGAGTTCATGAACTTCTTAGATAAATGAATGGAGCTGGAGAACATCATCCTAAGTGAGGTAACCCAATCTCAAAAGAACACTCATGGTATGCAGTCACTGATAAGCAGATATTAACCTAGAAGACTGGAATACCTAAGACACAATCCACATATCAAATGATGTCCAAGAAGAAGGAAGGAAGGGCCCCTGACTCTGGAAAGGTTTAATGCAGCAGTGTAGGGAAATACCAGAACAGGGAAGAGGGAAGGGGTGAATGGGGGAACAGGGGGAGGGAAGAGGGCTTATGGGACTTGCAGGGAGGGGGAAGCCTGGAAATGGGAAAATCATATGAAATGTAAATTAATATATCGAATAAAAATGAAAAAAAAGACAGTGTCTCTCACTTTGCTTGAAGCTCACCAATTTAGTAAGACCTGCTGGCCATTGAGCCAAGGGTGGGGACAGGGATGCTCATGTCTTCATTTCTCTAGTTCTGGCATTATAGATAGTTTCTGTGGCACCTGAATGTTTTACATGAATGTTGGGGGTTAAACATGGGTCTGCATGCTTGTACGGCAAGTACTTTATCTACTAATCCATCTCCCTGGTCCCATTAAATATAATTGCTTTCCTTTTTCTTAAATCTACAGTTGTCTACAAGTCAATGAAAATATGTGATTTCTCAAAGATTCCTTTCATTTTTTACACATGGTATTAATATTCCAGGGGGCAAATAGGTTTTATGGTATGTGTTATACTCGTTATATACTATGTGTGATGCTCATCCTCATGTTTAGAATTATTTGCTATATGTAAAATATTAATAATAAAATAATTAATATTAACTAAATAATGTATAAATACTTAGCAAAAAGGAAATACTAAGTAAATAAATAGAATGTTTCACTAAATACTAAATTTCTAACATGCAAATTCAGAAAGACTCATTTATATTGACCCCTTATGCTAAGAGATGTATAGGACTTCTTTTATTAACACTCATCCTAGAAATTAGCTATCATTAGAAAACCTGTTTTATAGACAAGGAACTCAAGTGGTTAAATTATTTTCTCAAGGCTCTATAGCTACATGTCCTGTTACTTAGATGGAAACATAAATATATGCAAATATATGGATCTTAATATTTATATGTGAGCATAGATGATATACTTAACAGTACACATTTTAGTTGATTTGTATTATAGTATAGACTCTGAGTAATTAACAGAAACTAGGAATTTATCTCTCACACACATGGAGTTTGGGCTACATGATGGAACTAATACATTGATGAAGGCAGTGCTCTTACAACCTAAGCACACCCACCTATAGGACTCACCTCCCACTTCTGACAATATTTCACTAATTTTCTAACATGTGGATTTTGACTCATTCACATTGTATCATTGTGTTACAAGCTGTATAGGACTTGTTTTATTTAACACTTGGCCATCCTAGAAATTAGCTATAGTTAGAATGCCTGCTTTATAGTCAAGGAAGCTAAGTGGTTAAATAATTTTCTCAAGGCTATATAGCTATATGTCCTGTTACTTAGTATAAAGCATAAATATGCAAATTGCTATTTAGTTAACTGCTCTTTGGGCCTTTGTTATGTATTATGTGTTCATTGAATAAATCCTATATGCTCCTTGCTTTAATTTTTCTATTCTTTTTTATTTACATTATTTTTTATTTTCTGTATTCTTTGTTTACATTCTGAAGGCTTTCCCCTTTCCCAGTTTCCCCTTCACCCTATGTCCCATAAGTCCTCTCCCCCCCCCCCCCGACGCCACCCCGCCTCCTGCCTATTCCTCCAATTTTTCTATTCTTCATAAAAAGGAACATGCATAGTAAAGGGGACTGCCCTTTCATGGCTACCTATTTGATACTTGTGTTTTTTTCTCTTCCATTAAGAACAAAATGAGAAATAGACATTTTTTTATTACTTTATTTATTCACTTTACATTCTCAATTGTGTTGAGAAGGGAGAGCACCCCCCTCCCATATCAACCCACTCTGGCATGTAACGTCACTGCAGGACTAGGCACATCCTCTCCCACTGATTGGCTGTGACTTGCTCCTGCTCCACCATGTATGTCCTGACATCCCATGTGTGTTTTCAGCTTTAAAAGATTTAGTTTTTGAAATTATGTACATTTATGTGATTTATTTTGAGTATTCCTAGCCACCAGACTTTTCTCCCACTTATGCCTAATGCCCCTAAACACTTCTTTGGAACATCATATCCTCTACCTTTATGTTATTGGTGATTCTCTCTGAGTCCATTTGGGGCTGCTACATGTGGCAGTGTAACATCCACTGGGGCATGGACACCTATGGGGCATGTCCTTGAAGGAGAGTGACCCTCCTTTTCATGCAATAATCAGCTATTTTCACTAGTTCCCTCGACAAAGATGGGGCCTCAGGGCCTTTCTCTTATTTCTGTTGGAAGTTTGACTTACTCCATACTGTGTAGGTAACTGCAGTTACTGTGAGTTTATGGGTGCAAGAACTCTATCATGTCTAGAAGCCTGCATTTCATAGCAATCCTCCCCATCCATCACAGCTCTTTAATTTCTTCTTGCACAGTCTTCCATGTTCTTCTGTGAGCCTTGGATGGTGGGAGGTTAATATAAATGACTTATCCACAGCAGAGTACTCACAGTTCCTTCTATTTGGCATTTTATGGGTCTCTGCACTATAACCCAATGCAAAAAAGAAGCTTCTCTGACCAAGATTTAGAGCAGCCCAAATCTACAGGTACAAACATAAATATGTAGAAAGCAGTTTGATGGTATTACTATTTGACATAAAAAAAATTAGTATGTTCCCACCTACGACCTAAGATGTTCCCAGGCATATGCTTTAGACTGGGTTTCCAGTATCAGGCATGAAATCTCTCTTGTGGACCAGGCCTTATATTTAATCAGAAAACATACTTCAAACAAAGTATAATAAGTCTTACAGAAATAAAGAACTTGTGAAGAGAGAAATGAGTGTTAGCATCTGACTACCAGACTTTTGAAACCAGGAAGACATCCCCTGGTCCCCAAGAAAAAGACAGTTTCTCCAGGAGTCTCCTGTTGGAAAAGAAAAATGTGATAGTAACAAGATTTCAATAATGGGTCAGTGATTGATAGGACTGATCCATGCCTGGGTCAGCTTCAATGTGTATATCCTTGGCCATTTACTTGAATTTAGATCTCAATCCAAGACCTGGAATATTGAGTTGAGGGGTTGACTGGACTTTTTGTCCTCATACACAATACTACCACAGTGAATATCTCCTTCCTGTTTTCCACTTTTAATATGGCTTTTTTTCTTGGCTTAATGAGAATGAGTGATAGGACATGACTTTGGGCACAAGCTTTGAGTGTCTCAAATTCACTAAGCAAACCATTATGCCTCTGCTTTCCTGTGGGACATCTTACTGGGCAGATCTGTATTGTAATGTTCATGCTACAGTACTGGATAGGACCATTAGTGACTTTTCTACCTTCTCATCAACTACACAGCATCTGCTTTGGACTTTTGTCTCAAGAACAATGACATGACACAGTCCTATAACCATTAGGTAATAGATAAAGCATGTTCAGAATTCCAGGCTCCACTTTTTGTCTACAGAGAGAAAAGAAAAATAGCTTCTCTGGAAGTCAAGTATAGTAGAGGTTTTCAGAAAAAGGAATATTTTTCTGAAGACTTTTCTATTCTCAGAAATTGTCTTTACTCCACTGTAATCCTTTCCCTTTTGCAGAGCTGTCTTGAGAGTAAGTATCCTGTGACCTATGTTAACCATGTATAGTCCAAAGTTATAAAATGCTCTAATTATCTGGTCTCTTACACATTTTGTGTAAAATCCTACATCTATATTTCATGTACCAACCTTCCATGGTATTTCATAGAGTCATACATTTTGAACACTCTACCACTGTCTTAGTTAGGGTTTCACTGCTATGAACAGACACCATGACCAATGCAAATTTTATAAAAGACAACATTTAATTGGGGTTGGCTTACAGGCTCAGGGGTTCAGTCCATTGTCATCAAGGCAGAAACATGGCAGCATCCATGCAGGCATGGTGCAGGAGGAGCTGAGAGTTCTACATCTTCATCTGAAGGCTGCTAGTGGAAGACTGACTTCCAGGAAGCCAGGGTGAGGCTCTTAAACCCACATCCACAGTGACACACCTACTCCAACAAGGCCACACCTCCTAATAGGGTCACTTCCTGGGCCAATCATATACAAACCATCACAACCACTTAAATAGTAAGTATTTATACCAGTTTTATAAATAGATGCTTTGAAAAGACCTTGATACAAGGGAGAAAAGCTTTAATGCCTCTTAAGGAAAGTCTAGTATACTAGAGTATTTATGACCTAGTCTAGGTGACACATTATAGCAGTTGTTCTCAGCCTTCCTAATGCTGCAACCCTTTAATACTATTCCTTGTGTTGTGGTGACTTCCAACCATAAATTATTTTCATTGCTACTTCATAATCATAATTTTGCTACTGTTATGAATTATAATATAAATATCTGTGTTTTCTGATGGTCTTAGCTGATCCCTGTGATAGAGCCTTTCAAAGACCTCCAAAGAGATCATGACCCATAGGCCAAGAACTAGTACACCATAGGGAAGGACTTTGAACACCTGAAACTTGAGACCCCACAGTGTCTGGAGTTGGAGAAAGTTAACACAGACCCCAAATATGCTCACATACAATTTAGTCTAGAGTTGTTAGCTTCATAACTAAGTTTTATGGATAAGGCAACCAGTCAGACAAGAGTTACTTGTAAATATACAGGGAACCAATAAGGGCCACTTGTTTACTCTGTAACTTTGCATTTATTTATTTATTTATTTATTTATTTATTTGATTGCTTGTTTGTTTTAATTTACTTTACATCAAGATTGCATCTTCTCCCTCCTCTCCTGCCAGTCCCTCCCTCTCATCTCTCCTCCCAGCTCCTCTTGTCATCCTTTTCTCCTCAGAAAAGAGGAGGGCTCATGGATGCTAACCTGCCTTTGGATATCTAGTTTCAGTAGGACTAGGTGAATCTTCTATTATTACTAGACAAGGCAGCCCAGTTAGGGGAAAGGGGTCCAAGCACAGGCAACAGAGTCAGATATAGCACTTTATCCTGCTGTTAAGAGTCCCACATGCAGAGCAACATGCACAACTATTATCTATGTGCAGAGGAACTATATCTGTCTTATTCCTGCTCTCTAGTTGGAGTTTCAGCATCTGTCAGCACCTATGGGCACAGATTAATAGGCTTTCTAGATTTCTTGTGGTGTCCTTGACTCCTCTGGCTCCCTCCATCTTTCCTTTGTCTCTTCCACATGACTCCCCAAGCTCTGCCTAATGTTTGGCTGTGGGTGTCTGCATGTGTTTCCATCCGTTGCTATGTATAGCCTCAGGTGACAGTTACCCTAGGCACCTGTCTGCAAGCATAGCAGAATATCATTAATAGTGTGAGGGGTGGACTCTCTTGCATGGCAGGGTTCTCAATCTGGGAGAGCCATTGGTTGGCCATTCTCTCAGTTTCTGCCCCTTCTTTATCCCTACACATCCTGTATGCAGGACAAATGTGGGTCTAAGGTTTTATGGCTGGATTAATGTGCTAATCCATCCATTGGAAGTATTTTCTGATTATAGGAGATGGCTGTTTCAGGTTACATATTCCCCACTGCTAGAAGTCTTGACTAGGGTCACTCATATATTCCTGGGAGTTTCTATTGTTTTAGGTTTCTAGCTTGTCTGAGAGGTGCACCCCATCCAATTCTAGTTTGCCCCATCTGTCCTCTCCCCATATTTTTTTCTAGAATCAGTCACCTATCTCATGACTCCTGTCCCTCTTTATACATGACACTCTGAACTTTACATTTTCTTAAGTGAGTGCATTATCTCAAGCTATGCTACCATGGTCACCATTTCCTCTTTGAAACAGGTAGTGACTTTATTAATATAGATCCTTTATGAAAACTTAATGAGGTTTCTATCATGAGTAATGTAATAAATTTGCTTGCTCAATGATTTAGTTCTATGCATGTGCAGATGGTTGTATTATGTATCACAATGCTTTGAAAAGCATATATGCTCAAAAGTGGACAGAAAGTCCTCCAAAAGAGAAAACACATAGCCACACCAAGAGCTGAGGAGATAACTTCCAGAATTTTAAGTATCATATTAAACCTGACAACTAGTTCACAGTGGAGGTAAGGCTTTCCCTGAGACCAAGTAGCTCTCAATAAGTTATAGCGGACTGAGTTTCAGAGATGGAGAAAGCAGGGTCGAACACAAAGACCTTTTATTACCAGGACCCAGAAGCTTTCAGTTACCCATTCTAGAATTGTATACTGACTTGTTGCCTTGTACAGAAAACTGAGCTATGTCCACATCACTATTCTATCTGATGTACTATACAAAGGATAGGCCTGATCTCATTGGGTCATTTACAATAACTTCTCGATGGGAGACTGATATTACTTTTACTTTTCTGATTCTATATTAGACAGGAGTTGTGGGATCCTTCAGCCTGTAGTTCTAGCTCAACTACTCACAAGCTGTCATCTTTGTTAATGTACCCATTTCCTCTCTGAAACAAAAGAGACCTACAGCATGTAACCACTAAGCATTTTTTCCACTTTTGAGTAATCTCTAGTTGTGGCTCCTTTGTGGCTCCTTGAGCAGTGTTCCCCCCCCACCTTTTTTCCCACTAAATATCAAATTTGCAGCTAAAGACTGCAAATGGGCTTTTGTTATGGTTTCACTACCTGAGTATCTTTTGAAGGAGCAAATTCTAAGAATATGAGGCTCAAGAATGAGAAACACAAGAAGGCCCGCATTAAAGTCATGGGGAATCAAGACCTTAGTAAAAACATTGAGAAGAAAGTCTTGCAATGATTCATTGTTCTACCCCACACAGAATAGTTTCTGCCTCTATCAGGTCATGTCTTAATGAATGCAGTGGGTGTTCATGAAATACAATGCTCAATTGTTTTTTTTTTAAACCTGTAGAGAGTTGAATGGATGGTAGATAACTATTCTAAAAATGAAGAACAATATTCAAAGCCAAAATATGATTTTCTTTATAGCAAGGAAAACACAATGTGGAATGGGGTGGAAAGAAAAGAACCCGCTCTTCTGGTGCATGAGGTTTCAGCTGGCTAGGCAGAAGGGAGCCAGGATGGAAACAGTAGAGCCTGGCTCCTAAGAAATCTGCAGGATTTCAGGCTCAGTTGTCCATCTGTCATTCTTCTCTCTTTTGATGCTAAAAGCTACTAGAAGGAAGAGATTTGCTAATTAAAACAGCACATAAAAATTTCTTTTGGCTGTTCTCCAGTAGCAACCTTTCCCGGCCAGGGTTATTGAGACAGAAAATCTTTTACTTCCCAGGGATCACTTGGCAACGATGAAGGCACTCTTGGTTATTCCAATTGGAGAAGATGGTAATGGTGGTAGAATTACTGGAAACTTCTGGGTATATGAGGTGTGCCACTAGACATCCTTCAAAGCCTAAGATGGACGGTTGTACAGGTAATAGGATATTTAGCTTTTGCTCCCTCATATATTAAGTCATTCAAGCTCAGCATTAGGTACTTTGGTGAAAAAGATAGGCACGACAACTGCTTTTATAGAACTTATGATGAGGAAGAAAGAAAAATAAAATTTGTTTTATTAATTTCAGGTTATTTCTAATTCAGTTCTTTTTTTTCCCTTCTATTGGCTATATTCCCCCCAGGCCCATTCAAATAACAGACATTCAATAAGGACATTCTCTTAAGCCAGAGATTTTTATCAAGGAGGCAATTGCTGTTTAGGTCAAATATGATCATTGTTAATAAAAGGTAGTCATTGGAAGGGATGGGTATGAAAACAAATAATTGCAATACAGGATAATAGCTTTCTGAGCCTTGTTGCCAAGTTCTATAGGAACATAAAATATGAGTGCACAGACTCTCCTAAAGGGAGTACTGCCAGGCAAAACCTGATAGAGAAAAATGTTCTTATATCTGGGTCTTGAAGAGATATTATGGATTCACTGCATCTAAGAGCTAATAAGGACATTTTTTTCGGTCAAGAAAATAAACATAATGTTATAGAAGATAAGCATTCATAATATATTGCTGAAATGTCTATGGCATGGTGTGGCTAGACTGTAGGTTATTGAATGAGAATGATTGGGATGGCACTGGTGAGATAAGCGGGAGCCATAATAACGGACACCTTATAGGACATGTTGAGGCCTTTGAGGTTTTGCTCAGGGACTTGTTGATATAGTGCAATAAGAGTAGCAATATGGTCGTGGATCCTACTATAGATGGTAGGTCTTAGTGAATCAGTCACATGGTTACTCTTACCACGATTATATTTCTCTCCTGCAAGTTCAGCCATGATTGCCTGCTCTAACTGATATCTCACTTGTTCACTACAACCATTTACAGTCCTTTGCTCCAAGCAAGTGGAAGCCTGATAAAAACCTGCATTCCATAGGCTGATAGTTCTGGAATTCTCACCTGATCAGGTTAGTATGGAGTCACTCAGAAGGAACTTGTACGGAGAACAGGTGGAAAAGACTAACATTAAAGATTGCTTAAGATTTGTCCATAGACTGTTCCTATTTCAGTTGCCACCGATTGTCAATGCTTACCATGTAGTAGAAAGTAAAACCTACTTGCCATTATTATACACTCCCTATAATACTCACAACTCTTTGAGATAAATGTTATTGTTTCCATTTTTCTTTCTTTTCAAAATTTGTTCTTTTTGTTCTTTATTGTTTCTTCCTCTCCCTCTCCTCTCTCCTAGGTCCACTAAATCTATGGCTTAATTATTTTATCTATTTACATGCCATACGTTGCCCCCTTCTGGGGCTTCCTCTTCTTTAAACATTGTTGTTTATATGTACATATAAACAAATAAATATATACATATATAAACAAAAAAGTACCACCTGCCAAGTCTGTGTATTGCCACCTGAATGTATATGATTCTGTTTGTATATATGGGAAGACTGAGAAGTGAAATTGGAAGCACTTCTGTAACAACTGACAGCCAATTAGAGGAATGCTTCCTATGGAAACAAAGGAACACAAAAACATAGGAGGAAGCCCATGTCTTTTCCAATATGAGATCATTGACATTTTGGATCAAAACATTATTATTTCTCTTCTGAAGGAAAGTTTTCACCCAAGACTTTAATTACATTAATTCACTGAAATCCTTAGAGGTAAATGGCTGTGACAGCAGGTTTGGGGCCAATCAAATTGTGGTTAAATACTCACCAGTGGGTTTTAAACATTCAACTGTGACTCACACTTTGAAAAGCATTTTATAATGTGAATATATATGTATATATATATATATATATATATATATATATATATATATTTAGAGAATCAAATATAGCAAAATATATTTACATTCATGCATTCAGTATATGTACACATATATGCAATATATATGTATATTTATAAAAATCAAGTTTTGCTGAATAAAACTGAGCCTTATTCCACTCATTCTATGTGACATATTCTTATATTTTATATAGACCATTCTTTTTACATTTTAAAAAATTCTTGACTTGATTTGTGGTTTAAAAATATCAATGCATAGAATAACTCAAACCGAGTCTATAAAGTTTAAAACTCAGCGGTAGTGGAGGCTCATTTACACAGGATAGTATTATTTTCTGGATACAAAGTGTGTTCTGCCTACAAAACCTTGATGCTACTTAAAGAGTAGTTTGTTCACAAAGATTAACTTACTATATCTGGAAGCTTATGGCTAATTATAGACTATTTACAATAGTTATATAATCCAGCAGGCACATAACCACACACACACACACACACACACAGAGAGAGAGAGAGAGAGAGAGAGAGAGAGAGAGAGGGAGGGAGGGAGGGAGAGGGTGGGGGAGAGAAGCAGCATGAACAAAAACTATCCAAGGGTTCGGTTCGGGAAGAATAGATTATGCTGATTGACCTCAGGTGTACTTTCAGAAATACCATCATCAAATACCATTTTTTTAGGAGAAAGTCAAATATAAAAGCTGTCACTGAAAGGACCACATCGTTGTAAATGGACCATCACATCTTTAAACCCACATAAAACAGGAATAGAGCATAAAATCAAAGAAGAGCTAAGTAGTTTGCTCTTTGTCTCCTGTCCTCTGGCCTACTATTCTCTCCTTGCCCTACCCCATACAAGAGTTTTATTACTATGCTTTGTTTTTATTTTTATTTTTATTTTTGAGCCTCCCAATACTTGGAATATATCAGTACTACTGCTTTGAGCCAAAGTATTTTTTTTTTCAGATTTCATGGCCTAGATCCATATTACATTATATTTTTATACAAAACAGGCTTCACATATAAAGTGAAAAGCCTAATTTGGACTCAAGGTCTTTGCATTTCAGTGATGTCCCACATGCTCTGGAGGTTGTAATCACCTTCCTTAGGTTCTGTAGATAGACTTCTCTCAAGAAAACTCCCAACAAAACATCTCTGATTTTTCAAAACTGTTGATTAAAGGCAAAATTGCTAAACATTTCTTAAAGCATTTGAAACAATTTGCTTCTGAATCTTACAACAGTATTTTTGTGCTCAGCTTCTGTTTTTTACATGTCCCCTATCCTCCTTTAATCCTTCAGCTGCAGGATATTTTATGACCCAGCTAGGAGGAAATGAATCCTATTTCAGGAATCCATATTTTGTATCCCCTGTGGATTCCTGTCCTATAGGGTCACTTAACCATTTTACAGAACGACTAACCTTATCCTCGGTGAAACAAAAAGTGAAGCAATGTTGATCTTTTAAATTAGGAAATGCTTGGGAAATTTACCCTTTCCTCCCATCTCCTGTCCCTTTAATAACTTCATTGCACACCGCGCTTCACATTTTAGAGAGATTTTAGGCCTTGAGAAGTAAAATATAAGGATTTTAGAAGAATAAAGAAACCCCTAAAATACACAGTTCTATCTGACGTGTAAAATCAAAGGCAGATTTTATACATGTTAAAGTTAGGAAAAAGAAAATAAAAATAGCCTATCATTAACTATGACTTGACTGTCCACTACCCACACTTCCCTAATCTTATTGCCTGATACACTGTTATTCTATTAAAGACAAACTACTTGTTGGTTCTCTGAAGATTTCTATAGGACTGGTTTTGGTAGGGGCTTAGGGGGCCAGGTGTAGGCAAAGGAATCCACTCTTCTTGACTTTTTCAAAGGCCAAGAGTTCACTGTGTTCCAAAATAGAAGCACCAGATCATGCTTTCTGGGTATTAAACTTAAGTGACCTCTCTTTCTCAATTTTTACCTGGCATCAGTTTTATGAAACATTTATTGTTTTCTGCAATGGTTAGCGAACACTGTCAACTTGATGATATTTAGAATAACCATAGAAACAATGTCTCAGTATGCTTTTGAGAGACTTTCTAGAAGAAGTTAATTGATGGAGGAAGATTCACTTTAATTGCTGATGGCATTATTCCATGGACTGGGATTTTCGACTGAATATAAAAGGGAACCCAAGCTGAGCACTAGCACTCATGACTACTGCTAGAGTGCTTCTGCAGAGTGTCTAGCTGCTTTCCAATCCTGCCAGTAGGCTTTCCCTCCCATGATGGACTGTATTTCTTCATACCTGTAAGCCATATTAACTCTTAAATGGGCTTCATGTTGGGTATTTAGTCACTCGAATGAGAAATGTAACTTAAAAGACATTTTCTTTCTTCATGACAATGAGTGAATATTCCAGTCCACTTTGCCTTATTTTGAACTTTAGCTTCAATTGTTGGATCAAAAATGTCTTTCTTCTCTGGTAATCATGTTTTTTTCTAGTATGATTCCTGAGTCCTTGAGGGCAGCTTTCTAGACTTAGACTGTCAATTAGATGGTAACATGGGTGCATAGTTCAGCTTACTTTTGTTATCCTCATTTACAAGGGGAAGAGAATTTGTCTAATAGCCCCCAAATATGTGATTTTAGTATTACTATTATGTGAATTACTCTGTGCCAGGTTGTTTGCTAATACTTTACAGGTATTATGTGGTTTAATAGACACAGTAAAGCTATCAGTATGTTTTGATGGTTACTATCTTCTTTTAATATAATGGAACTGAGAGGGTTAATGGTTATGCCCAAGGTCATGCAGCCAGTTTAACTTTTGACTCTAGAGTGACTTGAACATATATCAAAGCAGATGTAAGAAATTCTTGTACTTAATCATTGAAATGATGCTTTTAAACAGATGGACCTATGTCATGAGAAAATAGAACTAATTGGGAATAGCATGAGGTGTTGAATGTACTGAAGCTAGAACTCTGAGCATCACTTTTCTCTCTAGTTGGATGAGTTGGAATGAGCTTTCTTACTTTCTGCATTTGGTAAACTTTTTCTAAACCTTTAATTTGAAACCTTCATGTTCATGTTTCTTCCTTTCTCAGGTTGTGATCAGGTCCTGGCTAATACTTTAGACACACAGTATTGCATGTGGCATGTCCATTCAAATGCTGTTGAACTGAATTCACAAGCTCATCAGCTACTTGTTAGTATAGATAGACCTCTGACTTTTGTATAGCTACTTAGTTATTTTCTATCTCTGCCCATCCCTTAGTCACTCTTTATTTCGTGGCAGTTACTCTGTGCTTACCTAGCCCTTGTGTCATGTTTTTTCTCACAGAACCTGAAATTAGTCAACATGTAGGTATTGCAGAATGTAGGAACATGCTTTCTTCCATTGTATTTGACATTGCATTGCCCTTGCATGCAGATGTTTTGACAGTGTGCCCTATCATGCAGTCCTGACTACTTATCCTTTCCAAGGTAGCAACTCTGTTCTAAATACAGCTGAAGCTTGAAATTGTAGTAGATTACTAGATAGCACAACAACTGTCATTTATAGGACAAAACTATAGCCAGATGTTTTCCCTTGTCTTTAAGTCAGCCTTTTGTTCTCTGTCCCTGAGGTTTTGGCATGCTCAGTGGCCAAGTTTCCTGAAATGGACTCTTCATTGAACTCAAACTCCTAGTTCTTTAGTGCTGTGCTGTAAACAACTTACCTAAAGGGCAAGAATGCTCCCCTGCATAAACAATAATGCAGGCGGGGAAACAAAGCCATTTATCTTCTAAAGCTCAGTGGCAGAGTCTTGACTCCAAGTGCAGAAAAGGCTAGAGAAATAACTCAGCATTTCTGTGTCCTCTGACTTTCAAGCAGCACATTAATATGGTTAGTTAGTGCTTTCTAGTTTATGCCATCAACATTGTAAATTCAGTAGTTTAAGTCTCACAGTGGTTTTGGTATAAGCCTTTAATCTTAGTAATGATTCCTTGATCAGCTGTGGACCTTCCAATTCAGAGGTCATTAGAGGTCCCTGTTGAGAACTCCCCAGCTGTTTCAGTTCAGTTCATGTATATTTATTTGCATGCCTTTTGAACCACATTTGGGTATGCAGAAGCACAGCTCCTTTTAGAGGTTACTGTTCCAGATCGGTTCCTGAAAGTACAGCAGAGCTGGGGGAGGCAGGGAGGTACACTTCTGAGATGTCACTGGCATCCTGCTTTTAACTACTCCAAGGTTAATGACAGGTCTTTCAGAGCGACTTTACTGCTTTAGAAAAGGCCAGTTGGAAGCGAAAGAAGCCATTTTCCACTAGGATATCATTGTATTGCCATAGAGAGGGCATTTAGACAAGGGAGTCAAAATGATCAAGTGAAAAGCAAAAATTTCAGTCAAATTGTCTGCTTGACATTACTGAAATCAGAACAATATGTGCTGGCTCACAGTCTCAGGCCAAAAAGTTTTCATGGAAAGACTTTCCAGTGATCTGTTTCATGTCTTCTCAGTGCAGGATCCATTTTATAGCTGCTCACTGTGGGAAAAGTTCCACAGTTCCATCTTGGAAGAACTTGTGAAAGATGTGTGGCATTGACTAGCACCTGGATGGATTTCAAGTATGAATGCACTTCTCTTACGCACTTAACAGTATTATAGCAGGGAGCTTCTGGAGTTGAAAAGGACATTATAAATTCCCTGAATTCATGTCGGAAATTCACAGGCAATGTAACTAATACTGCTAGGGAAGCTGTTTGCCAGACTTCACAATGCAGGTTGGAGCAGACCAAACTGAACCCTATGTAGTGATTAGAACATTTGGGGAATCCTTCCCTACCCCTCGTTCAACTTAGAGATACATTAGAAGCAATACTTTCATTTTTGTTCCAATTTAGAAAGGTAGTGGAGAGGAACTGAAAGAGTAAGGTTCTGAAGTGGAGCCTGGGATAGCTCTCATCTACCCTTTGAACTTCATTAATTTACTTAATCTCTCTGATAGTCACTTACTGAAATGGTGAAATACAGATAAAAGTACCAATGTTAAAAGCAGATTTGGGGTTAAATATAATATTGGAAAAATGTCAAGTGTAATGCACAGGTTGTGGTTAATGAAATTCATGTGTTGAAACTGTAGCTATTTCTAAAAGAATCCCCTGAAATAGGAGGATCCTGCACTCCTCATCCCCTCACCGCTGTGTGTGTTTTTATGTTCTTAACTACTGGCCTTGAGGTCAGCAACAGACTCAGATCTTCAAGACTATCAGTGGAGACTAAATCCCAAATGAGGATAACAGTGTGATATGCCTATATTATGTTGTAGGAAGGCAGTACAGCAGCATGATTAACAAAACTTCAATTTAGGGAACCGTTCTCAAACACACCTGTGTAGTGCTGGGTTCATCTGCACAGCGGTAAGAACACATAGACACTTCTGCTGAAAAGTGTATTCCAGCAAAGTGGAAAGAATGTACATGGTCTTAGCCTCCAGCTGGGTAGCAAATTTCAGAATATTTCCTGAACAAAGACTAGTAAGCATGGGGTATGTCATGTTTGATCATTAGGTAGTTCAGCTGGAAAAAATTGCATATACCAGGAAAGCAAGGGCTGTCAGATACTCTGTGTGGTGCTTGCAGAATTGGGGTTCTTTTATTTACTTTTTCAGATTCTCACCCGAACTTCCTCAGTTATCCACAGAATGACCTCGGGGACACTCAGCTGGATTTTATCTCATCTCTTTCCATTAGCTCCTCCATCCTGCCACCAGCTTTTCTTTGCCTTAGTGATCAATAGTGAGATCTCTTTTTGTGACAAATAACAAAGCCCTCAGCATTGCAGTTCTTCTAGAGGCTGTGGCTGGCTCAGCCCCAGGCCAGGAAGGGAGCATTGTGGGGATTGATTTGATTATAGCTCTGGGAAGGAAGGGGGGGGGAGAAAAGCTTTTTGTACTGCTGTTAGATTAGGAATTAGTTGCCACAACTAATCTGAAGCCAGAGTGCGAACCTGAATAATTGAAAGCCAGGAATTAAGACACTAGTGGGGGTGGGGGTGGAGAAAGTCAGATTTATGTATTGTATCCAGTGACTCCTCTAGTAATACTAAAGAAGTTCATTAAGGTTGACTTGTGAAAAATGCTGTCATTATGTTTCTTTGCTAATATAAGCCAAACTAGAAACTTGAATGTCTTCTTAGGAACACAGCAACTGTCTGAAGCTTAAAGATGTTAGATAGAGAAAGAGGTGTTTGTTCCCTTGAGCAACCTGTGTCTATGTTGAAAGGAGTAGACATAGGGCAAGTCTATTCTCTGTCTGCCTCTGAGACAAAAGCCATGAAGATACTGGCAGAAGGGCATGTCCTCAGAGGGAGATATTCACAATAGAAATCAAGTTTCATGTCCAAGACCCAGGGAAATTCACGTGGGGAGCAACTTTAAAGGTTTCATAGAACTAGTTTCTTTGGGGGAAGTTAAGTGTGGAGAAGAGAAATGTCATAACCTGTCTTCTTGTTTTCCACCTGCATGTTGTATAAACTGATAACATGATTGCTCCATGGTATTCTTAAGGGGAAGGTTTTGTATTGTAGATATGAAAGAGAGAAGAGCCAGCAGCATCTGGAAGAGGTCACGCCAGAAAAAAAAATAGACTGAACATGGCCATGGGAGAAGCAGGAGGAAAGCAGAGCGACAGAGGTGAGGAGCAGGCATAGAGAGAGGGAGAGTAAGGCAGTGTGGGGGCTGGGGTGCTGGTGCTGGTGATGTTGGAGCTGGAGCTGGTGCTGATGCTGGTGTTAGAAACAGAGAGAGGAAGAAAAGGAGAGTGCGCATAGCCAAAATAGCAGGGTTTTAAAGAGAATGAGTTGGGGGTTGGGGTGGGGCCCAGGAAGCCTGAGCTAGGAAAGTTTAGGGGGAGAGGAAGTGAGAAGGGTAGGATGCTAGTGTGAACTTTCAAGTGTGTTCCAGGGACTTGTGGGATTGAGGGAGCCTGGAGGCCAGCATGAGCTTTGTTTGGTATGCTAAAATAACTACCAGAGATAGCCATTGGTCTCTTCTGCCTTTTGGAATTTGTAGAAATGGAGTTTCCTTTGGACTGGATACCTTACGTAGTTAAAGTGATTACTGACATTCTGATTGGATCTAACATGCTATGTGCCCTATTATTATAGCCAACATTTCTCAAGTCCCATTATATGCTAGTCAGTATGCTAGGTAATTTGCACATGAAATCTCATTTAATCATTAAACAACTCATTGAAGAAGCTATTCTTACCTCTCCTCCTCATTTTTGGAATAAGGAAATTAAAACTCAAAGAAGCAATTTAACATCATGTGGCAGTCAAAATTTATACTTGGTCTTTCCTGGCCTGAAAGACAGCTTCACTTCCTAGTTTTATGGAGTTATTAGTCTGGTGTTTCTAATTGCTAAAACCATTAGCTCATGTCTTAATTTTTCACACAGTTGTCTTATCCTGATATCAACTGACACTGTGACAGACATGAGACATTTTGAACTCTATCTTCATCCAGACTCTCTAAATTAAGGCATCAAGCCAATTCATTAGCTACCAGTACATGAGATCCTGTGTTATACTTCATAAAATAGTCTCAAGTCATAGGGAGCTGGGCATGTAGCCCAGTGGCAGATCATTTTCCTAGTACATACAAAACAAATAGCATGTGACTGGAACACAGATCTTTTGATTAAAGAATGGCCAGGTGAGAGGATCTTGTCAGATTTAGATGGTAATTAGAAATAGAATTCCAGGAGCTATAGAAAAGTAAGTTCTCTCTGTGGACTCTGGGAGTGTATATAAATTACTATGTCAATTCTTGTTATGTCACCTTAGAAGTACGTGTTTTTCATGTGACTGTCTAGTGTGCAACTGTACTCACCCTCTGCCCCACTCACTCATCAGGGACTCAGCCTCCTCTCCTGGAGTGCCTGTGTCATCTTACGGGGCTCCAATGTGTTCTGCTTTATTAGTGTGACAACTAACACAAAGGAACTCAGAAGTATTAAGCTCTTTGACCCAGGGTGAACAAAAACCACTTTTACTTACTGATGAGCATAGTTTATATGGTCCCACCTAGATGCAAAGGACTTAGAAAGAGTACACTAGTGGCATAGAAAAGGAAGAGATTTTTAAAGAGAAAATTGCATTGCCTTTGCTTAGGGAGAAAACAGAAAGTGTGTGGGGGGGGAGGTAGAATGAAGGACTTTCTACAGTTGTTGTTACTTAATTCCTCCTTTGTTCTAATGTCAAGGTCTGCAGGAACATGTTCAAAAGCAGTGCTCTGTCCCCAACTTCAAGCAGCACCTTTTCCCATTATACTCTGGGTAAAGGACACCTTCTTCAGTGCAGTCATGTGTTTTTGTCTCAAAAGAATGATTTCAGTTTGCTTGAGATTGCTGGGATATGGAGCTGCACAAAGTACAACCTTTGGACTTCTTCAAAAATGAAATCGGAGAATAGAATACAAAGCGACAGCAAGCACTAGTGTTCCAGTGACAGGATGTGATTTAAGACCAGTGAGACAGATGGTGGTGTGTTTTCTTAGAGGCAAACCAGGAAGCAACAGATTTGCAAACAAATTTTAACTGCCGTCATTCTTCTAATGCCCCACATGAGCAATGCAAACCACTGTGAAGCATAACGCTTCCTGCAGGCAGCTGTCTCTTAAGTTTTTTCTTTCCTACCTATTCACAAGGAGGTCTAGAGGCCCGTGGCAATGTGAGGAAGATAATGCCAACTACGGTAGTATTGAAACTTGGACCTAAGTTCTTAGGGTATCTAGAATTAGTCATCTATCCCTAATAGAAGACCAGAAGTGCATAGAGTGCATAGTGCGTAGAGAAGTGTGTAGATCACTTCTGTTTAGAGCAGATGATGAAGTTGGTTTCTGGAGTGGATCTTCACTTTGGAATGTAGGACTGTGCAATCCAAGCACACACGTATATTATAAGACCCCTTTAGTCTCTGGAAGCATATCATCCTGCTGGAATACTTTGGATAATTGCTTACTTGAGCATCCCAACAGAAAAAGGTGTAACACAAAGCATAACACACAAGCCACTTTATCATCTTTCTTGATTGGCCCAATGGGAGTAGATCAGCTAACTGCAACACTTATCTGACACAGTTGACATTTCTGTCTCTGACTGACTACCCACACTTTCCATGAGATTCAAATAACACAATCACCCCTTTGGTCATGGTGATTAGACACATCCAGTTTTCATGAAGTACACTGTAATGAATACACTAGCGTTAGTGGTGAGGAAAAGTGTTTTTTTTTTTTAATGAATGTTTAATTATAGGGCTTGAGACATCAAGCCATATCCTGTTCTTGGTTCTCTGGCAAGAGGATGGAGAGTGAAAAAGCTGTGGGAGTGAGTTATAGGTAAAATGTAGGAAGCTTCCTCCTTATGTGCTTGTGGACATCAGAGTTTCTTTATCTCATCCCCGTCTAGGTGGCAACCTTGTACTGTTCAAAATGGCAGAGTCCCGGTTTAATCTTGTGCCATCTTTTCAATCCAATATGTGCAATGATGACAGATTTTCTCTCTTTTAAAAGCAAGTATGCGAGTAAGCATTTTGCTCTGCATGTATGAACATGTGTCATATGTATGCCTGGAGGCCAAAGGAGCATATCAGATCCTATATAACTGGAATTACAGACAGCTGTGAGCTGGGTGCTGGGAACTGGATGCAGGCTGTGAGAAAGAGCAGCCAAAGCTGTTCCAACACCCCCAGATTTTGTTCTAACAAAAATAGTTCTACCATTCGTGTGCTTCAGGTTCTTAAATACTTCCTGACTTCTAAAATAGGAAAGGCAAATTCCTTGGCTATACATTTTTGGTTTCTTCTGTTCAGGTGTCTAATTGCCTTTTCAGTGTTACTTTTCTCCTACTTCTACTAACTGAAAGTTCATCATCATTTGTCCTGGATAGCTTTACTTCTGGCCTTTGCTCTCAGCGCCTTCTTTCTTCTTCTTCTTCTTCTTCTTCTTCTTCTTCTTCTTCTTCTTCTTCTTCTTCTTCTTCTTCTTCTTCTGTTTTTCTAATCATTACCCCTGAAATCTGCTCATTCTTCAAGTCCAAGCTCAAATGGATCCTGATCACGGATGTTTCCTTTACTCTTCAAGTGGAAAGGAATGATATCTAAGTATGCTGTGTGCAATAGCACAGTGCTGGTATGTTTTTGCTTCGTCTGCCTCAAAGGTTAATTTGCTCCTTACAACTCTGTCATCTTTACTCTGTGAGGAACCCTCAAGGGGGAAGGGCTGTCTCCTTCTCATCTCTGATCCTTCTGTGATGTGACACAGTGAATGACTGACAGGGAGGAGGGATGTGGTGGTTTGAACTGACCCATTCTTCTACTTCCCCTGTGAGAAAATAACAGTAACTTGTTTATTGTGGACACCTACTATATTAGTCAGTGGGGTGAAACGCAGGAGAGATCAAGTTACAACATGTCTGTATTCAGGTAATGAGGCTGAAAAATTCAAGTTAGTCACCACTTAACCTTTCTCCATGAAGCTGTCAGGCACTATATACTATGAAGTTGTTATAACAGCTTAGAGTACTTTTTTTAAGGAGGGGTTTGAGATAAACTTGAGTTAAATGTATGTCCATTACTAATAGGGGGAAAGGTCCACCCAGAGCACTCAATAAGGGCCACTGAATTTAGCCAATGAGGTTTTTAATGCTGCAAGTTCATCTTAGCACCTGTCAAGTTTTTGTCTTCATTATTAACCTTGTTAGAACAACATACACATTTAATGCTTTCTACAACGTACAAATGGTACTGTTATTCATGTATAATTGGGGAGGTAGAATATGAACTTAATTGAGCAAATATTCTTGTGATAGGATGGAGCATCCTTTGGGAATATGCCCAGAAGCAGTATAGCTTGATCTTGGGGTAGATCGATTTCCAATTTTCTGAGACAGTGCTAAATTGATTTCCAAAGTGGCTGTACATATCTGCACTCCCACCAACAGGAGAGGAGTGTTCCCTGTGCTCCACATCCTTGCCAGGTTGGGCTGTCACTTGTGTTTTCGATCTTAGCTATTCTGATAGGTGTAAAAGGGGAAATAAAAGTAGTTCTGATTTGCATTTTCCTAATGGCTAAGGATTTAAGTGATTCTTGGCCATTTGAGATTCATTTAGAGCTGTACCTCAGTTTTTAATTGGATTACTTATTGTGTTGATGTAATTTATTGAGTACTTTTTTTTTTTTTTTTTTTTTGGTTTTTCGAGACAGGGTTTCTCTGTGTAGCCCTGGCTGTCCTGGAACTCACTCTGTAGACCAGGCTGGCCTCGAACTCAGAAATCTGCCTGCCTCTGCCTCCCAAGTGCTGGGATTAAAGGCATGCGCCATCACGCCCGGCTATTGAGTACTTTTTATGTTTTGGATATTAGCCCTCTCTATAAGGTGTAGGGTTGGGGGGCTATCTTTTCACATTCTGAAGGCTTCCGTTCTGTTCTATTGGCAGTTCCTTTTGCCTTAGAGAAATTTTCAGTTTTATGTGGTACCATTTATCAATTGTTGATCTTGGAGCCCGAGCCATTGGTGTTCTGCTCAGTAAATTGTTTCCTGTGTCAATGCATTCAAGACTAGCCCCTACTTTCTATTCTATTAGATTTATTGTATCCAGTTTTATATTGACGTCTTGACCCACTTGGACTTGAGTTTTCTGCAGGGTGAAAGATATGGATTTATTTGCATTCTTATACATGCAGACACCCAGTTAAGCCAGCATCATTTGTTGAAGATGCTTTCTTTTTTCCATTGAACGGTTTTGCTTTCTTTGTCAAAAATCAAGTGACCATAGGTTTGTGGCTTTTTCTTTCTGGGTCTTTGATTCGATCCCATTGATAAACCCCTCTGTTTTTATGCCTATATCATGTCAGGGATAGGTATACTGCAGGAAGTTCTTTTATTGTACAGGATTATTTTAACTGTCTTGAAGGTTTTTTTCATATGAAGTTGAGTATTGTTCTTTCAAAGTCTGTAAAAAATTGTGTTGGAATTTTGATTGGGATCACTTAGTATCTGTAGACTGCTTTCATGATAGCCAGAAACTGGAAACAATTTAAATGTTCCTCAACAGAAGAATGGATAAAGAAAATGTAGTATATTTTACAGAAAGTGGAATATTGCTTTACTGTTAAAAATAATATAATATTTTCAGGAAAATGGATAGAACTGAAAACAATCATTCTGAGTGAGGTAACCCAGACCCAGAAAGACAAACATAGCATGTACTCCCTTATTTGTGGATATTAGCTACAAAGCTAAGGATAACCATGCTATGATTCAGAGATCCAGAGAAGCTAAGTAAGAAGGAGGGCTCATGAATATCACAGGAAGGAGAAATAGAATAGATATTGCAGATGGACTTAGGTCAGAGGGGTCAGGTATAGGAGTGAACAATTAAAGGGAAATTGAAGGGGAGAGTACCAGGAAAGACTACTGGAATTGGAGAGCATCTCAGGGATGAGATAGAAACCTAGTACACTGGAAAATTCCAGGAATTTATGAGTATGACCCTAGCTAAGACTCCTAGTCATGGTGGATAAGAAGCCTGAACTAGCCATCTCCAGCAATCAGGCAAGGGTTCTAGGGAAGTGATTAGGACACCAGGCAAGCAATAAAATCTTTGACCTACAATTTGGCTTATACCGAATGGAAGTCCAGTACCCAGACTTTAGATAGCTCAGAGACCTAGGAGAGAACCAACCACTACTAGCACCTATTCAATATAATTATTTCTAGTGATATTCTTTAACACTCATAGATTGATGAGTCTAGCCCAGTTGTCATCAGAGAGGCTCCATCCTGCAACTGATCCAGATGGATGCAGAGAGTCACAGCCAAATTATAGGATTGGGAATTTTGTGGAACAGGGGCAGGAATTATTGGAAGAGCCAGAAGGGTAAAGAACACCCCATGAAAATCTACAGAATCAACTAACCCGGGTCATAAGAGTTCACAAAGACTGAACTGGGAGCCTTCATGGGACTGCAGGCGCTCTGCATATATGTTACAGTTGTGTAAGCTGGTTTTTCTTATGGTGCTCCTTACAGGGGAAGCATAGACTATCTCTGACTCTTTCGTCTGCTTTTGGGAGCCTTTTCTGTACTGGGATGCCTCTTCTATCCTTAACACTAAGGGAGGTGCCTAGTCTTACTTACTACAACTGTAAATGCCATGCTTGGTTGATATCCATGGTAGGCCTGCACTTTTGTGAAGAGACATGAAGGCAGAATGAATGGGAACTGTAGTGGAGAGACTGGGTACTACTACTATTTCTACTACTACTACTACTACTACTACTACTACTACTACCAACAACAACAACAACAATAACAAAATTAAAAAGTATGAATGTAAAATGAAAAATAGCATACCATATAGCACAGTAATTTCAAATAAACAATGGCGGGGCTTGGAAGATACTTTAGTGGGTAATTTCACTTGCCACACACACTTGAGAACTTGAATTCAAATGTCCAGCACTCCTGTAAAGAAGCTGAGCATTTCAGCATGCAAGTCTGTAGCCCTAGCCACTTGGGCAATAGGGACAGTAGGTTTGTTGTGGCTGACTGGCCAGTCAGTCTAGGTGAGATGAACTGATAAGTTCTATGTTTAGTTTCAGACCCTGTCTAAAGGGAATAAAGGGAAGAATGATAGAGACATTATTCTCTGGACTGTGGGCATGCATAGGTGCTTATATGCACATACACAAGAGCACATTAACACACACACAAACACAATAAATAAATAGTCAAATAAAGAAAAAAATAGGGTGGCTTGCTAGGTGACCCTAAAAAATGCACCTTTCTGGAATTCAAATTCATCATATGCAAAAATTATATATTAATAGTGGTTAAAACAATATTGTAAGAGTAAATAAAAGTGTTTAGGAAATGCTCACAAATATTCTTAATATATTTTCTCATATATGATCACAAAATAGGATATTGTCTACTGTTGAGAACAAAACATTAATCATCAGACAGAAGATCTGTGCTTTGTCCTACCTGCTACTGACTTACCTTAACCAACATAGATACTATCTGAGATTCTTGGTTTCCTAACCACGAAATGAAGTGTAAAACTAAATAATACTTAAAGTCCCTTCCAGCTCTAAAATTCTCATGTTCAATATTGAATCTAAGCTCTGTTCCCAGTAGGTGATGATTTATTAAAAAAAGGAAAAAAGAGTGAAAAGAATATAATTTATATCTGCTAAGGGAGATGTTTCCCCTTTTCTGCCTTCCACTGGCTTCTGATAATCAGAAAACTATCCAATGTATAGTGGCAGGGTTTTGTGTCTACTCTCTTGATTTCCTATCTGTTTTCCAGTCTTTGTTTTATGAGTGTTCACTAACATGAAAACTCTGGAAAAGAGGAATCCTTAAAAACCACTGGTTGTGAAAGTGCCCCGTGACTGTCCGATGTGGAGATGCAGCTCAGTATGGCTTTGCTTACAGATGATTTCCTTCTTGTGAGTAAAAATGCAGTCCCACCCAAGGAGATAACAACCTTTTATTAACTAGAAATATTTCATGAATTAACTCAATAATTGATATGAAGTTGTAGAATTATATTTTAAGTACTCTGAGGAAAGGCTAAAGTTAGCTTGGAAGTAGTTGCCTTTTACAGGAGTACAACAGCATCCTCTTATGACCTGAAAGGCTTGCACATCTCAGTGGTACTCAGGCCCCTCCCCATGAATTTACTTATTACTCTGCCAACTCTTTCTCCTAGAACTGTGCTCACGCATCCTCACTAAATAAGATCAAAAGAAGTATCCATTTCTCTCATGCCCACCCTTGTGCGTTTTTTCCAGCGAGGCTGTTCCAAATAAGAACATGCCCTGACTGCACAAGATGGAATTGTGCACACTGACTGCACACTGCTTAAGTGAGCAAGAACCTGAGACTAGAAAGCCCAGGGACCTGGGATAAAATCAAATACTATGCAACACAATGACTTCTAATGACACCATGCTGTTCACATAGATCACTCACTGCCTTACTCAACTAGCTTCCTCCTTGCTGCAGATGGGAATAAATACAGAGATGACAGCAAAACATCACACACACACACACACACACACACACACACACACACACACACTCACTCACACACACACACACACACACACACACACACACACACACACAGACACACCTTTGAACACTTAGCCCTAAATGGGATGTCTCCATCAAATCCTTCCCCTCAGAGCTCAGGGACCTCCCCAGAGAGGGGGCAGAGATTGTGTAAGAGTCAGAATGAATAGAGGATACCAGGAAAACAAGGCCCACTAAATTAAAGTGAGAAAAGTTCATCTGAACTCAGAGTCAGTACTCCCAGGGTCTACATTGGTCTGCCCCAGCTCTTCTGCATATATTTAATGGCTTTCAATATGGTATATTTATGAGATTCCTGAATGTGTTAATGAGAGGGTCTGTGATTCTTGTACCTTCTCTTGGGTTGTTTTCCCTTGTGTTTGTTTTCTAATGGGAGACATAAAGCGGGTAGATCCAAATGGAAAGGTAGGTGGGCAGAGCTAGAAAGAGTAGAGGGAGGAGAAACTTTAATCAGGATGTATTATGTGAGGAAAAGCTATTTCAATAAACAGAAAAAGGAAAAAGAACAACCTCCCATGAAGGTTGATCAACAACCACTGCAGTTTGGCGTAGGCCCAGCTTCCTGCTGTAAACTGATAGCTAGGATTATTTAGAATGATAAGCCTTGAAGTGAGAAAATTGACCTTGGATTGTGAACATATTTTCACTTTAAAGTTTGTGTGGTAGGAAGCTAATGGGATGCTGTTTTCATAGGCAAAATGATCAAATATTGACAGTTTCATAAGTTAGCCTAAAAAATGTCAGGCTTATGTCTAGATATAAGCCACAGACTAATTGGCAAGGAAATGTTCACTTGTACCTTTGGTATAATAGACTAGGACTTAAAGGCCAAGTTCAGTGATTTCCTGTCTAACGTTAGTGTATAATAATGTTAATGAATAGTGTAACCTGCCTCTCCTCACCACTTTCTTCTTTGTTTTTGACCTTTCACTTGCTCCTTAGCATCGTGTTTTCTGGCTGAGTGTTCTCTTTTGATTCCTTTGTTCTCATTCTTGTTTTTTCCTAGTCGACCTAAGTAATTATCATTGCAGAGTGGAATCTTGCTTACATCATTAACTTACACATGACCTTGGGCCAGATAGTGCATGTCTGCTGTAGAAGCTCTGTCTATAAATGCGGATAATCATACCTGTTTTATTGGACTATTAGAAACATTACATGAGGTAATGTAGTGCATAAAACGTGAAATGCTCTGCTTTATGCATAGTAAACATTTATTCACTTTTACCACTCCTTTTTCCCTGCTCTTCCTATTTTATACACCCTTTACATTTTCTTTCTTTAATTTTCCCATCTTTGTTTCTCATTAATATTGGACTCTGTTCTTCAGCAGAGTTGTTTAGTTTGTTTCAGGAACTGGATAGCTCTGAGCAGGTACTTGACAATTTGGACTTTATGACTCATCTTTTAATTGCTTTCTTTTAGAATTTCCTTCATTTGGAAGTTAGAGTGCTTTTTAAAAAATATAAAATACAAATATTACTACAGGATAGTAAACTCATAAACCTGCATGTATGATATAATCCTGAACCCTCATTATGGCTATAAGGCTCTTAATGTGACTTCCATCACATTCAAACATTTACTGTCACTGATGTAATCTATAATAGCACCATACATGTGTGCAGTGTTTAATCCATGAACACATCATTATAGTTGGTGACTAGAATCATGGTACATCCTCACCCACTCTTCTACTTAGTAAATTCGTATTTGTAAAAACTCATGTATCAAGCCATAAATCATTTGCTAACTCTGCTTTCTAATTTGATTCTTCTGTCATTTTTTGCATTCATAAGATATCATATAAATTACTATAGAAATGCCTATCATACTATTAATATGAATTTATTAAAAAATTGGGATCTTCTAGGAGCATAAGTCTCTGATTAGTTTTATTTTGTTTCTGCGTCTTGTAACTTTGCTGCAAGTCAAGATATAAACATTGTACTTCAAAGAGTAGTCTTCTATAATTCTAGATATTTAGGTTTATGATTTGTCTCCATGAAGCTGTTACACTCTATGCCAACTTTGAAGACTTTTTGACTTCAGAAATCTCAGGGATTATTATAAATATACGTTATTCTTTATTTTATAGAATTGAATTATTATGAGAAGGTAATTAATTATTTATTAAGAAATTGGCAAGGACCATTCTCGACCTAAAAAGTATATTTTAAGAATTAATATATCTTGGGTAGTATTCAAAATTTATGATAGATTATTATGTTAATTATTTTTATATCTCAAATGATCCAATAATATAATAAACGAGTAAGGTATATATGGATGAGAAATACAGTATTCTCTAATTTTGCTTACATATCAAACTCCCATCACTCTTGAAAGTGTTACTTATTCCACAATGCAGTTTTACATCTGAGTTCTTATCTGGCTGACTTGTCAGTGGCTGCCAATGAAAATGAAATATAATCGCTACTCTTGAGGAACGTCAGGAATCATAAGAAAAAGAGAACTACAAATTTTTAGATTAACAAATTTCAAAATTCAAATGTTCACGGTTTCTAGATTCCTTGAAATGATTCCAGTCTGGATGTGGAATTATCAGTTTTCAGTAGCAATAGAAGTTGACAAGTTAGAATTTATTTCTTGTTGCAGAGGAAGAAAAGGGTGAGAACAGGGAAGACTTACCCATGTAACTGGTAGAAATTATACCATGTTTCAAATGAGAATACTGAGGCACACAACTGAAAGTAGTATGAGACCAAAATGAAGAAATTGACTTTTTTTTTTTTTACCACAAAACAATGAATGGTGACATAGGAGAAATAAGGAAGTAGGACAAACCACCTGAGTCCCAAGTTGTCATTATATTAGCTTTCCCTGATTTATTTTAGTTAGACCATTTGTAAGACTCTTGACACAGACAAGATCCAAGACATCCTGGAGAATTCATTCATCCCTACAGCAAGGTCAGTGCAGCTGACTGATGGAAACACTCCTAATTTCTAGCAATGGCATAGCTCATCTGAGTCACTTCTTGAAACTGGGAGGCTGTGTGCTGGCATGAGCAACATGTGGGAATCATAAGACCTAGGCTAGAGGGCTGGCTGAACCAATAAGCAGCTGTATAGCCTTAGGCAAATCACTTCTTCTCTCTTTATTCTCACCTCTGAAATGAAGACCATTATGCTCTTCCCTAATTGCCTCAAGATTGGTTGTGAAAATCAAATGAGTTGGCACAGAAAAGTGATTACTAGGGCCTCTGTCAGGTTACTGGGCTCACCTCCCAGAGACTGAAGCTCTATTGCCACTATAAAGAAAGCATTTTTTCCTTTCCAGAAGGACACTAGAGGACTATTTCAAACAAATCCAGCAAGCAGGTCCTCAATAATTTCATCTGCATGGGCCCTGTGCAGGTCTAGGACTCATGTAAAAAGCTAGCAAGCACAATTTTCAATGCTAAGTATACCAATATTTTTAAAAGGTAAAAATGATAAATCCATGCATTTCCTGTGGTATTGATTACAAAAGCGTTATACAGCTCAAAGGTAAAGATGGTTTTATGTGCACATTTTGTATGGTTTTAAGGGGGAAGTAAAACATAAATAAACCAATTTGCTGGCTTAAAGCAATGCTTGTCCCAACAGTCATGGTCATGATAAGTAAATACACAAATTGAGCTGTTAGAATTAAGAACTGATATCAAGATATGCACATTTTGTGGGACAAAAGATGGACTCTCTCTCTTCATAAAATGGACACACAATAAATTCTGACTCACTGGCAATCTTCTTTTAGTTTTTTTTCTTTTTGTTCCCCTTCCGCCCACTACTCGGGGTGCATTTATATTGATTCACCCTCATAATCTCAATTGAGCTAAAGTGCTCTTTAGAGTAGTGGCACGTTGAACAGAGGCAAAGAATTCAGTCTGTGACCTGGGAAACACTCTAGTTTTAGCTTCAGAGACAGTTTCTCCACAATTGTCAGCCATCTACCTTAGCTTTTCTTAAAAAATATTGCCTTCAAAGCTAAATGAGATTATTGTCCCAGACCAAATAAAATGGTGTGGGTTACAAATTCCCCTGGCAGATGTTCAACAACATATATGTTAAGACCAATAATAGTACAATTCTTCAATGTCTGCACTTGTATCTGTTCACGTTGAGTATGTTTACTGTTAGAATGCTTAGAGCCATTGATTATATCAGGACATTCTGGCTAGGGGAAGAGAAAACCATAATAAATAGTAAAATAAATGTCATCTTTTAAATAACTTTGGTACAAGACATTAATATTTCTTTTGCTGCCTACTACGATTATGGGATGATTGGGAGAGGGGCAGCAATCTGCCTAAAACACAGTGCACATGAATCTTACCCAAATTGCAATGCCTAGAATCAAAACCCTAATCATATATAATTAATATGTAATTTGTAGAATGATATAGATTCTGTCCAAAACCTTTCTGTTTTCTTATCTCTTGGTTTATCCCACAAATAAAGTATTTAGAACTGACATGACAGAGTGGTGTTATGGAAAGTTGAATGTTTCTCTATCTGATTATATCCCTAAACACTGCCATGTTCTTCAAAAAGGGCTACAAAAATAGGCATTGTACTTTGGCCATTTCTCTAGAGAAGGGGTGACAGATAAGTAACAAATATTTTCTGGAAAGTTTGTCAAATGATTCATATGGCTGTTTCAATCAAATAGCTGGTTATAACTCTCAAAGACAGACAGAAAATCTCTCTGGGTACCAGAGGACCTTGCAGATAGGCAATGTTGTAAGTTAAGTGTGAGGCTGCTGTCTGGGCTGGAAACCACAAGGGGTCAAAAGAAAGGTTGAGAATTGCTCCCCATAGCAGTAAACAAATAAAGCTCGACTTGAGCCACTTGAAGAAATGGAGCAACATAATTTGGCATTTCTGTAAATGGAAAGAATTTGAAAACCACAGGGAACTCCAGAACTGACATTAAAGCTGTTACAGAAATGATGCTTAACATGCTGTTAATTGAGTAGTGGCAAAGAAAGTAACTGGGCACTCCAGGGAGATATGTTGCTTTTATCATGAGTAAAGAATGTGTCCAACACTCAGTTTAGTGATAAAAGCACTATATTTTTCCTCTCTGCTTTATAATATTCTCCACCAAGTAGCTTGAAAAGTAGCCATCTTACATTGATTCAGGCCAGCTGAGCAGCAGGGAACTTCTCTGAGGAATGTAAGTGTAGATGAAGGAGAAAACTCATGGTTTGAAACATAATTGTCCTTCACTACAGAAACAACAGTTCAGCATAGACTTACTGAAGAGGTACAGATTCTATACTGGACTTTGTAGGAGGTGAAAGATGGTCAACAGGAAAGAGACAAGATAACCTAGATAACCTTGAACCCTGAAGAACAGATGCTCAAATGACAGCCAATCACACATTTATGCTCTGAGACATGCCATATGAGATGAGAAGGGTGCATGGTACTGATGAGTAAAGTATCCTTTTATGAACTGTTTGTTCTAATGATGATGCAAGTTAAATGTTTTGAAGATTCAGAAAAAAATATAACAAAGGTTACTCATAATTTTTATATCAGAGAAAATCATTAATAAGAACATATACTTTTTCACTTTTATATGCATTGTGTAAGTGCATGTAAACATAGTTGTTACATTATATATAAAATTTCTACAGTGCTTTTTAAATAGGAAGTTGGACTTGACTTATTTATGTCACTGAAAATGCCACAAATATAATTTTAATGTATGTAGAATGTTCAGTTTTTGATATATCTTTACTCAACTTTTCAGAATCGACCGTCATTTTGAATAGTAAATACTTTAAAAATGTTTAGACTAGGCAAAAACTCAGTCTTTTTTTCTACTAATGTTTTTTAAGTTACCTAATGGATTTAAAAAAATAAGATATGGAGGGATGAAGAGAGGGAAGAGATGGAGAAGGAGGGAGAAAACAAAAGAAGAAGCAGAGAAAGATTTATGACCCTAGAGAAAGATAGGGGTGCTCTATGTACCTAGACACACTTCATCATATGTTCCTGAACAAGTAATACATGGGACACATCTTAAGACCCTCTCTCTGTGATTATTAATAAGAATATTCATAATACTTTGAGCTTCAGCATCAGGACTTCAAGATACCAATAGCTGAATTTGATGGCATACTCTCCTCTTTGATGTGATTCTGGGTCCTCTTGGTATTTAAAAAATTACCACTGGTAAAACCTGGAAGATTAATACATCAAAGTCATTTAGTAACAAAATCTGGAAATTTAACTGTGAGGGTAGGATCTCCTAGAGACTGAAACAGAGACTTTTTCTTTGTCATTGGCCAAGAGAATAGAGAGCTTCAGAGTCAGAGAATATTGATCTGTCTTATTTCTTCTACCAACAGCAGGTACGGTAGTGGTTTCTGAAAATCACACTCAAGTTCAATAATGTACTAGAAATACTCATTGAATTCATTCAAAATTATTATATTTAATGGTTATGATTTATGGCAGCAAATAATACAAATAAGCATCATTCCAAGAGGAAGATGCATGTGAAAAATGTCAAAGAAAGTTGGAAATATGGATTTTCGCATTATCTTTTCCCCACAGAATAATGAACAGTATTGTTTAATCAGCTTCAATGTTTTTTTTTTTTTTTTTTTTTTTTTGCTTATGAATATAACCAAATTTTTTTTTTATTTTATTTTCTATATTCTATGTTTACATTCCAAAGGCTTTCCCCTTTCCCAGTTCCCACCCACCATAGTTCCCATAGTTCCTCTCCCCCCCATCTGTTCCCCAATAATTCCCCCTCCCCCCTCGGTTTCTTTACTAAACTGGAAGCAATCTTTACAGGCCCAGGGTCCTCTCCTTTCTTCTTCTTGGGAATCATTTGACTTGCTATTTGTGTCTTGAGTATTTAGGGCTTCTGGGCTCATTAATATCCACTTATCAGTGATTGCATTTCAGGTGCATTCTTTTGTGATTGGGTTAATTCACTCAGGATGATATTTCCCAGGTCTAACCATTTACCTACAAATTGCATGAATTCATTATTTTTAATTGCTGTGTAGTATTCCATTGTATAAATATACCACATTTTCTGTATCCATTCCTCCTTTGAGGGATATTTGGGCTGCTTCCAATTTCTGGCTATTATAAACAAGGCTGCTATAAACATAGTGGAGCATGTGTCCTTATTGCATGCAGGGGAATCCTCTGGGTATATGCCCAGGAGTGGTATGCCAGGGTCCTCTGGAAGTAACATGCCCAATTTTCTGAGGAACCGCCAAACTGATTTCCAGAGCGGTTTTACCATTTTGCAATCCCACCAACAGTGGAGGAGTGTTCCTCTTTCTCCACATCCTCGCCAGCACTTGTTGTCTCTTGAGTTTTTAATCTTAGCCATTCTGACTGGTGTGAGGTGGAATCTCAGGGTTGTTTTGATTTGCATTTCCCTGATGATTAATGATGTTGAACATCTTTTAAGGTGTTTCTCGGCCATCCGAATTTCTTCTGGTGAGAATTCTTTGTTTAGCTCTGTGCCCCATTTTTTGATAGGGTTATTTGGTTCTTTGTGGTCTAACTTCTTGAGTTCTTTGTATATATTGGATATTAGCCCTCTGTCGGATGTGGGGTTGGTGAAGATCTTTTCCCACTTTGTTGGTTGCCGTTTTGTCCTTCTGACAGTGTCCTTTGCTTTGCAGAAACTTTGTAATTTTATGAGCTTCAATGTTTAATAATATTGCCAATCCAGTTTTCCTGAGGCTTGTTGTCTATAATTTCACAAGAGTTCCATGGTTGCTTCCCTGTACAACTAACCATTTGATTTGTTGTTTCTCCTATTGTTATGAAAGAATGCTTGACAATCTCAACTAAAGAGGAGAAGAAATTGCTGATCTATCAGTACCTGACATGTGAAAAGTCTCTGTCCATGGCAGTAGAAGATTCTAGCATGTCCTGTTTATATCTTGAAGTTCAGAAAGCAGAGATGAGTTTGAAGTCCAGAATGTATCCTCGTGACACGTCCCTGTGGTCCCATAATCTGCCAAAAGAGTTTAACCGATTGAAGACCAAATATTCAAATGCATATGTAGTATCATTTCACAATTAAGCCATAAGACCCACAGATTCAAAGTTTTCAAGAGGTGTATCTAATACCATGTGTCTGCACTGTATTTTTTTTTACCATGACCTAAGTCAGAGTGGACACTGAATATTCCAAATCACAATGTTAGGCTGTGTAGCAGTCAAGATCTCAGTTGAACTGAGTAACTCTTATCAAGCATGGAGTTTCAAGGGATTAGAGTTTACATGCAGAAGCTAAAGTCAAAATCAAAGATATATATTTTTTAATAACTGCTACATTTGGTAAAGGTCTCTCCTTGGTAACTTTCTAACAATATGTGATATACTATGATGGAATTCACAGAGAATGCTAGTACTATATTCTTTTATAAGGGAGAGTATGATGGATGTATATAAATACTGTCTAGTGGTCTGGTGTTCTTAAATTCTGCATAGTATTATAGTTTTCCAGATTACTAATGCTCTCTGACATCTTGGTACCAGGAAAGAAGATGGAATTTATTTTGAATATATAACTAATAAAGTTTGCTGAAATTTTAGAAAAGTATAAGAAACGGAGGAGAATCAAGGACTTTTTCCCATGTATCAGAAGGCTATAGAGTTGTCAAAGTCATGCAAGGAATTGCTAAAATATTAGACGTTTGGAACAAAATCTCCAGAATTCCGACTTTGAGGCCTTCTTGCTCACATGCTTGTGCTTTCCTGACTATGCTGATATGACTCTTTCAGTCCATGGGAGCTGGCCTAAAACATATGAAGTAGTAACAGTATGCAAATGCTCAATGATAAGTCTCAATTGTGGTTTTTAATAAGTATTGCTTTTTCTGGGTGTATCTGAGCACAAGAAAATAGGGTTTCCTTAATATTTATCTCAAACTTGTTTTAAAAAAGTCTCTTCTTCACTAGCTTTGATAAGGAAAAGAAAACAAACATAATGACTCTGCTTGAATCTTATAAGATAATAAATAATCTAGTGAACATAATTGTTTTTAACCTTTATGCTAGGTACAATAAATGTCAAAGGGAAAGATAACCCTGTACTCTACTGAAATGGCTTGAATAATAGGCCACAGTTTGCTTTAATGGGATCTCAACCAGTAGACAGACTCATATAACAAATGAGAAATCTCTAATGAGAGTTGCATTATTTCCATTGGCTTTTATGCCATCCTTAATTGATTGCCATCATGCACGGCTAATTAAGAGCATGATAATCTGGCTGAGATATTTTCAGCAAGTGCAATGGTGCCTGCGTTAGAACAATGACTTTTGGAAGCCCATGTCAAGGTGGCTGCCAGCCTACTTTAGAGCTCAGAAGTGCCCCATTTGAAAGCACAATCTTACATTGGCCAGTCTAGCCTGAGAACTGATTATCTCAGGCATGCCCGGTGGGGTGGAGACCATTCCTCCGTGATGACAAAATCATACTTAAGGCATGGCCTTCTTGTCCTGATCATTTCTGCCTCTCATCTTGTGACCCAAGCCTCTCTTCCATCTTCTTCCATGTCTGTGGTATATACTTCCATCTATAGTCTTTCTTGTGGCACTTTCATTGGATGAGGTTGGTGCACAAAATAAAGAAAGAGAAAAGAAAAGAAAAAAAAGAAAAGAAAAGAAAAGAAAAGAAAAGAAAAGAAAAGAAAAGAAAAGAAAAGAAAAGAAAAGAAAGGGGAACGGAGTTGCCTTGCTTTGTCAATTATTAACAAACTGAGTATAGACCATTGAACAAGTCACTTTTGTCTCTTCACCTGCGACTTGCTTCACTAGAATATGAAGGTTTGATAGATACAGATTGACTTCAACTCTCAATTGTTTTATGTCTTTGTGTTTGTGCAAATCCATTAGTGTGAATGGGAATGATTCTTTAAGCTTCCTATGGTATGGTCTCGTGTAAGTTCACGACAGAAAAACATGACTGGCTAAATTCAAGTACCTCTGTTTGTGAGAATCAAAATTAATCTGAAAATAACTTAAAAGACTCAACTATAGGCCTAAAATCAGGATGGCTTTTATATAGTTAAGTCATATCCTTAAGTACTTGGTCAGAAAATATGATGATATCCATTCCCTTGCTATGAATGACTACTTGTGAACAGTATGCTAAGGAGTTGGCCAGGGACCATAAATAGCCGCCACTATAATATTATACATGTCTGACTAAAGTGTAGCATTAGCTGCTTTGGAAACTATGGTGTGTTGTAGAAATTTAAATTAGAAACACATATATACATCACCTCCAAAACAAAAACAAAAACAAAAACAAAACAAAACAAAACAAAAAAAGGAAAGAAAATACAAATTTGTCCACACTAGAAGAAGCCTAGTATAATGACAGTTCTCATCAGCTCTATTAAAAGTATGAATTGGTATAGCTTCCATACACAGTAAGAAAATATATTTTCACATACATAAATGAATGCTCATGGAAGCCTTGTTTATAAGGCGATATTCATAAATAATATGTATAGATTAATAATAAGCACCATGTATCTGTACATTATGAATATAACAAAATACATGAAAATGAATATGCCATAAACCATATATATAGCCATAGGTAAATAAAGATTATATCATTTACCTCAAAATACCACAGTACAGGCAAATTCAAGTAATATAATTTTGATTTAATAATACTTAAAATCCGAGAAAAACATAAAAATAAAAACTATGTTGTTTATGAATTAATTATTAATTTTAGGTAGTGAATTACTTTTTAAAAGTTAGTCAATGAATTACAAGCTATTTGGAATAGTCAGTATATCTTTGTGAATAAACAAAGAGAAAGCTTTGAGGGTAAGTGTACGAAAGGTGCTGCAAGTATAGCAAATGTACTTGTCAGTTATGGAAAACTTTCTTTTGAGAGTATATTGTAGCTCAAGAAGCCTGGCACTTGCTATATGGCATAACCTTACACAAATGTTCATTTAGCCTCCTGCCTCAGACTCCCAATTGGTAGAATTAAAGGCCTACACCAGCACAAATATCTTGTCTTGGAAATTTAAAATCACTAAATATATATTTATGAAAAGCACTGAAATACAACACAAGAACACTCAATGAGCATCTACCTACAACTGAACAATGTACAGAGAGATCTTGGAGCATTTACCCTTAAATGAGTTGTTTTATCAAACCTCAAATTTCACACATCTTTGTGGAAGAGGAGATGGCTGATGTCAAGGAAATGGCTTCTTCTAGAAACAAGAGATAGATGTCCATATGAACTTAAAGGAATTGTGACAGCATGCCCAAGACTTTCACAAGTTCAAAACTGGCAAAATCCTGTCATGGCGAAGAAGAAATGAACACAGAATCCCAAGCCTAGCTAAGACACTACTATCAATTGATACCTCTTGGGAGAAGAAAAATTACTTATTCCCAATTGAATGGTGGTGCATATATCATCCACACTCCAGGGCAGACTACATGCTTATAAGTTGTTGCCAAATTCAACACAGACTCATGTCTCTCTGTCTCTCTCTCTGTGTGTATATGTATGTATGTATGTATGTATGTATGTATGTATGTATATGTGTGTGTGTGTGTGTGTGTGTGTGTGTGTGCGTGCACACACATGCGTGCATGCATGCATGAGAGAGAGGGGGAGATGTTTGTTTTGATTACTGGTTTGTTATTTTTGATAGAGAGGGAACATAAAGTTGGGTAATAGGGTATCAAGTTTGAGAGGATCTTGGGGAAGTTAGAGGAGAAAGAATGTGAAAATATATACTATATAAAATTAAAATTAAAAATTTCCCCTCTTCCAGTTTAGGAAGGAAAAGCAATACCAATAAGTTGAGACATATTATTCAATTAGAACAATAGATCTCCAAGTATTTCTTGGATCAGTATCATAGCTATGAATGTAATCTTGTAAAGTTTCATAATTTAAATTACTTAGTACCACCCTATATTTGCTGATCTACCAAATATAGATGAGGCTGTGTCACCTGTATTTACTAGATATTTTTATTAGTTATCTGTTTTAGGTGAGTAAAAAATAGAATCACAACAGGAACTTTAAACCATGTATGTTCCCAAAGTTCTGCCTCCAGATTTTTTAAATTGTTCTTTCAGTAATTATAGTTTTTTTTGTCAGAATTAAGAATCACTATTATAATCTTTCTGTTCTCTAAAAATTTTACACACACACACACACACACACACACAGACACACACACACACACACACACACACACACACACGAGGAAGAAAAGTGAAATTGTAGAAGATAAAGTTCTTTTCTTATATGCAAAGTTTCTCATGTTGATTTCTTTCATTAGCAAGGCATCAACAACTTATACATTGATTTTATATTTTTATAGTTGTGTTTTTTATTTAGAGGTAATTTTGCCTCATAGAGGACAATTAAATGTATGGTCTTTGCTATAATAATTGGAGAAGAACTACTAACTATTATTGGTGTTACAAAATATCCTGCAATGTACAGGTATACAGGGATAGGGTCTTCCACACAGCAATTATTTTGCACCAAGTGCAATCAGTGTTGAAATGGAGAAAGCCACCTTTTAGAGGATACTAATGTTCTACTCTAAGGTAGTATAAGCTTTTAGCCAAGATATTAAATGTATTTTACTTTATTTAATATCCGCTGACTACAAAAGACTCAAGAACATGTAAGTTATATAGGTCTGAGATGTCTCAGTATATATTTGTCAAAAAGAGTACAGTGAGGGGCATGGTTTTTGTCTCTTTTGTGCTTTCATAATTATCAACACATTACTAAACATGTAAAGTTGCAAAAATAAAAAATAATGAAATGAATTGAATCATCCTCAGTCCACACAATGTAGATTCCTTGGGTCTGGTTTTTGTCTCTTCATAGTAGAAATGAAAGCCAGGTGAATTTTTTTTTTCTGTCAATAACAAATGGAATTAACTGTAGGGTCTCGGGTGTATTCCAGAGTGAATGATTAAAAATCATTGGCAAATAGTAAGCTGTCTCTGTGACCTTTCTGTGCTTGGTATTTTGACTGACGGTCCCCTCTTTACAGTTTAGTGAAGTTGTAAACAGAGAAGCAAGAAACCAACTGATGGGCCAGCAGTCAAATACAGAATATGAAAAGGTCAGGACCAAACTCTGCTTGCTGATGTGACTCTGGCTGGCTTGGTCTGGGTGGGCATTTGACACAGTGGCTTTGAGCTATTGACTTAAAATGAAAATGACAAATAGCCCCGTGGAAAGTGGAGCAAGAAAATCTTTAGCTTGAATCCTTTCAGAAGACTGATACCCAACTTTGGCTAAAACTTAGGTCTGGATGATGACATGAATACTTCAAACAGGGCTGGTGGTTTGAAGACTTTGTTGCATGTTTATCACTCTCCTTTACATCTTTCCAATAAGATTGTAATACTTTTCAGATTCTAAGTATCTCCCCCAGTTTTCTCTTTATACATATACATGCGAGTGTGCTCATGTAAAGCCCTCTAAGTTATCCAAGCCTGTTTGATTTGGGTAAATTAGACTTAGCTCAACTTTCTCCTGTATGTGTGTTTCATCTTTTCACCATGGTGTCTATTATTTATTCCTATCTTTCTACATACTCTCATTTGGCAGCTTCTGTGAGTGCCTAAGGAGTGACTAGTTGATCAAGGCATCATACCTGATTTCTTCTGAGAGCGAGCAGTAAAAGCTGATCCCGACAGAAGGGAAAGTGGCATGTTAAACTGTTCGAAGGCCTATGAGCACGGAATAGTGTTACTTGCCTGTAATAAATACTTTCAGCTGTGTACTAACCAATCCTATTCTCATTTGACAACCTGGAAGTATCCTATATCAGAGTTGGAAGTAGCTCTACAGTTACCAGTGCTTGCTGCTCTTGTAGAGGGTCAGAGTTAAGTTTCTGCATTCCTGTAGGGTTGCTCTCAAATCCTTATAATTCTAACTCCAGGGGAGTCTAAAACCTTCTTCTAGCCTTTATAAAGACCTGTCCAATGTGCCATACATACACAGACAGAAAAATAAACAATTAAAACTTTATATCTATTATAGTAAAGATCACCTGAATTAATGGCTATGCTGGTTGGTTTTGTGTCATCTTGACAGAAACCTAGGAAAATAAAATCTTATCTGAGAAAAACACCTCTTGGCTGGCTACTCTTATGTCACCTTGACACACAAACTAGAATTATCTGAAAGGATGGACCTTTAATTGAGAAAATGCCTCCCTAAGATCTGGCCGTTTGGCATTTTTTTTTTAATTTTTATTTTCTATATTCTATGTTTACATTCCAAAGGCTTTCCCCTTTCCCAGTTCCCACCCACCATAGTTCCCATAGTTCCTCTCCCCCCCAACTATTCCCCAATCATTCCCCCTCCCCCCTCGGTTTCTTTACTAAACTGGATGCAATCTTTACAGGCCCAGGGTCCTCTCCTTTCTTCTTCTTGGGAATCATTTGACGTGCTATTTGTGTCTTGAGTATTTAGGGCTTCTGGGCTCATTAATATCCACTTATCAGTGATTGCATTTCATGTGCATTCTTTTGTGATTGGGTTAATTCACTCAGGATGATATTTTCCAGGTCTAACCATTTACCTACAAATTGCATGAATTCATTATTTTTAATTGCTGAGTAGTATTCCATTGTATAAATATACCACATTTTCTGTATCCATTCCTCCTTTGAGGGATATTTGGGCTCCTTTAGTTATCAATGTGAGAGGTCCTAGCCCATTGTTGGTGCCTCGATCCTTGAGTGGGTGGTCCTGGGTTCTATGAGAAAGCAGGCTGAGCAAGCCATGATCTGAAAGTCAGTAAGCAGCACTTCTCCATGGCCTCTGCATCAACTCCTGTCTCCAGGATCCAGCCCTGTTTATGTTTACATCCTGAATTCCTTCAGTAATGAACCCTGGAAATATAAGCTGAATATACCCTTTCTTTCTCAACTTGCCTTTTGGTTATGATGTTTCATCTCAGCAATAGAAACCCTAACTAGGACAACTTTATAAAACTGGCTTGTAGGCTAATCATTAGGGCAACAATTGACATAGGAAGGCCTAGGTCACTGGGAGTACTGTATACCTGGGCAGATGGTCTTGGATGGGTAACAAGCCTGTATGTAGCACTGTTTTATAGCCTTTGTTTCAGTTTCTGCCTCCAGGTTCCTGCCTTGAGTTCCTGTCCTGACTCTCCAAACCATTTCTTCTCCTGCTTGTTTTGGTCATGTTCTTTTTTCACAGTGTTAGAAATATCAGTAATACACCAGTAACCACTGAAAGGGAGTCAAAGAAGAAACTCAAGTAGCCAGTCCCATCACATTCACAACTAGGAGCAGAGAGAAATGAATCACTATTCTGCTCGATCTATATAATTACTCAACCAAGGCTCTCTTCTTAGGTAATTGTAAGTTGTAGAAAGTTACCACAAAAACAAACTACCACATATGTTTAATCTCTCTAAGGCTCAATCCTCTTAGTTTAAAACATGTTGTTTCTAACATGTAACTCATGGTGTTCCTTAAATGCTCTATAGGCAACACCACCAGGCAACACCCTCAGTCAACAACTCCAGGTTTTCACATCCATATCTACTTCTATATTTATCTTTCCTCAGGCAATCTCCCAGGATCATCTTTTCCCCTCAAATATATTCCCCACCAGAATATGTAGAAGATATATATGAAAATAATATATGATATTTTCATGTAGTTATTTTATTTATATTGCCTTATCATATTTTATTTTGTGACTATATCTATAGTGTTGAATTTTATATATATATATTTGTATGTATGTATGTATGTATGTATGATAATCCTAGTCTTTGGGTACACTCCTCAGTGTTGCTATGAATGATGTATTTTGCATATTTTGTTAAATATTCACAATTTTGTTAGAGACATATCTATGAATAGAATTTCTGGGCGTTAGGTAATATATATATATTCACATCAGTAGTTACTCTTAAAAATTTCTGTGATGGTTGTCTGGATTTTTTCATATTACCAATATATGTGTATTCTTACTATTTTATCTTTATCAGCACTTACTATTATTAGGTTTTTCCTTTTAGCCATTGTCTTCATTATGTTTCTAGTTTTGTGATTAAAGACCATGCCAACTTGGTTGAAAAGGGTTCATTTCATCTTACAGTAACAATTGCTGAGGGAAGTCAGGGCTGTAACTCAAGGCAGAAACTGAAGCTGAGGCTTGTTCTTCGTGGTTTACTCAGTCTGTGTTCTTAAACAACTTAGAAAGAGTGTCCCAGGTGAGGCACCATCCACAAGGGCCAGGACCTCGCATATCAATCATTAATTAAGAAAATGCCCAGTAAGCTTTCCAGAGGCCAATCTTATAGAGGCATTTGTTCAATTGAGGTTCTCTCCTCTCATATATGTCTGTTTGTGTCAAGTTGAAAAAACAACAACCAGCACAGAGGATTACAGAACAACCACTGGGAGTTGCAAGGCCAGTAGCTCTTTCCTGTCTTGTTTTGCTTTTGACCAGGATGTTTTATCATTGCAACAAAATGTGTTTTTTTTTTCTAAGTTATCGATGGAATGAGTGGTGTTACTAGAATGTAGATCCAAGTTGGTTGATTCCAAGTTGGTCAGTTTTACTTTTAAGCTAGAATAGTTTTTTGAGATTTGATAATAGAGGTAAAAACAGAAAGCACGTGGTGGTAAAATACATATAAAATGGCCATTTGTGAAGGAACACTTTTGTGGGAAACAGGATGGTCACCTTAAAATTTTGAGCCGGTCCTTGAGGTGTAAGCAATCACCTGGCTGACAAACAGGAATAAAGACCAAGACAGGTAAGGCCTTACGTTCTCATTTTGTAGAATCTTGGTGTATTGCTATTTCTAGGATACATATGAAATACTAAGGAAGTTCTCTCTGTGGATAGCAGCACAAAAATAAATATCCTTAACATGTTACCATTCTCACAAGTTGGGAAAAACCACTAATCAGCCATCTCTGGGCCTGACTTGTTCTCAGACAGGCTTACTGACAGTCATCTTGACTCTCCCAAATAGAATTGTTGGCAACAGTCCAGCTTAAACATACATTTAGTGGCACTGTTCTCAAAGGCAGCATGCTGTTTTGTTGTCCTTTGTATATATGCAAACATGCTTCCTTATTCTTTTGAATTTTCAATTGAAGTTCAGTGGGCCTTTTGACTCCTGGTGTAGCTGAGTTCTGCTTTGAGCTCAGCAGTCTTTATGGAATGCTTTTCCACTGAGCTGTGTCACATAATTACCACAAAAATGGGAAACTTGTCTCTCTATTATTTCTCTATTATCTGGATTTCTAGCTACATTTTCCCATTGATGCTATGAAACAATTGGAAATTATGAGGCTTCGTTTCAGAATTCCTAACCCCTTGTAATGTGATTTTCATACTAAAGTCGTTCCACACACATGCTCCCCAGTTTTTTTTTTCTGTTAATTATTCTAGAGCTGTAGGAGATGGTCTTAGTAGGGTTCCGTCTGTTGTTTTCTGGTTTTAACTACTCACCATTTATTGAGAAATGGGAACAAAATAATACCTACTTTAACATTTCTTTGCATGAAAGTGATAAAATATGCCCAATCAAAGATAATTCCATTATGTGATTGTTTTTATTATTGAGGGGAGATAAAATATAATGTTTCTTGGGATAGAAGTCATTCTAGTCAACTGGGCTGATTTCTTTTCTCTCCCACCCTAGTTGCATATTTACTTGCATGTTTTTTGAAAACTCCATGTGTTTTTCTAGTCTATAGTCAAAGATGTTAATATATTAGTAAATGATTGCTAAACTGCTCACTGCTGGTTCTTTTGCTTCTAAATGTAGTGTCATACTATTTTAAAGATCAGAAAACACCTGACCTTCTTAATGCTTTAACAACTTTCTATTTCAGGCCACTGTGTTAGCTGTATATAAATACTCTAAAAGGAAGTTTAATGCAAATGTTTTTGTCATATGATATTCAGATTTACAATGAGTCATATCAACTGGGCTCATGTTAGTTATGTATATAGCATCTTATACAGTTATAGGCATTTAAAAATCATTTAACTCGTTTGGAATATCAGGTGTCCTAGTTTGCTTTCAGCTACTGTGATAAAATATTCTGACTCCAAACAGCTTAAGAGGTAAAAGGTTTCATTTAGTTTATATTTCAATGTCACAGTCCAACACTGAGGGAGGTCAAGGCATGAACTCAAGGCAGGAATTTTTAACTAGGAAATGATGCAGAGGCCATATAGAAGTGATACTGGCTTGCTCTAGGCTCACATTTATCCACTTTCCTTAATTATCTAAGGACCAGCTTCCCAGAGGTGGCATTACACATAGTGGCCTGGGCCGGTCCCTCCCACATAAATCATCAATTAAGAAAAATGCCCTCACAAGCATGCCTACTGGTCAATATTGTGGAGGCATTTTATTTTTTCCAATTTAGGTTCCTTCATTCCAGATTACTCTAGCTTTTGTCAAGTTGACACAAAGCTAACCAGCCATCAGATTGGCAAACAATGCCCTAAAATTAGTGTACTGAAGACAGTGCCTTCCAGGCTCTTATCCTAAATTTTCCTATCTATAATCAGTTTTTGGTCTTAAGCCTGATATTAAAGATTTTTGAAAACAAATTAATATTCCCTTTTAATTCTCTCTCTCTCTCTCTCTCTCTCTCTCTCTCTCTCTCTCTCTCTCTCTCTCTCTGTGTGTGTGTGTGTGTGTGTGTGTGTTGTATATATGTGGTACAAATGTGTGTATGCGTAGAAGCCAGAGAAGGACATTAGGTATCCTGTTGTTATCCTGTTGTATCAGTCTCTCTCATTGAACCTAAACCTGAAGTTTGCTTTTAATTTTCTGGATATACTGCCTGGAAAGGAAGACCCAGTTATCTATTGTCTCTGTTTCCCAGTGTTGTACACACACACACCACCACCACCACCACCACCACCACCACCACCACCACCACTATCTAGGTGGGTACTAGATACATATACGCATGTTTGTTCAACAAGCACTCTTCCTGACTAAGCCATCTCTACAGACCGAATATAATATCTTTTTAAATTAATCATTTTATTTGTTTACATTTCAAATGATATCCCCCTTCCTGGTTACCCCTCCACAAGTCCCCCTGCCATCCCCTCTCTCCTTCCTCCCCTTTGTCTCTGTGAGGGTGTTTCTCCACCCACTCACCCACTCCCAACTCACTTCTCCAGCATTCCTCTACGCTGGGGTATCAAGCCTTCCTTCCTTTCCACTGTTGTCAGGTAAGGCCAGACTCTGCTACATACATATCTGGAGCCATGGCTCCTTCTGTGTATATGCTTTTGTTGCTGGTTTAGCCTCTAGGAGCTCTGGGTGATGCAGTTAGTTGATATTGTTCTTCCTATGGGGTTGCAATCCCCTTCAGCTCCTTCAGTCCTTCCTCTAGCTCTCCTATTGAGGTCCCTGGGCCCAGTCCAATGGTTGGCATCTGTATTGGTCAGGTGTTGGTAGAACCCCTCAGGGAACAACCATATCAGGCTCCTTGTCAACAAGCATTTCTTGGCATCAGCAATAAATTGGGCCTTCAGTGTTTGCAGATAGGATGGATCCCTAGGTATGGCAGTCTCTGGAAGTCCTTTCCTTCAGTTTCTGTTCTATTTTTTTTGTCCCTGTCTTTTCTTTGGACAGGAACATTTCTGGGTTAACAATTTTGAGATAGATGGGTATCCCTATCCCTCAACTAGGGGTCTGTGCCTATCTACTGGGGGTGGTCTCAATAGGTTGTATCTCCTCTTTTTTGGTATTTCAGCTAAAGTAATCACCATTGGGTCCTGGTAGTCTCCCACTTCCCTGGAGTGTTAATGAGTCAGAAATTATCCAGTGGACAGGACACTCACTGCAAAGTGTGGTTTCTAACAAGCTTTCCAAACTGCTTCAGACCCACTCTACCAGTTGCATACCATATTACCACATTGGATGATTTTTCTGCTTGACTTAATCTAAATGCTCCAAGACTTCTCTGACATGAGTGTTTCTATAGTTACCCCCATAAAGAAGAACTTCATTCCTCTTCTAAATAATCGGTATGGCTATTGACTCCACAATTGCTACATTTCATCTCCTCTATAGCTTAACATCTGTTCTAGAAGATAACTTTCATGTGAAGTGAGTCTTTGATGCATCACTCCACCACACAATGAAACAGAATGTCAGACACATAGATTGTACTCTATTGATATTTGTTGAATAAGTAATTTGACTTTTGAGACTATCAAGCTCAACTTTCATTTAGAGATAAGTAAATTGGACATATACATGTGTCATGATTGACAAATGAAGGACATGTGAACAGCACAATAAGAACCCAAACATGGTGGTACAAATAAATTTGGGAGTTTTACACTGAGAAATAATGTGTACTGAAAAATTCCTCTTTCAGGGAAGATGTTCTTATCCCACTTGCCTGCCACTTTAAGAAGCAAGTTTTTGACTTATAGTACCTGCATGAAACAATTTCTATAGACACCCCACATAAATCAATGAGATCAATCCTGTGGTTATTCCTCTCTTTTGGATTAAATTTCTTTGCTTAATGATGTAAACACATTGCTTACTTATATAGACAAAAGAATATGCCTATATGAGCTAATAATTAGAAACATGTGAATTTAATTTTTCCTTGTCTTTGTTGATTTTGCTTTAGTAAATTATAGGATGGCCCTCTAGTATACTGTCTTAATGGCTACATGAAAAGGTAATTTGCATACCATTAGTTTATTCACTTTAAATTAAATAGTTTATATAATTCAGAGATACAAGCTATCACATCATAGTGTAGTTTAAAAGCATTTTTATTAACCAAAAATAAACCACATATGAATTACAAGTTCACCACTGTACTTCACACACTCTTTGGGCCTCTAACACCCATTAATATACTTTCTGTCTCCATAGACATGCCTATTTTGAGCATTTCATATAGGTGGAATCATACAGTGCTTGGTCTTTTGTAATTGTATTCTTTTACGTGACATACGGTTTGAGGTATATCTGTGGTGTTTTGGCTTGTGCTTATTGATGGTTTTCATATCTTCAAAGAAGAAATTCAAATCATATTATTATTATTGCATTCAGTATAATTTGTTCATGTGATAGCAGCCTAGTTCCTAGTATGGAAATGTTGAGAAATGGTAGAACCTTTATTGTTTTTTTTAATTTATTTTATTTTTATTAGAAATTTTCTTTATTTACATTTCAAATGTTACCCCCTTTCTGGTTGAACATTTCTTTAGGTGCTTCTCAGCCATTTGATATTCCTCAGATGAAAATTCTTTGTTTTGCTCTGTATGCCATTTTTAATAGGGTTATTTGGCTCTCTGGAGTCTAACTTCTTGAGTTCTTTGTATATATTGGCTATTAGCCCTCTGTCTGATGTAGGGTTGGTAAAGATCTTTTCCCAATTTGCTGGTTGCCATTTTGTCCTATTGACAGTGTCCTTTGCCTTACAGAAACTTTGTAATTTTATGAGGTCCCATTTGTCAATTCTTGATCTTAGAGTATAAGCTATTGATGTTCTGTTTAGGAAAGTTTCCCCTGTGCCCATGTGCCCAAGGCTCTTCCCCGATTTCTTTTCTATTAGTTTCAGTGTGTCTGGTTTTATGTGGAGGTCCTTGAACCACTTGGACTTGAGTTTAGTACAAGGGGATAAGAATGGATCGATTTGCATTCTTCTGCATGCTAGCCACCAGTCGAAGCAGCACCATTTGTTGAAAAGGCTATCTTTTTTCCACTGGATGGTTTTAGCTCCTTTGTCAAAGATCAGGCAACCAGAGGTGTGTGGGTTCATTTCTGAGTCTTCAATACTATTACATTGATCTACCTCCCTGTCACTGTACCAATACCACACAGTTTTTAACACTATTACTCTGTAGTACTGCTTGAGGTCTAGGTCTTCCACAGTAGGAGGGTGAATTCTTGCTCTTTTAGAAAGGCCTATAATTCTGTAGAGTCCAATCCTGCCTCTGAATCTCTCATCTTTGTTTGCCCATGTCCTTTTGGCATGTGGAGCTGTTTTTTCCCACTAATCAACCATGTAATTCAACCTAGAATATTTACTTTAACAATGTACAAATGATATCCATTTTTTATTTTTGACTTTTATATTGAGTTATGATCATTCTTAACATGTTCTAACTGTAAATCCATCACCATTTCTGTGATGTACAAATATTTTATTCAATTCTATATGTTGTATTTTCATATTTTGATGATCTGATCTGAAACAATATATCTTATGGTGTTTAATGATGGATAACTTTATTATGGTCACTTGTGCTTCAATATCATAGCTAAGAAAACTTTGAAAAACTCAATATGTAAAAAGCATATGTCTTTCTTTATCAAATCATTATATTGTTTTAGCTGGCACATTTAGGTCTTTGAAACATTTTACATAGATTTATTTCTGTGATATGAACTGATCCACGTTTATTGTTTTGAACATGACTACATAGTTGAATCAATACTATGTGTGGTAAATACTGTTCTTTATTTTACTGAAGGGTTTCAGCATCTGTTCAAAAACTGACTCTCTGTACCAATTTGGCCATATTTTCAATACTCAGTCAGGCTGTATACAATTCCTCCTATAAAGAACCTTTTGGTCAGACTCAGTGATGGCATAGGATATAGTAGGATATTTTGTGAATGTGTGCATGATTTTAGAGATATACATAGACATGAATGTGATCTTGTAATTTCTAGGGATGATGTAGGAGCTGTGGAAAGATACCTATGGATCTCAAAATTATGTAGTTTATTCTTTCAGGTTCAATGTTATATCCAGTAGGCTCATTATTAAACAATTATCAATAATAATTTTCATAAGCTCCCTTCTAGGAAAGGACTGAGTGGGCCAAGTGTTTGCTAAATTAGGTCAATTAAGACTTGAATGTAGGATGTTCCAAGAAATCACTGGACAAGTCAGTAATTACATTTCTCTGGGAGTTTTGAAAGTGGTTCAATGCTATTCTAACACTTCCTGCGCTGCCAGGATGTTGCTTTTCATTATGATGGTACAGTGTTTAGTTTTAGTTGGAGCTTAGTGGTTAAGACAGGAATGTATCAATCTAAAAACACCATAGCATTCAATGTTCTTATTAATAATCATGTATTTCTCTCTAACACACTTTCATTGTATTACTGCAATTATCCTATTTATTACTAGGGTTCTGGAAACTGCCACTGCTACACTTTTAGCCTGTGCTTTCATTGTTTTACGGTGATTTGTTGAAGGTTCTTATTTTTCATTTCTGCTGATCTTACCCATTTTGTTTAATTGTCATTTTGGGCCCCATCTTACATTTGTAAATTGTTTGACCCCATGTAAATATTTTCTGTTTGTTTGTTTGAATAGTATGATTACTCCCTAAAATCTTAAAATAATGTGTAGGGCTAGAAATATAAATCACACGTGTTAGTTTGATGGTGCCAAGTCCAGCAGAAATGATATGACACATACCGCTCATATTATAAAAGACCTTGTCTCATGGAATAAGTCTGACCAAAGCCTTTTGCTCAAAACATAAGTCCAAGATGCCAAGGCAAGTGGATGAAGGGTAATGAGAAAAAAAAACATTAAAAAAATGTAGTTATTCCCTCCAAGACCTGTAATTTAAAAATAGACAGTTTCCCAGAACTGTGAAAGGCAGAGATCAGTCAAGGCAGAAGTTTGATCATTACAGGATGAGATAGAAAACATGATCAAAGAGGATGGTAAAATTATTGAAGTATTAAATGAATTTCTTAATGGATTTACATGGAAAGATACTAGGCAAATGCCAGCTGTCGTTTGCTATTTACACATCATCTTACTGGACTTCAAAGTCAGCATTGCTGAGGGCTTAAGCCAGCCTTGGAGATTCAAAGTCAATACTTTCCCCAGCCAGATGGTATTAATCCTAGGTACCCAGCCCAGACAAGAACTACCTATCTCAGTGACTGAGGACAATATGAAAGAAACAGTCTATGGTAGCTTCAGCTGTTGCTGGAACAACTGGGAAAATTGTGGTGCCTCTCTCTCTCTCTGCTTTGTCTTGAGGCAGGCTTCTGGAAATGAGCTACCTGTTTGGGTAGGGTTTTAAAGCCATGAAACTGGATCTCTTCTTGATCAAAGTATGGTCCTTTTTTATGACAGAGAACTGTGTCTATATATAAAGCAAGAATTGCTAATCAGTTTAAAAATTGGTTTCCTAACCTAATCAATGATTTAAGAAATAAAGAAAACTGTAACAGCATTAATTTTTTCCTAAAAGATGCTGAGGTTTCTTAGATTTTTCACATTTCTTTCATTTGTTCTTTTAAATCTCTTGTTACAGTTAAGGAGGATTCATACAGAGAGGTGCAAAAAAACATAAATATACAGCTCAATAAATTTTCACAAAGCAAATACCTGCATAGCCACCAACCAGGTCAAAAATAAAATATTTATAGTACCACAGAGGCCTTCCTTTACTTGTCTTTCTAAAGAATGCATTGCAATTAATTTTATTTTAATGATTTCATGGCAGTTCTAGAAATTAAAGCATTTTGGTAAGATTAGAGGATGTTTTGAAACAATATTTAGGAAACAATATGTTGTAGAGGAAAGAATCAGGTCATAACTTAGAAATGTAAAGCTTGTGATAGAGGAAAACATTGTACGTGGGTAACTATAGAGCTTGTTTCTTCCCCTGTATAATAGTCTTTCAAGTGTGGAAAGCTCAACAAAAAATGTTAACCAGTCAGCATATGAATAGCACCATCTTAGTTTAAATAGTACTACTCAGTGTTGAATCCAGAGCCAACTCTTTCTAGAAAAACACTGAGCTATATTCCCAACATCACAATCCTCATTCTAAGACATGAACAAAGTAGATCTAACATCACATTCTTGGTCTCTGCAGATTCACATCAAGTGTCGACACTAATGCCATATCTGTCTCAAGAGTTCACATATCGTATCAGTGATTGATGTTGACATGGCACTGTGTCAAGCGCTGTTCTAAGCAGTCTGTACCTACCAATTTACTTAATTATTTAATCTTCCCAGGTCTTGATGAAAACACATGAGGAATTAGTCCACAAAGTCCCTGGCAGGATACACCAAACTGCCATTTACAGTCTGACTGGCAGCAGATCTGTTCTTAATATTTAAGCTCTTCAGCTTCCATGTAAAGAAATTAAAATGAATATTCCCTACATAAACATTTGGGCTATCTTTGGTTATTATCCATAGCAACTATGCATGTTAATGGCTTAATTATGAAGAGTAACTCTGTTAGCGTAACTGTGATAATTATTAAATGTTCTTTAATGTAGAGAAGACTGTATCTGAGGTTCCTGTTGTCAGATACATTTTCTTGTGTGTATAACATTTTCAAAACAGACAAAAGCTCTCTTTTTTGAGGTATCTCTTATAAAGTACAAGTGTATTGATGAGTGTTATAGACAGCATGTACTTTATATAGTACTTATATAATTTTTGTCACATTCTTAGTTTGTGTTGAAGAATCAGTAATTTTTCCCCATTGCTGTTTCACTATAAGTGAAATGTATTAACTCACAGGAAAAGGAAAGAGATATCTAAATTTTACTGTGAAATGAGTATTGATGTTGCAGGCTCCATAGAAGGATCTCAGGAGTCACCAGCTGCCTCCCAAATATATTTCAAAACATCTTGAAATTGTAGCCACTTACTTTACTTTTACTTTCCAGCTTGTAAGCAGCTATACCATATGAAACGAGAAGTCTCTCTTTTTGCCCTATATCAACAATGTGCTGTTGCTTAACTACCTTGCTTGTACTTTTACAAATTTGAGTCTCCATCTTGTTTATGTCCACACTAAGATGCTACTGATATTTTCAGAGAAATACAAGTCAGGCCAACAACAACAACATCAACAACAACAACAACAACAACAACAAAAACCTGAGATATCACAGTCATGCAAATAAGAACTCTGCCTCAAGGTTAAATTTATCTTGAACCCTTGCAACACAAAATTCTATTTTTACCTTGTATTTGTTATTCTGTAATAGTATGTCTTAACTGAATTCACATCTGGCTTTGAAGGTTGTCAAGCACATTGGGTGAATGATACTTGGTGGCTGGTTGAAAATAAAATGTATGTAACAGAGGATAATACATTTACCTCATTCATCATACCCAAAGAAGAAAATGCTTCAGTTGAACTACTCTCTGATTTGTTTCAAAGTGAATAAAATAATTTCTCCTGTGCTTGTTTTGGTTGGAAGACTTTCTATGACCCCTTCTATTTCTTTGTGGGTTATGGGACTGTTTAGATGATCTATTTGATCCTGATTTAATTTTGGTATTTGGTATCTGTCTAGGAAATTGTCCATTTCCTCCAGATTCTCCAGTTGTGTTGAGTATAGGCTTTTGTAGTAGGATCTGATGATTTTTTGAATTTCCTCAGTTTCTGTTGTTATATCTCCCTTTTTGTTTCTAATTTTGTTAATTTGAATACTGTCTCTGTGCCCTTTGGTAAGTCTGGCTAAGTGTTTATCTATCTTGTTTATTTTCTCCAAGAACCAACTCTTGGTTTTGGTGATTCTTTGTATGGTTCGCTTTGTTTCAACTTGATTGATTTCAGCCCTGAGTTTGATGATTTCCTGTCTTCTACTCCTCCTGGGTGAAATAGCTTCTTTTTGTTCCAGAGCTTTCAGGTGTGCCATTAAGTTGCTAGTATATGTGTTTTTCTTGGCATCTTATACCTATAACATAAGAACAAATGAAAGAGAACTTGTTCTTTTCTCCTGTTTTGGGCAAGTTTCATCATATAGTAAGTTTACTATGGCAAATACATTTGAAGATGATAGTTTTGTTCCATTTGTTATGGCTCCTTGGTAACAGATCTCTGTTAAGTAATGCAAAGGGATGAGATTTTGTGGGTAATCTGACCTGTGCATTTCTGAAACCATGGAGAATATACTAGGATCTTACACCACATCAAGTAAAGGATGTATGAAGGTGGAAAAGAAATTAGTGTATAAGAAAATGTAATAAGGTATTTGGCAATCACCTATGATATTCTTTGATCATTATCATTGTTATCTTCTATTTGAAGGGTTAAATTTATGTTTTTATAGTTTCTGTTTATCCCTTCCTCTTCCTAAATAAAACTCACAAAATACATGAGTAGATAGCAGGTATTGGAATATTGAAAAACATAGCTTTATTTTAGGGACACTGCTGATTCTTTCATCTATATTCAAATTACAGTAAAAACACGACACCCACTTGATTCTTCATATTTCATTAAAGTGATGACATTTTTCCTTCATACAAATATTTTGCTTTTCTTTTTCTCCCATTTTACAAATATTAAATGAGCATGTACTAGGTATAACCATCTGTAGGGTTTTTGGGAAGTCTCAAATGGCAATTGATGATAGAAAATACAGAGGGAGGTGGATGGGTTTCAATTACTTTTAATAAGAGTAAGTGGTTACAGGGAAAGGCAGAATGTGGAGCTAGGATGGTACCACACAAACTCGTAGTTCCAGTTATAATGTTGTTGGTGTAGAAGGCCCTGTCTAGATGTGCCCTAATTAGTTCTCCACAGACATTCATATATAAGGACTTGTGGTTTGTGTGGAGCCTCATTTACAGGCAGTCTCCCAGGGTGAGGGGGCTGTTCTTCAAAAATATCATTAAATTACCAAATGAAGATAGAACCTGTCTATGGAGAGTATACTATAGGCTTCTTTCCTCTTGTTCCCACCAGTGCTCTGTACTCAGAAGTAATGAATCCCACCTGGGAAGTAGTTACTTTCCCTATCTTAACTAACAGTGTCAAGAAGTTATTGCAAAAAGATTGGTTACTATTTGTTTTTTTAAGGGTAGGTCCCTGAATCTAAGCACAAAACAGTGATAATTTAACACTAAGCAATTTGCTTACTTAATTATTATTGTTCTAGTTAGGTCATTAATATTATGGAGCGAGATATGGCTTAAAGGATCATTTAGAGGGTCTGTTCCATATAGACAAGACAAGGTCAAAAATAAAAAAGAGTGTCATATTCAATCCCACTCATCTTTGATTTGGGAAGGAGGTGGTTAAGGTACAACACGAAGAAAGTGGCAGTTATAAAGCTTGCCTTCCATTGCATGCTTTTGTAGCAGCAATTACCTCAGCTACAAATCTCATTTACAGAACTCTTTGAAAGTGCTATCTAGATGATGGCAGAATACACTGGAAATCAATGAAGGGTGATTTCATTCCCAAATTGAAGTTACCATTTAATAGTCAGAGAAAACACCACACACACACACACACACACACACACACACACACTCACACACACACACACAGATGCACATGCATACACACATATACAGATGCACACACATGCATAAATATACACTACAGTAACCTTCATATTAATTAATAGATTCTTCAGCAATTACGAGGCTCAACTTTCACAAATTCAATTATTACTCAAAAATCTGAATTATAAACACTCCTTACCAATTAAAATAAGTAGCAACCTAGCTTCCAGAACAAAAATAGGAATTATTGGAAATGCTCCCAATCATGATACTAATAAGTAAGAGCCCATTACATACTCTGTAAAACAGGCTCAAGCCTGCATTTCTGTACCTAACATTGGGCAATGTATTCTTTCCTGATTCATATATAGTATCCTAGCAACCATTGTGTATTTTAGTCCTAATGGATCTAAAAATGACACTCTGGGAAATCCATTCCTAAAGGCCTGGTGCTCCAGGGAGGGGCATCACTTTTCTTTGCTCTGAGATTTCATTACTCTTTCTGATCCTGTGTAGTGAGAAGGCCTGGAATCCAGCTTTAATCTAAATAGATAGCACAGTCAACAGATCCTAATTCCACATGAATATTCAATGGCACATCCTGAAGAACCTGTGGATGTTTCCTCCTGGAGATGACCTTAACTCTGGTAAAACTGGTCACTGCTAAAGTCTCTTGAGGTCCTCATTATTTGCTTTTCATCTATTTAGATCAGGAGAGATGCTATCAAAATGTTTGTAAAACTGGGATTGAGAAACCTTAAAGCCTTCTCATTTTACTATGAATTAGATTAGTTATCACCATAGTTGCAGTGGGATATAAGGAGATATGGAGAGATGAAATTCTTTTGACATAGGGAAGGAAAGGTTTAGAAACAGGCTTTAAGCCTAAGAGCTGGAAGAAAATCAAGACTCTAGGAAGAGTTTGCTTATTTTTTATTCTTGTCACAGTTGTTCAAAATCAGCGATAAGACACTGGCAAGTTAGTTATACAAATGGGCTTTCTACAATAAATGAGAATATCCCCACAGCAGTATATTCAAGAGCCACAACTCTCACCTCAAATGGAGTATAAGATAGTCTACTCTTCCATTAAATATGAGTACATATTGCTTGGCAACATGAATTCTTTTTATTATTTTCTTTATTTATATTTCAAATGTTATTCCCCTTTTCTGGTTACCCTCTCCCATCCCCATCCCCTCTCCCCTTGCTCACCAATCCACCTATTCCTGCTTCCCTGTCTTGGCATTCCCCTATACTGGGACATCCAGTCTTCACAGGACCAAGGGCATCTCCTCTCTTTGATAGCCAACAAGGCCAACAGCAGAGATTTTCCCAATTTTCTATAACCTGCCTATGTGATGTTTCCAACACTACATTTTTAAAGTACCTTAATATATGAATTTCTTTTATTCTGACACTAAAATATTCACGAAATCACTGTGAAGCAGAGAATGAAGGGCAACTTAAAAATCATGTTCCCTTCAGTCTCTGCTTCACGCTTTGTCTGTGTCTCCTCCTATGGGTATTTTGTTTCCCCTTCTAAGAAGGACCAAAATAACCACACTTTTGTCTTCCTTCTTCTTGAGCTTTGTTTAGTCTGTGAATTATATTTTGGGTATTCCGAGCTTCTGGGCTAATATCCACTTATCATATGTGTTCTTTTGTGATTGGGTTACCTGACTCAGGATGATATTTTCTAGTTCCATGCCTAAGAATTTCATGACTACCCCACCTGGGGATCTATCCCATATATAGTCACCAAACCCAGACACTACTGTAGATGCCAAGAAATGCCTGCTGATAAGAGCCTGATATACCTGTCTCCTGAGAGGCACTGCCAGTACCTGACAAATAAAGAGGTGGATGCTCTCAGCCAACCAATGGACTGAACACAGGGTCCCCAGTGGAGGAGCTAGAGAAAGGACTGAGAAAGGACTGAAGGAGCTGAAGGAGCTTGCAGCCCCATAGGAGGAACAACAATATGAACCACCCAGTACCCCCAGAGCTTCCAGGGACTAAACAACCAACCAAAGAGTACACATGGAGGGACCCATGGCTCCAGCTGCATATGTAGCAGAGCATGGCCTTCTTTTTCTTTTTCTTTTCTATATTCTTTGTTTACATTCCAAATGCTTCCCCCTTTCCCAGTCCCCCCTCACCATATGTCCCATAAGTCCTCTTCCCTCTGCCCAATCCCCATTCCCCCCTCCTCAATTTCTTTGTTCTAGTACTCCCCTACCATACTAGATCAAGTCTTTTCAGGACCAGGGCCCTCTCCTTCCTTTTTCTTGGGAATCATATGATTTGCTAACTGCGACTTGAGTATTCAGAGCTTCTGGGCTAATTAATATCCACTTATCAGTGATTGCATTTCATGTGTATTCTTTTGTGATTGGGTTACCTCACTTAGGATGATGTTTCTAAGAAGAGTTGCTAGTGTGACTGAGTGACTTACAATTCCATTTTGCACTTAAACTATTCTTCAACTTCATATTCTCTTCATTTCAGCTATAAAATGCACTATAAAGTATCTGTCACCTTGAACTCTGCCCTTTTCCCTAATCCCAATTTTCTTTCCTTCTATAACAGCATACCTCTTACCTCATGAAGAATAGTTAGCTGCCTTTTTGGTTGGATTATTACCTTAAAATATTTAGTACCTAGTCATCCTCAAAATTTACCTACATATTCATTGGGTTATGTGGACAACTATGTTGATATAATCATTAACATTCTGTAACTTTCAGCCATCTGACAACATGGCAATGTTTTTCACTTTACCAATTCAAGCCTTGGGAAAAGAAACCAAGACGTGCAGTGGTGGCACACACCTTTATTCCCAGCACTTGGGAGGCAGAAGCAGGTGGATTTCTGAGTTCGAGGCCAGCCTGGTCTACAAAGTGAGTTCCAGGACAGCCAGGGCTACACAGAGAGACCCTGTCTTGAAAAAGAAAGAAAGAAATTTGAAGGGAAAAGAAACCAAACACAGTTGTTTACTAATGAATTTTTATTTTCCCTCCAACAAGAAACCATAAAATCAAGAGGATTTTATTAATTATAGCATGTTCAGTTAGGACTTCCTAGATGTTACCTACACATTATTTTTTTTTTTACTTGTTAAGTCCTTTGGTCATTAATTGGACATTCTCTTATATACAAGTTCACTTCAGCTATAGCTAAATCAATGAGAATACAATGGAATGTTAAGGTGAAAATGTCTAGACATTCATAGGGTTTATCATTTAGAGAATAAGGGTAGAAAATAAATATGTTCTAAAATGTAATTTTATAGTATGCCATCTTCCATGCAGAAAAATAAATACAAATATCTCAAGATTTGAATAAGTACAAAATGTGCAAAGGAAGAAATTAAGGTGATTATAGGCTGCTGTCATTCAGTGAGGAAGGAAAATATTAAATGTAAATTTCCGGCCTGCAGCTTCCCACCCAGCCGGTGGCAGGGAAGCCAGACCCAGCCAGCTTGCCAGGTGCTCAGACCCAGCCAGCGGCAGAACCAGCCTCCCATCCAGCCTGTGGTAGGGAAGCCGGACCCAGCCAGCTTCCCAGCAGCTTGGGACCAGCAGGCAGAACCAGATAACTGAGATATCCCAACTTTAAGACCCCTGGGGAAACAGGATAACAGACAGCAAACCCTGACCAGGAGCAGTGCAGAGCAGCGGCCCAACAGGCAGAACCAAGTACCTGGGATATCCTGAGTTTAAGACCTCGGGGGACTCAGGCCACCTGTCAGCAATCTGTGAGCAAGAGCCCTGCAGGACAGTGGTTCAGGTATCCCAGTCGCTGGGAAATAGCCTTAAACCCCACAGGAGGGTCAAGCACCAGCTAGTATCTACAGGACCAACTAACACCAGAGTTAACCAGATGGCAAAAGGCAAACGTAAGATCGCTACTAACAGAAATCAAGGCACTATGGCAGCATCTGAACCCAGTTCCCCGACAGCAATAAATCTTGGATACCCGAAACACCAGAAAAAAAAGACTCAGATCTAAAATCACTGGTCAGGATGCTGATAGAGGAACACTTAGATAAATCTCTTAAAGCAATACATGAGAAAATAGATCAAAAGCTAGAAGCCATTACAAGGCAAACACAATTAAATCCCAGACATCTCAACACACCAGAAAAACAAGACTCAGATCTAAAATCACTGGTAAAGATGCAGATTGAGGATCACTTAGATAAATTTCTTAAAGTAATAGAGGAGAAAATAGATCAAAAGCTAGAAGCCCATACATGGCGGACACAAAAATCACTTAAAGAAATCCAGGAGAATATAGAGCAAAAAATGAATCCCAATAAGGGGGAGAAAAAAAATCACTTAAAGAAATACAAGAGAACATGGGTCAACAAGTAGAAGTCATAAAAGAGGAAACACAAAAATCCCTTAAAGAATTACAGGAAAACACAAACAAGCAACTGAAAGATCTGAGCAAAACCATACAAAATCTAAAAACAGAAGTAGAAACAACTAAGCAATCGCAAAGGGAGACAATGTTGGATATAGAAAACCTTGGGAAGAAATCAGGAGTCATAGATGCAAATATCAACAATAGAATACAAGAGATAGAAGACAGAATCTCAGATGCTGAAGATACCATAGGAACCATGGATTCAACAATTAAAGAAAATGCAAAATGCAAAAAGCTGGTAACCCAAAACATTCAGGAAATCCAGGACACAATGAGAAGACCAAACCTAAGGATTATAGGGATAAATGAGAATGAAGATCTACAACTTAAAGGGCCAGCAAATATCTTCTACAAAATTATGGAAGAAAACTTCCCCAACCTAAAGAGAGAGATGCCCATGAATATACAAGAAGCCTATAGAACCCCAAATAGACTGGACCAGAACAGAAATACTTCCCGTCACATAATAATCAAAACCCCAAATGTACTAAACAAAGAAAGAATATTAAAGGCAGTAAGAGAAAAAGGACAAGTAACATATAAAGGAAGACCTATCAGAATTACACCAGACTTCTCACCTGAGACCATGAAAGCTAGAAGATCCTGGGCAGACCTCATGCAGACCCTAAGAGAACACAAACTTCAGCCAAGACTACTATACCCAGCAAAACTCTCAATTGCCATAGATGGGGAAACCAAGATATTCCACGACAAAACCAAATTTGCAAGATACTTATCTACAAACCCAGCCTTACAAAGGATAATAGGGGAAAAATACCAACACAAGGGGGGAAACAACACCCCAGAAGAAACAAGATAGAAACCCCATCTCATCCAACCCAAAAGAAGAGAACCACTCAAATACAAATAATAATAATAATGCCCAAAATGTCAGGAAGTAATAATTACTATTCCTTAATATCTCTTAATATCAATAGACTCAATTCCCCAATCAAAAGACACAGACTAACAGACTGGATACGGAAACAGGACCCTACATTTTGCTGCATACAGGAAACACATCTCAGTGTCAAAGACAAACACCACCTTAGAGTAAAAGGCTGGAAGACAGTTTTACAAGCAAATGGTCCCAGGAAACAAGCCAGAGTAGCCATTCTAATATCAGATAAAATTGACTTTCAACCTAAAGTCATCAAAAGAGACACAGAAGGTCACTTCCTGCTTGTCAAAGGGAAAATCCACCAAGAAGAATTCTCAATACTGAACATCTATGCGCCAAATGTAAGGGCACCCTCACTCGTAAAAGAAACTTTACTAAAGCTTAAAGCACACATCGCACCTAACACAATGATTGTAGGTGACTTCAACATTCCACTCTCCTCAATGGACCGATCAGGAAAGCAGAAATTAAACAGGGATACAGTGAAACTAATTGAAGCTTTGGACCAATTGGATTTAACAGATATATATATATAGAACATTCCATCCTAAAGCAAAAGAGTATACCTTTTTCTCAGCACCGCACGGTACCTTCTCAAAAATTGATCATATAATTGGTCACAAGACAGACCTCAACAAATACAAGAAGACCGAACTAACCCCATGTCTCCTATCGGATCACTATGGAGTAAAAGTGGTCTTCAATAGCAAGAAGAACAACAGAAAGCCCACATACACATGGAAACTGGACAATACGCTACTCAATGACACCCTGGTCAAGGAAGAAATAAAGAAAGAAATCAAAGACTTTTTAGACTTCAACGAAAATGAAGGTACGACCTACCCAAATCTCTGGGACACAATGAAAGCAGTGCTAAGAGGAAAACTCATAGCCCTGAGTGCCTCCAAAAAGAAACTGGAGAGTGCATACACTAGCAACTTAACAGCACACCTGAAGGCCCTGGAACAAAAAGAAGCTAACTCACCCAGGAGGAGTAGAAGAGAGGAAATCATCAAACTAAGGGCTGAAATCAATCAAGTAGAAACAAAGGGAACCATACAAAGAATCAACAAAACCAAGAGCTGGTCCTTCGAGAAAATCAACAAGATAGATAAACCCTTAGCTAGACTAACCAAAGGGCACAGAGATAGTATACAAATTAACAAAATTAAAAATGAAAAGGGGGATATAACAACAGAAACAGAGGAAATTCAAAAGATCATCAGATCCTACTACAAAGACCTATACTCAAAACAACTGGAGAATCTGGAGGAAATGGACAATTTTCTAGACAGATACCAAATACCAAAATTAAATCAGCATCAAGTAGATCAGCTAAACAGTCCCATAACCCTTAAAGAAATAGAAGGGGTTATAGAAAGCCTCCCAACCAAAAAAAGTACGGGACCAGATGGTTTTAGTGCAGAATTCTACCAGACCTTCAAAGAAGACTTAACACCAATACTCTCCAAACTATTCCACAAAATAGAGACAGAAGGGACACTGCCCAACTCGTTCTTCGAAACCACAATTACGCTGATACCTAAACCACAAAAGGATCCAACAAAGAAAGAGAACTACAGGCCAATTTCTCTTATGAATATTGATGCAAAAATACTAAATAAAATTCTTGCCAACCGAATCCAAGAGCATATCAAAATGATCATTCACCATGATCAAGTAGGCTTCATTCCAGAGATACAGGGATGGTTCAATATACAGAAATCCATCAATGTAATCCACTACATAAACAAACTAAAAGAAAAAAAAAACACATGGTCATCTCATTAGATGCTGAAAAAGCATTTGACAAAATTCAGCATCCTTTCATGCTAAAACTCTTGGAAAGAGCAGGAATTCAAGGCCCATACCTAAACATAGTAAAAGCAATCTACAGCAAACCAGTAGCCAACATCAAAATAAATGGAGAGAAACTTGAAGCAATCCCACTAAAATCAGGGACTAGACAAGGCTTCCCTCTCTCTCCATATCTTTTCAATATAGTACTTGAAGTTCTAGCGAGAGCAATTAGACAACATAAGGAAGTCAAAGGGATACAAATTGGAAAGGAAGAAGTCAAAGTATCATTATTTGCAGATGATATGATAGTCTACTTCAGCGATCCAAAAAACTCCACCAGAGAATTTCTACAGCTGATAAACAACTTCAGCAAAGTGGCTGGTTATAAAATTAACTCAAGCAAATCAGTAGCCTTCTTGTACTCAAAGGACAAGCAGGCTGAGAAAGAAGTTAGGGAAATAACACCCTTCACAATAGCCACAAACAACATAAAGTACCTTGGCGTAACTCTAACCAAACAAGTGAAAGATCTGTATGACAGGAACTTCAAGTCCCTGAAGAAAGAAATCGAAGAAGACCTCAGAAGATGGAAAAATATTTCTTGCTCCTGGATTGGCAGGATCAATATAGTAAAAATGGCCATCTTGCCAAAAGCAATCTACAGATTCAATGCAATCCCCATCAAAATCCCAAATCAATTCTTCATAGATCTAGAAAGAGCAATTCTCAAATTCATCTGGAGCAACAAAAAACCCAGGATAGCTAAAACTATTCTCAACAATAAAAGGACTTCTGGGGGAATCAATATCCCTGACCTCAAGCAGTACTACAAAGCAATTGTGTTAAAAAACTGCATGGTATTGGTACAGCAACAGGCAGGTAGATCAATGGAATAGGATTGAAGACCCAGAAATGAACCCACAGACTTATGGTCACTTGATCTTTGATAAAGGAGCCACAACCATCCAGTGGAAAAAAGATAGCCTTTTCAACAAATGGTGCTGGTTTAACTGGAGGTCAACATGCAGAAGAATGCGAATTGACCCACTCTTATCTCCTTGTACTAAGATCAACTCCAAGTGGATCAAGGACCTCCACATAAAACCAGACACACTGAAACTATTAGAAAAGAAACTTGGGAAGACCCTGGAGGACATGGGCACAGGGGTAAAGTTCCTGAACCGAACACCCATAGATTATGCTCTAAGATCAAGAATTGACAAATGGGACCTCATAAAATTACAAAGTTTCTGTAAGGCAAAGGACACTGTCAGAAGGACAAACGGCAACCAACAACGTGGGAAATGAACTTCACCAACCCTACAACTGACAGAGGGCTAATATCCAATATATACAAAGAACTCAACAAGTTAGACCCCAAAGAACCAAATAACCCTATCAAAAAATGGGGTACAGAGCTAAACAAAGAATTTTCACCAGAAGAAATTCAGATGGCCGAGAAACACCTTAAGAGATGTTCAACATCATTAGTCATCAGGGAAATGCAAATCAAAACAACCCTGAGATTCTACCTCACTCCAGTTAGAATGGCTAAGATTAAAAACTCGAGAGACAACAAGTGCTGGCAAGGATGTGGAGAAAGAGGAACACTCCTCCACTGTTGGTGGGATTGCAAAATGGTAAAACCGCTCTGGAAATCAGTGTGGCAGTTCCTCAGAAAATTGGGCATGCCACTCCCAGAGGACCCTGGCATACCACTCCTGGGCATATACCCAGAGGATTCCTCTGCATACAATAAAGACACATGCTCCACTATGTTTATAGCAGCCTTGTTTATAATAGCTAGAAATTGGAAGGAGCCCAGATATCCCTCAAAAGAGGAATGGATACAGAAAATGTGGTATATTTATACAATGGAGTACTACTCAGCAATTAAAAATAATGAACTCATGCAATTTGTAGGTAAATGGTTAGATCTGGAAACTATCATCCTAAGTGAGCTAACCCAATCACCAAAGAATACACACGAAATGCAATCACTGATAAGCGGATATTAATGAGCCCAGAAGCCCTAAATACTCAAGGAACAATTAGCAAGTCAAATGATTCTCAAGAAGAAAAAAAGGAGAGGACCCTGGGTCTGTAAAGATTGGATCCAGTATTGTAGACCCAGAACAGAGAAATCGTGGGGGGAGGATGAGTGGGGAATAGCATGGAGGGGGAGAGGAATTATGGGACATATGGTGGGGGGTAACTGGGAAAGGGGAAAGCCTTTGGAATGTAAACATAGAATATAGAAAATAAAAATTAAAAAAAATAAATGTAAATTTCCAGTCATGAAAAATCTATACTCTTATTCTGTTTACTTTTAAAGATATATATATTTATTTATTTTGTACGTATGTGTATGTGCACATGTGTGCATGTCCATGCATACATATGTGAAGAACATAGGTCAGTGTTGGATATATTCCTCTGTTACTTTGCATTATATTCTTGAGACAGGATTGCTCATAGAACCTGGAATTTACTGATTTGCCTAGGCTGGCTAGCATTCTCTGGGATCCAGCTGTCTGGGTCTCTATGTGCTTGGAATACAGGCAAGTGCCACCATGCCTGCTTTGTGTGGGGGTAGTGTGGAGAGTGTGGGGGTGCTGGGATTTAAAATTGGATTTTCATGTCTGCATAGCAAGTACTAGAACTGCTTATCAGTCTCCCCAGCCATTATTTTATTTTCAATACGAACCCATTAGACAGTTTTTAGCTAGGGAGATCGACTCTGGCTCATTTTTAAAAAAATCATTCAAGCTATTGTAACATGAATGAAAAAGACAAGTATGAAACTAAAGAAAACTAATTAACATACCAGATTAGAGATTAGAGTGGATTATACTAAGGTTCTAGTAGCAGACCTGGTGAAAACATTTCGAAGTCTGCTGAGGAAGCTGAATGCTGAATGAAGAGGTTGTGTATCTAGCATGTAATATAAAGAAAAATGTTAGCTTTGTAAGTCATATTTAAATGATCATTTTGCTTCAGTTGAAAATTAATATTTTTCTTTTCTTCCTTCTTTCCCCACTTTAATTCTATTTCTGGTAACTTTTTTTTCTTTAAGAGAAGGAAAGAAAGTTTATAAGGATCTCTTCACTTTTTGCCTTCCTTCTTCCTGTCTTATCTGGGCTTGAGTTCCCTCAATATCTTGAACATGTTTTTTCCCCTTTCTTTCTCATTATATAAACAGCATTCTCCTTCTGCAGACAAAAGTTCCCTCAAAGTAAGAATTTCAGTTGCAACAAGAAGGGTTGTAAGAGACAGAAAAGTTATAATGAGAAAAGTTGTTGACTAGGGTTGGGGGTTGAGTGCATCTCTGGAGTGCCTTACTATAAACCACATGGGGACCACTTTCCTCCTAAACATAAGAGTGATCTTGGTGAATACTACAGAGCTATGATTCCCAGAAAGGCTTTTAAACTACCCTTTCATGGACAGATGTAGAAATTCCAGGTTTCTCGGGGAAAAAAAAAAGTTTGCACAGGAGCTAGCAGATCCCATTATGTTACTCTATATTTGCTGAGTACTGGAAATGTTTAGAAGGAAATAGAAAATTGATCCTGATCTGTGCATTTACTATGCCCTTATACCACCTCTTATTCAGCAAGGTAAAAGCAGTGCCACTGTTAATGTATATTACCTTGCTAATCTCGACATCACAGCTGTGAGGCCACATCAGTAAGCAGATTTCTCATTTTCCAGGTCAATCAATCAACCCAGATATTTTTAAAGCATGTACTGTTTAAGAAGTCATTGCCTAGGTTAGGGCCTGAAATATAGATGTATATGTCACGATTCCTATATCAGGGGAAGAAACTGAGTGCATACTAAACACTTTTACACTGAAGCAGCAATTAATTACATGCTAACCTGAATCATATAGATTCTAATTTTTGCATGAGTTCTGAGATTTAAAAAAATCAATTTTATATATCATTGTGCTCTAGACTATTAAGTTCATGGGACAACTTGAAGTTGCATCTATTTTATAAATACCCATTATCTGATGGTGATAAAGGGGAAATGGCCACAATCATAGAAGACAGTGTTAGTATCCAGGATAGTTTCTGACTCACAGCTCAGGGTCGTTTATGCTCTAAAACCTCCCCCATCAGTCATACTCTAGGTGTGCTACTCTCTTGCTGTATTTTATTGGCCATTTGGCTGTGATGCTATTAATGTAAGGGTAACATCTGCAGTTTCTTTAGGTATGTAAGCATCTCGCTCAGAATGACTTACTTATGGATATCCTAAATCTAGGGCCCAATGTTGTGTGACACCAGTCTCTGAGATACATATTCAGCTATTCTCAGCATCCATCAGTAATTTCTAGGCCTTGCTGTCTGCTCATGTAATTAATCAACAAGGACACAGCCGTCAGCAGTATTTGTTAAGGCTTACAACTAAGTTAGAGAAAACTTGGTCCCTGATTTGTCAGAAAAGCTTAGTCAAACAAAGAAGACACACATGTTTCTCTTGACAGAAGTTTTCTTATAATATGGATTTCAAATAGTTCTTAGCTTGATTTGGGAGAAAGGGACAACAATAAGTTATATACTGTGGAGGTTGGAATGATAATGGCTCTTATAGACTTCTGTGTTTAAATATGTGGTCTCCAGTTAATAGAACTATTTAGGAAGGACTAAGAGGTATGGTAGTGTTGGAGGGGGTGTGTTATTGGGGCTGAGCTTTGAGGATTCTAAAGCTCACTCTATTGAGTTATGTCTCCCTCTGCCTTGTACTTATATCTTAGGATGTAAGTTTTCAGCTACTGCTTCAGTGCCATGCCTGCCTATCTATTGCCATGTTCCCCGTTATGGTCATCAGTCTGAAATGGTATAAATGTTTGTTCAATTAGTTGCCTTCTTGCAGTAGAAAAGGAAATAACCAAGATGTTGGTACCAGATATTTGTTTTATTACTGCAGTCCTTCTGGATATGCTGGCTGTTTGGAGAAATGCAGATTTGGGGACATTGGACTAGGAAACTGGTTAAAAATTGTAAGTAGGATCTAATAGGCCATCCTAGTAAGAGCTTGAGCGACGATAGTGCTTAGAACAGAATGGATTATAGAAGTCTAGATCAAGAAGTTTCAGAGGAAAACAATATTAGCAACTGGGGTAGAGACCATTCTTTTAATATTTAGGCAAATAATATGGCTGCTTTTTGCCTTTATCATAAGACTCTGCCTAAGGCTAAATTGAAGATATTTTGACTAATTTTGTTGCTACAAGAGATTTCGAGAATGACTACTGATTTTGTTGCTTGGTTATTAGAGAAAACCCTTAAGCAGGTCTATAAGAGATATTGCAATGTAAAATCAATCAAACAAACAAAATACTAAAATGTATGATTTGGGGAGAAAAAAGCACCAGGAAATATAATATTGGTGTCACAGGTATGAGACTCCATCCTGGCAATCCTATGAATTGTGAAAAGAAAAGACACAAAGAATTATCTGTTCCTAAAGAGCAACAACAAATCAAATCTTATGCAAATGTAATTCAAAAGAAGTGGTCTGGTTTCATCTCAAGCAGGCAGCAAAACTGGCACCATCACCTATGTGTAGCTCCAGAGTTAAGCCTTTTATATGGAGGCCTGAAGAGGTCATTGCATGAAGAGTCCCTTTTCTCTGCAACTTCATATGCAGGGTGATTGATGTCCCTGAGAGTCTCCCTTTCTCCAAGGAGAAAGAAAGAGGTAGATGAGGGAGGGGCTATGAGAGGGAGGGACTGGGAGGAGAGGACAGAGAGAAAGCTGTGATTTGATGTACAGTAAATAGATAAATTAAAAAATGGAACTTACAGTAGAGAATAAGTTTGGGAAGAATAGAATATTTTAGCAAAGATTGAATTTGTTTTTTAATGAACATTTAGGTCTTTAGTTGTTTCTTGTTTTTTTTTTTATTGGATATATTCTATATTTACAATTCATTTCTTTTTCTGGTTCCCCACCCCCAAAGGTCCCACATGCCCATTTCCCTCCCCCTGCTCCCTCATCCACCCCCTCCCACCGCACTGTTCTTGTACTCCCCACAATGATGCTTTGGTCCATTCTAGCACCAGTGTCCACTCCTTTCTTCTTGTCAGACATCATTTGGTATGTGGATTGTGTCTTTGGTGTCCCAAGATTCTAGGCTAATATCCACTTATCAGTGACTGTATACCATGGGTATTCTTTTGAGACTAGGTCACCTCACTTAGTATGACGTTCTCCAGCTCCATCCATTTCTCTAAGAATTTCATGAATTCATTGTTTCTAATGGCTGAATAGTACTCCATTGTGTATATATACCACATTTTTTGTATCCATTCCTCTGTTGAGGGACATCTGGGTTCTTTCCAGCTTCTGGCTATTATATATAAGGCTGCTATGAATATAGTGGAGCATGTATCCTTATTGCATGCTGGTGAATCTTCTGGGTATATTCCCAGGAGTGGTATGGCTGGGTCCTCTGGAAGTATCATGTCCAGTTTTCTGAGGAACCACCAGACTGATTTCCAGAGTGGTTGTACCAGCTTGCATTCCCACCAGCAGTGGAGGAGTGTTCCTCTTTCTCCACATCCTCGCCAACACCTGATGTCTTCTGAGTTTTTAATCTTAGCCATTCTGACTGGTGTGAGGTGAAATCTCAGGGTTGTTTTGATTTGCATTTCCCTAATGACTAATGATGTTGAACATTTTTTAAGGTGTTTCTCAGCCATCTGAATTTCTTCAGGTGAAAAGTCTCTGTTTAGCTCTGTACCCCATTTTTGGATAGGGTTATTTGGTTTTCTGGGGTCTAACTTCTTGAGTTCTTTGTATACATTGGATATTAGCCCTCTGTCGGATGTGGGGTTGGTGAAGATCTTTTCCCAATTTGTTGGTTGCCAATTTATCCTTTTGACAGTGTCTTTTGCCTTACAGAAACTTTGTAATTTTATGAGGTCCCATTTGTCTATTCTTGCTCTTAGAGCATAAGCAATTGGTGTTCTGTTCAGGAATTTTTCCCCTGAACCAATGTCCTCAAGGGTCTTCCCCAGTTTCTTTTCTATTAGTTTTAGTGTGTCTGGTTTTATGTGGAGGTCCTTGATCCACTTGGAGTTGAGCTTAGTGCAAGGAGATAAGAGTAGATCAATTCTCATTCTTCTGCATGTTGACCTCCAGTTGAGCCAGCACCATCTGTTGAAAAGGCTATATTTTTTCCACTGGATGTTTTCAGCTCCTTTGTCGAAGATCAATTGGCCATAGATGTGTGGGTTCAATTCTGGGTCTTCGATCCTATTCCATTGATCCGCCTCCCTGTCACTGAACCAATACCATGCAGTTTTTAATACTACTGCTCTGTAATATTGCTTGAGGTCCGGGATATTGATTTCCCCAGACATTCTTTTGCTGTTGATGATAGTTTTAGCTATCCTGATTTTTTGTTATTCCAGATGAATTTGAGAATTGCTCTTTCTAACTCTATGAAGAACTGAGTTGGGATTTTGATGGGGATTGCATTGAATCTGTATATTGCTTTGGGCAAGATTGCCATTTTTACTATATTAGTCCTGCCAACCCACGAGCATGGAAGATTTTCCCATTTTCTGATGTCTTCTTCAATTTTCCTCTTCAGAGACCTGAAGTTTTTGTCATATAAGTCTTTCACATGTTTGGTTAGCGTCACTCCAAGATACTTTATATCATTTATGGCTATTGTGAAGGGTGTCATTTCCCTAATTTCTTTCTCGGCCTGCTTATCCTTCACGTATAGGAAGGCTACTGATTTGCTTGAGTTGATTTTATAGCCAGCCATTTTGCTGAAGTTGTTTATCAAATGCAGGAGTTCTCTGGTGGAGGTTTTTGGGTCACTTAAGTATACTATCATATCATCTGCGAATAGTGATACTTTGACTTCTTCCTTTCCAATTTGTATCCCTTTGACTTCCCTCTGTTGTCGAATTGCTCTAGCTAGTACCTCAAGTACTATATTGAAGAGATATGGTGAGAGGGGGCAGCCTTGTCTAGTCCCTGATTTTAGTGGGATTGCTTCAAGTTTTTCTCCGTTTACCTTGATGTTGGCTACTGGTCTGCTGTATATTGCTTTTACTATGTTTAGATATGGGCCTTGAATTCCTGCTCTTTCTAAGACCTTTAGCATGAAAGGATGCTGAATTTTATCAAATGCTTTTTCAGCATCCAATGGGATGACCATGTGGTTTTTTTCTTTGAGTTTGTTTATATAGTGGATTACATTGATGGATTTTTGTATATTGAACCATCCCTGCATCCCTGGGATGAAGCCAACTTGATCATGGTGAATGATCGTTTTGATGTGTTCTTGGATTCAGTTGGCAAGTATTTTGTTTAGTATTTTTGCATCAATATTCATAAGAGAAATTGGCCTGTAGTTCTCGCTCATAGCTGGATCTTTGTGTGGTTTTGGTATCAGGGTAATTGTGGCTTCATAGAATGAGTTGGGTAGTGTTCCTTCTGTTTCTATTTTGTGGAATAGTTTGAAGAGTATCGGTATCAGGACTTCTTTGAAGGTCTGATAGAATTCTGCACTAAAACCGTCTGGTCCTGTGCTTTTTTTTTGCTTGGAAGACTGTCTATGACCCCTTCTATTTCTTTGGGGGTTATGGGTCTGTTTAGATGATCTATTTGATCCTGGTTTAATTTTGGTATTTGGTAACTGTCTAGGAAATTGTCCATTTCCTCCAGATTCTCCAGTTGTGTTGAGTTTAGGTTTTTGTAGTAGGATCTGATGATTTTTTGAATTTCCTCAGTTTCTGTTGTTATATCTCCCTTTTCATTTTTAATTTTGTTAATTTGAATACTGTCTCTGTGCCCTTTGGTAAGTCTGGCTAGGGGTTTATCTATCTTGTTGATTTTCTCAAAGAACCAGCTCCTCCTTTTGTTGATTCTTTGTATGGTTCTCTTTGTTTCAACTTGATTTATTTCAGCCCTGAGTTTGATGATTTCCTGTCTTCTACTCCTCCTGGGTGAAATTGCTTCTTTTTGTTCCAGAGCTTTCAAGTGCGCCATTAAGTTGCTAGTATATGCTCTCTCCTGTTTCTTTTTGGAGACACTCAGGGTATGAGTTTTCCTCTAAGCACTGCTTTCATTATGTCCCATAGATTTGGGTATGTTGTGCCTTCATTTTCATTAAATTCTAAGAAATCTTTGATTTCTTTCTTTATTTCTTCCTGGACTAAGGTATCATTGAGTAGAATATTGTTCAGCCTCCACGTGTATGAGGATTTTCTGTTGCTTTTGTTGCTATTGAAGAACACTCTTACTCCATGGTGATCTGATAAGAGGCATGGGATTAGTTCGATCTTTTTATATTTGTTGAGGTCTTGTCTTGTGTCCAATTATATGGTCGATTTTGGAGAAGGTACCATGAGGAGCTGAGAAAAAAGTATAGTCTTTTGCTTTAGGGTAAAATGTTCTATATATATCTGTTAAATGCAATTGGTCCAACGTTTCGATGAGTTTCTCCGTGTCCCTGTTTAGTTTCTGTTTTCCTGATCGGTCCGCTGTGGATAGTGGAGTATTGAGGTCCCCCACAATCATTGTGTTAGTTGCAATGTGTGCTTTTAGGTTTCGTAAAGTTTCTTTTACGAATGGGGGTGCCCTTACATTTGGAGCGTAGATGTTTAGAATTGTGAGTTCCTCTTGGTGGATTCTTTGACTAGCAGGAAGTGACCTTCTGTGTCTCTTTTGATGACTTTGGGTTGAAAGTCAATTTTATCTGATATTAAAATGGCTATTCCAGCTTGCTTCCTGTGACCATTTGCTTGCAAATTTGTCTTCCATCCTTTTACTCTAAGGTAGTGTTTGTCTTTGACTTTGAGGTGTGTTTCCTGTAAGCAGCAAAATGTAGGGTCCTTTTTCTGTATCCAGTCTGTTAGTCTATATCTTTTTATTGGGGAATTGAGTCCATTGATGTTAAGAGATATTAAGGAATAGAGATTATTACTTCCTGACATTTTTGATGTTATTTTTGTTTTTGAATAGTTATCTTCCTTTGAGTTTGCTGGAAGAAGTTTACTGTCTTGCTTTTTCTTGGGTACAGTTTCCTTCCTTGTATTGGAGTTTTCCTCCTATTATCCTTTGTAGAGCTGGGTTAGTGGAAAGATATTGTGTAAATTTGGTCCTGTCATGGAATATTTTGATTTCTCCATCTATGTTGATTGAGAGTTTTGCTGGGTATAGTAGTCTTGGCAGACATTTGTGTTCTCTTAGGGTCTGCATGAGGTCTGCCCAGGATCTTCTAGCTTTCATGGTTTCTGGAGAGAAGTCTGGTGTGATTCTGATAGGTCTTCCTTTGTATGTTACTTGGCCTTTTTCTCTTACTGCCTTTAATATTCTTTCTTTGTTTAGTACATTTGGGGTTTTCATTATTATGTGACCGGAGGTGTTTCTGTTCTGGTCCAGTCTGTTTGGAGTTCTGTAGGCTTTTTGTATATTCATGAGCATCTCTCTTTTTAAGTTAGGGAAGTTTTCTTCCATAATTTTTTTAAAGATATTTGCTGGCCCTTTAGGTTGTAGATCTTTACTCTCATCTATCCCTATAATCCTTAGGTTTGGTTTTCTCATTGTGTCCTGGATTTCCTGGATGTTTTGGGTTACAAGCCTTTTGGATTTTGAGTTTTCTTTGACTGTGGAGTCAATGGTTACTGTGATATCTTCAACATCTGTGATTATCACCTCTATCTCTTGTATTCTGTTGTTGATTTTTGCATCTATGACCCCTGATTTCTTCCCAAGGTTTTCTATCTCCAAAGTTGCCTCCTTTTGTGATTTCTTAGTTGTTTCTACCTCCGTGTTCAGATCTTGGATGGTTTTGCTCAGTTCCTTCATTTGTTTGTTTGTGTTTTCATGTAATTATTTAATATATTTTTGTGCTCCCTCTTTCATGACTTCTGCATGTTGTTTCAAGTTCTCCTGCATTTCTTTAACTGATTTTCTTATTTCCTCTTTATTGGTTTCTGTCTTTTGGTCCATATTCTCCTGGAGTTCTTTAAGTGATTTTTGTGTTTGGATTGTTAGAGCTTCTACCCTATTGATGTTCCCCTGCATTTCTTTAAGCGATTTGTTTGTCTTTTTTGTGTTCCTCTAGGAGCATCATGACCTGTGCTTTTATATCTAACTCTTGTTTTTCTGGTGTGCTGGGGTATCCAGGACTTGCTGTGGTTGGCGAATTGGGTTCAGATGGTGCCATATTCCTTGATTTCTGTTAATAATGTTCCTACGTTTGCCTTTTGCCATCTCTTTATCTCTGGAGTTAGTTGGTCTTATTGTAGATGGCAGCCCCGCTGACAGCACAGCGCGCCTGTCCTCAGGGGACAGTGACCTTTGCTGAGCTGTTGGTACCTGGATCTGCCGATCTCTTCTGGCTCTGGGTGTGGGCCAGAGCCTGGTGGCATTGTCTGTGCTGGACTACGCTAGCTCTCAGTCCAAGCCCCTGACTCCAGCTGCTAGAATTCTGCACCGTGTCCCAAGGCAAGATGGCCCCTCACTGCTAGCCCACCCAGATAGCCTGTTTCTTGTTCTACAATAGAACTTTAGCCTGCTTAGTATCTATTAGAGAGCCACTAGTTTCATAGATTTTTAACCTCTTTGATTAGTCATATAAAGTTATTCAATCTAAACTATATGTTTGTCTAATGTTAAAAGTAAAGAGAAAATATGCATAACACATATTTGTAGTAAGATTCAGAATTTCTGATTAGTTTTGGGCAGCAAGAGTTCTAGACAAGTAGTTGGAATTTAAACATAAAGACATATGGAGCAGGATGTATATTATAACTTTTGTAGAAATCAGCAATAGAATGTTGACATATCATCAATTATCCTTTGATAATACAGTATCTAAAATGATACTCTGAGGGATATCAAATTTCCGTGAAGAACAAATGCACCATAATACCTTAAATTTCTGAATGATTTATTTTTTTCAGGAAATTCTCATTCATTTGATTGATTTTATGTAATATAAAGTATGAGGTTAGCCAAGTAGGAAGTTATGATATGAATAGAATAGACACTTAGACACAAGATGAAAGAGTAAAACTACATTCCCTTTCATTGACTTGAAGACTGACTTTTAAGAGAGTTTTTTTTTTACTTTTTCTTTTTTCTCTGTGATAGTCAATGAGTTACATGAATAGTAATTTTGATGTACATTTAAAATAAAATCTTGGCAAAATTAAATATAACTAAATTGTACCCTTGTTATAGTGAGGTATAGGTGGTTGTTGTTATTTGTTCCTTCATCAAGAAAAAAGAAAAAGATGTAAAAATCATATAATGTTTGTTGCTTATTGGATCAAAAATATCTGCACAGTGTTTCCTGTAGATTTAACTGTTACAACCCAGTGTTCTACATCTGTGTTTTCATATACCTACTTAAGATACTGGAAAGTAAATATATTAACATTCAAAATGATAATTCTTTGGGATCCTGAGGCAATAAGGGAGGATGCAGTTTTATAATTTACATTAACATGACAAAGTATAATGATGACTAAATAAAAGCTTCATATTAAACTTCTTTTCCTTTCACTACCACCAAATGTCTTCAGTGAGGGAGTTAAAGATTTAGACATCACATTTTCAAATATATAAGGGGTTTTGTTTATTGTCAACCACCTTCAGTACTGATACTACCTTCCTCATTATAGTTTCTGCATTTCAAATTACTATACTTGATTTTAACATGCTCACCAGAAAAAGAATTAATTTTTGATAAGCTATGGATGTGTTAATTTGCATGATGGAATCTTTATATAATGAATATGCAGATTGAAATATCATATAGTACTCTATAAATATACACAATTATGGTTTGTAACTTGAGATCTAATAAAACAGTAAAGAAAATAAAATATATGAAATATTTAACCTTAAACGCAATCAGTGCTGACACTGGACCCCAAATGCTAACGTAACATGAAAGCAAATTGCATACCTTCTGAAATAATATTATATTACAACTGTTTTCTGTCCTGATAAGAGTAGTTTTAAGACATGAATATTTTGAGGGAAAGAATTTTAGTGAGAATATTAACAAGCAAATATGAAAAGAAATTGTAAGTATGACTGATAAGTCTCTTTAAGTGATCGTATTAAGGAGTAAGAGTAACAATTCTGTGCTCAGGGTAGAAGACATAGCAACACTTTTTGCAACTTATGAAGTTCTGAAGTATGAAGACAGATTTATTTTGTGTAGCTACAGAGGCTCTCACTATGACCAATAGACTTTAAAAGATAGAAACATTTATGTGCTCTATGAGCTGATTCCTGAAACTCTATGGGGAATTGTATTAGATGACCTTGCAGATCCCTTCAAGTTACAGCATTCAAGCTTCTGAAATGAATCCAGCTGCTTGTTAATCCTCTCCTCACCTACAGCCTCGGGGTACCAAATTCATTTGGCTGAAAGAGAACAAAATCACACCAAGTTGCTTTTTGTTGCAGTTTTTCACACCAAATATAGGCATTTCCTCAGTTTTGAGATAACTGTGTTGCTTTGTTTTTACCTGTGTGATTTTTCTCTATTATCTTCTGCTGCTCTTTCTCTCTATCCTGATTTTTAAATTATTTTGTAGCAATACCATTATTCAAACTCACTGACAGCTAAATTACAATATAGGTACATAATACTAAGGCCATCCTAGGCATCATGTGCTGACTACTGAGACATAAATCTTTGAGCAGCATGTTTAAAAAGTTGACATTTATTTATTCATGTCTAAAAATTAAAATTAAGTCCTGGAAAGACAAATGGTAACATTTGGGTAAATTTTTAATATATTAGAACAATATAGAACCATAATTTTGAACCAAGAAAAAGAAATGGTTCAGAAAAACAATATTTTCTACTCTTTAAAGCAATGGTTGTATAAACCATAGCAGCAAATAGTCAATATTGCAAACTTTCTTTTTTTCCTTCTCTCTTTATTTCCTTAAAGTAGGATCTATTTTGAATTGAAAGTAGATTCTCCTCTCACACAATACATAAAGACCAATTGCCCCTCCCTTCACTCCCTCCAGATCCTCCTAACCTCCCTGCTGCCCCAATCCACTCCCTCCATTTCCCTTCAGAAAAGAACCAACCTCCAAGAGAACAAACAGGCCAAAACAAAATTCACTAAGATAAGGAAAAATTTCTCCTATTGAGGCTGGACAAGGCAACCCAATAGGAGGAAAAGAGTCTCAAGAGCAGGCAAATGCGTCAGAGATATGCTTTCTCCCACTGTTAGGAGTCCCACAAAAAAACAACAAAACAACAAAACACTAATCTAACATACATAAAATATAGGGAGAAGACCTGGTGCAGACTCAGGCAGGCCCTGTACTTGCTATTTCAGTGTCTGTGAGACCATGTGGATCTTGCTTAGTAGGCCATGTTCTTCTAGTGTCCTCCATCCTGTCTCACCCTTGCATTCATTCTTTCCCCTGTTCAGCGTGCTTTCCCAGTCTCCAAAATGTAGGCCCCATGGAGATCTCTAATTTAGATGTTTTATCCTCAAAATGACTGGCTGTGGGGTTCTGTACCCACTCACATCTGCTGCTGTAGGAAGTCTCTCTGATAATAACTGAACAAGGCACCAATCTATCAGTATAGTAGAATATTAAGACTCATATCATTGTTATTTTTTTTGGCAATTTTGTTTGACTCTACTCTAGGTCTCTGTGCTATTCAGTCCCCTGGGTTCTGACTAACCAAGTAGTGGAGGGCATGCATACCCTCTTATGGCAAGGGTCTCAAGTTAAACCAGGCATTAGCATTAGTTAACTACTACCACAAGTTGTAGTTCTATTGCCCTATTATATGTTGTAAGGAGGATAGATTTTAAATCCAGGGCTTTGTGATTTGGTTGGTTTCCAGGATTCTCTTTCTTTAGCGTGAAAAGATTCATCCTGTACACAAGACTGGCACTCCATGAGGGCACCAGCTTGACCTCTATATGTTCATACAGCTGTATTAATATTGTCCTATGCAGATGCCTGTCCCCCTATACATGCTGTCAGTTTTCAGAGTGATCTTTTGTGCTAATATCAGTCTGGTTTGTTTAAGAATAATAACTATTTAAATGCCATCATGAATTTGGCATGTAATTGGATGTAACTAGAAAAAATCATCCTGAGTGAGTTAATCCCAACCCAGGAAAACAAATATGGTATGTATTCACTTATTATCGGATATTAATTGTTAAGTAAATAACACCGAAGCTACAGTCCACAGCCTCAGAGATGTTAAATAACAAAGAAGGCTCTGGAGAGATGTATGCATCTACCTAGGAAGAAAAAATAGAATATAGTTTTGTGGGTAGACTTCAAGTGGGTGGTGACTGTAGGTGCAGGGATCATGTAATGGAAAGGGAAATGAGGGAGAGAGTACAGAGAGAGATGGCTAGGGTTGGGGTGTATTTAGGTGGAAGTGTGGAAATCTAATGCATTGAAACTTCCTGGCATCTCTGAGGGTGAGCCTAATGTGGACTACTAATAATGTAGGATATAGAGTCTGAACTGGTCAACTTTTGTAGACAGACAAGGCTTCTAGTAATTGGACTGTGTTGCTATTAGTTGTGCTGTTGGATCATGGGACCCTGTTGAGACACCTAAGAACCGTGGTAAAGCATTTCCTAATAAGACTACATTAGTCCACATCATAATCTCCTTTAACTCTGCCCTGCCCAATCACTAAACATTTCAAGATATCACTGTTCCAGCTTAATTAGTAGAAGAAATATGTAGCCTACCACATTAAAAATAGGCCATCCTTAATCAACACATAAAAATAAAGATGTTCCACGACACAAGGAATAAGTTAAATGCAAATTAAAACCACAGTGAGATACCACTATACACCCACTAGAATGGCTAAAATTAAATTGACTGACAGGACCAAATCTATGTATGTGAAGTAACTGATACTCTTGTGCTTTATTGGTAAAGGTATAAAATGCTATGACTATTTTGAGACATCATGGGCAGTTCCTTCTGATTAGGCATCCACCTGCCGTGAGACCTATCATTTTTAACGTCAAATCCCTCTTCCCAGGAGAAAAAGAAACATAGCCACAATCAGTCTTGAACTAGAACATTTAAAATAACCCTAATTATAATACCCTAAGATTTAAACAAATTGAATGTGTGTTAATGAAAGAACAGCCAAATAAATTATATTATGCCTGCTCACTGGAATAATATTCAGCAGGAACATTTATTACTGATACATATATTCACGTAAGAACATAGATCATTATTGCCTATCAATTTGCGAAGGAAATCAGACACAAAGGAGTGAATACTGGAAATCTCACTTCCTTCTAAAGACGGGTAAGATAGGCATGGTAGCACAGGTTTGTAATCTTAGTACTCCAGAGACTGAAACAAAAATTAAATGTGTAGGTTATACAATATCTCCTTGGCTCACCTTGTCTGAGAGGTGGGGAAGACTGACTGAGAAAAAAGACAGGGGAATAAAAGAATCAAAATAATGGTTTAAAATGATTGCTTGATCAACTCCAAGTGGATCAAGGACCTCCACATAAAACCAGACACACTAAAACTAATAGAAAAGAAACTGGGGAAGACCCTTGAGGACATTGGCTCAGGGGAAAAATTCCTGAACAGAACACCAATTGCCTATGCTCTAAGAGCAAGAATAGACAGACAAATGGGACCTCATAAAATTACAAAGTTTCTGTAAGGCAAAAGACACAGTCAAAAGGATAAATCGGCAACCAACAAATTGGGAAAAGATCTTCACCAACCCCGCATCCGACAGAGGGCTAATATCCAATGTATACAAAGAACTCAAGAAATTAGACCCCAGAAAACCAAATAACCCTATCCAAAAATGAGGTACAGAGCTAAACAAAGACTTTTCACCTGAAGAAATTCAGATGGCTGAGAAACACCTTAAAAAATGTCCAACATCATTAGTCATTAGGGAAATGCAAATCAAAACAACCCTGAGATTTCACCTCATACCAGTCAGAATGGTTAAGATTAAAAACTCAGAAGACATCAGGTGTTGGCGAGGATGTGGAGAAAGAGGAACACTCCTCCACTGCTGGTGGGAATGCAAGCTGGTACAACCACTCTGGAAATCAGTCTGGTGGTTCCTCAGAAAACTGGACATGATACTTCCGGAGGACCCAGCCATACCACTCCTGGGAATATACCCAGAAGATTCCCCAGCATGCAATAAGGATACATGCTCCACTATGTTCATAGCAGCCTTATTTATAATAGCCAGAAGCTGGAAAGAACCCAGATGTCCCTCAACGGAGGAATGGATACCAAAAAAATGTGGTATATATACACAATGGAGTACTATTCAGCCATTAAAAACAATGAATTCATGAAATTATTAGAGAAATGGATGGAGCTGGAGAACATCATACTAAGTGAGGTAACCCTATCTCAAAAGAATACCCATAGTATGCAGTCACTGATAAGTGGATATTAGCCTAGAATCTTGGAACACCAAAGACATAAATCACATACCAAATGATGTCTGACAAGAAGAAAGGAGTGGACACTGGTGCTGGAATGGATCAAAGCATCAGTGTAGGGGAATATAAAAACAGGGAAGTGGGAAAGGGTGGATGAGGGAGCAGGGGGAGGGAAAAGGGCATGTGGTACCTTTGGGGGGTGGGGAACCAGAAAAAAGGAAATGAATTATAAATATAGAATATATCCAATAATAACAAAAAATGATTGCTTGAGCCAGGAGTAGTGATGAAATACCAACTGAACTAACTTCCTTTTGGAATAATTGAACTACCTGTGTATATTGTTTTGAGTGTTGGTTATGAGGGTATGTACATTTGTCAATGCTCATTATATTGAAAGATGCTACTTTATTTCTAAATAAATTTTATATCAAGAGGCTGGGAAGATGGTTTATTGAGTAATATTTGAGCCCCAGAACCAATGGAAATTGTCAGAAGTGGTGTTAAACATCTGTAATCCCAGTACTGGGAGTTTTGTTGAAGAAAGCACTCCAGGAGCTTGGTAGCTAATTAGACTAATTCAACAGATCAATTCGGTTCCAAGTATAGTAAGATACCCCAGCTCAAAACATAAGGTTGAGAATGACTGAGATATACTTTAGTGTGACCTCTGTACTATGCATAAATTTACAGACATGTGTGGATATTCTCACACACAGATTCATGCACAAGTACACAAACACACACTAACACACACACACACACACACACACACACACACACACACACTGTCCAAATATTTACAAAATAAAAATAGGCTAGTCATTAGGAAACAAAACATTAAATGTTTAATCACAGTTTAGTTAGTAGGGAGATGAAATCTTAACACAGATCTCATGGGAACCTCTAATCTGGCTACAATTTTTCACTGCCCTTTGTGTACAGAAACTCTGGTGTTATTCCTGCAAAACTGCAATAGAAATTAATAGCTTAGAGTAGGAGAGAGCAAGAGACCTTGGCATTGTTTGCAAAGTTGGCTGTTGAAACACATATCAAATCTAAATCAAACAAACAAGCAAACTCATAAAGTCTTAGAAAAGGATTCCATCAGAATCTCATGGAAGCCATTTTTCACAGAAGCTATTGTTCAAACAGAAAGAATATGGTATTAGTGCCAGACAGGTTCTGGATTGTAATCCCATGCCTTTTCATGAACTCATGTATGTACAGTTTAAATTTTTCCCTCTTCATTTTAGTGCATACTTTGTCTTTCCCTTTGATCTTCATTCTTTTTGTCTCCGTTCAGTTTGAATTATTCACTTCATGTACACTCAATTTGTGCAATATCTGAACCTTTTACTTACAAATTCTTAGATACAATAATGATCTATTCATGTATAGTTATGTTAATGACCTCTACCATCACATATACTTTTTTTTTTCTATTCACCATTCTGTACCCTCTTGACCTTGGCCACTGATGCTATAGCTGTTGTAATCTATCTGGGTGCCATGAACTTAACGTGAACCATCTGTGACTTGACATGGTACCCTGGACTCACTTGGCCTACATATTCTTAGTATTGCCCTCACCAACATTGAATAGCTATTTACTTTCCCCTGTGTCTTAAATTTCCAATTGTCCTGTTCTAATAGAAAGAAAATGTAATGCCATTGTGCATTTGTTGTTCTTAGTGGCAAGTAGACAGTTAGTCAGTATCTTTTTTTGTCACCATGCAAAGGACACTCCACTGTCTAATACAGTATAAAATTGCCTCATGTGGTTGTATAAATTTATTCAACATTAAATAATACTATAAATTCAATGAATTAATTGCACTAGCTGTATTTTAAGAGTTCAATAGTCACACATGGCTAATAGCTATTATATAGGACAGTCTGTGTGTGGGATTTATGCTAGGACATAAGAATAGCAACTGAAATCAGCTATGGAGAGAAGGCAGAATGCCAAATGAATTTTATCTCTGGCCTAGTAGTCAAAGGAGAGAAATATAAAATAATGTGTAAGAGCAGAGAATTGAAGTTCAGGTGGCCTGGGTTAAAAGTGTGCCTCTGATTTGCAAGCTATGTGAATTTGAGTAAATTACTTGGGGTTTTTTGGCATGGTTGTTGTGAGTAAGTTTGGATAATAAGAACTGTCCATAGTAAATGCTGGACTTTTAATTTGTTATTGACACAAAATATGTAAATAACCTAGAAACTGGATTTTATGACAATCATCTACCAGCAATATAATTTTTAAAATAAATTATGACATATGAAAATAATTATTTGGAAAAACAGTATCTGATTAGGATATGGATACCTATAGTATATTAGAAATAAGAACTCAAAATAACATTACATGTCTTATACTTGAGACTGTGTCTAGCTTTCCTGGAGGAGGAGAAAATTGCTCATTTTATTTCCACACTGAGTTTCAGATCCTGGGGAGCTATCCCAAGTGTTTGTGGAATAAAACAGCAAGAGAGTCAGGAGTGGTCAGGGGGGAAGTATTAGGCTAGGAAATTAGATTGAAAAATAATCTCTGGAAAGATAGCAGTTACAGCAGGTGGGGAACACCCACTGAAGGATATATTGAGAAAACAGGCTAAGCTTTTGTGAAATTGGAGATTTTAGGAGGGGTAGTGTTTGCCAATGGGAAGCATAGAAAATACTCAAATACTCACCAAAAATAGCTATAAAAAAGAATCAAAATCCTCTTCTCCTTACCATGTTCATAGGTGGAAGAGTGTCCACTAGCACAAGGATTCATTCGTACATTCAGAAAATTCAGGATCTTATTTTTTTTTCAAAGAAAATAGTTTGTAGTTCAAATATACTCTAAAAGTATTTAGATAACTCAATCCTTATCCATTTTGGCTATTGCTAAGGAGACTGAAAGTCATCCCAGACAGAAAAGTTAATTTCAGTACCCTCTCTCACTTAAAGTCCATATATCTATACTCACTATAAAAATACATCCACCAATCTAAATAATTTCCTTGGAGCTGTATGATGCAACAGTTCAGTCTGATAAAAATGCAAATGAAGTCTCTTTAGGAGAAAAATCAAGTAATATATCTGGGTATCCTGTTGAGGACACTTAACCGTATAGAATTACTTGATATATAAGTAATTTTTCAAATGTTCAGATGGTACAAATAGCTCCTGCAAAGCTAGAAAAGAAAACAGTAAACTTGTATTTAATTAAATATAGTATGGTAGTTATAATTCAGGTATAGAAAGTGATAATAAGATTGGGTAACATTGAAAATGATGACACCACAAGGACAGCCAAGGGCTTAAACACAATAGCATAAGATACCATGCTTACAGTTTAAAACAAAATACATGTTGGACAATTTCATGGGCATTGGGAGGTTGTGATAAGAATTTTGTATTTTATACTGGTAATAATGCTTTTAGTGGTAATTGAAGAAAATAGTCAAGTTTTAAGTGATAAATAGGAATTAATGTTGAGAGGAATTGCTTTAGTTGAAGAGTTGAGAAAAGATGGAGAAAAAATGATTTCCACATTTTATGTGAATACATAAAATAATACATAATAATACATGGATTTAGATACCATTCACTGGGTGCACTGGAGGAAGGCTAACTTCAGGTGTTTGTAAATGATAAACCTTTTGGAAATTTTGAGTATAGGTTCTCTATTGGTAAATCAAGTGAATATGTTTTTATTAAAATTTTTCATATAATATATTCTGATCATGGTTTCTCCTCCCATATCTCCTCACAAATCACCCCCTACCCATCCAACTCCACACCTTTTTATGTCTTTTTTAGAAAAAAGGTAAATTAAAAAAATAAAAAAGCACGTCATATGTGTGTGTCCATGCAAGAGAGCATATGTGAGTGCACACACAGAAAAATTCCTAATAATCACACAATTATATGGAATAATAAATGATAATAAACAAACAAAAGAGCAGTAAGATTTAAAAAAATCACCTTCCAAAATACCATTTAGTTTAGTTCATTTTGTATTGTTCAACTACTTCTGGGCATGGAACCTGATTTTAATTTTAGTTTGCATACCCAGTGGAACATCATTGAAGAAAAGTATTTTTCCTTTATGAATGCTGATCAATTTTGGATAGCTTCTTGCTTATGGCTCATGAGGATTTTAAATTGGTAGCCAGGTGATAAATCTGAAGTTCAGATGATTTCATAAAACAGAAGACAGCAAATGGCTAGTGATATGGAAAGTTAAAAAGTAGAAAACATTTCTTTGGCTAATATTAGTAAACAAAGAGAATGAAGAAACTGGAACATTATCAATATAAAAGTAATGGATAGAATAAGATGAGTTGGTGTTGGAGATGGACGAGAAACAAGGTGAACATTTGATGGGATTTAAGAAAAATATGGGACTACAAATATCACTGGCTGAATTATACACATATCTTGGATTTGTGTGTGTGTGTGTGTGTGTGTGTGTGTGTGTGTGTGTGTGTATGTACACAAATAAATGAGCTTGAGGTAAAGGAAGGAATGAAAGGTAATGTTTCTGGGAATGAGCAGCTCAGGCTACTCAGCCAAAGGTAAGCTACCAAAGATTGAGTTACCTAAATAATTTTACAATAGATTTATTTATAGTTGGCACAACGAAATTTATAACTACATAGTTAACCATGCTTTGCATTTGGAGTTAACTGACTAACATACTTGGTGAAATGACTTCAACAATAGTATTGCAGCTGCCAAGTTATAAGTTATACAGACAGGAAGATGGTGAGTTTGAGGCTAGCTTGTACTTCACCATAAGACACTGTCATTAAACACACACACACACACACACACACACACACACACACACACACACTCACACACTCACACACACTCACACTCACACACAAACACAAGCACACACACATACACATCAAAGATTTGTGTAGAAATGGTAAATATACATTACTTACAGAAGAGAGGGAGGGTGGACAATATGCTATCTTTAGTGCTTTAGTCTTATAAAAATAAAAATATAGAGAGAATAGAGATGGGCTAGAGAGCTGCCTGTGAGGTTAAGAGCACTTGCTACTTTTGTAAAGAACTCAGGCCCAGTTCCCAGTACTCACATGGAGGCTCACAACTCCAGTTCCAGGAGATGTCTTCTGACCTCATTCAACAGGAGATACACATGGTACACTTACATGTACACAGGCAAAACAATGCATACACAAAAAATTAAATTAACTATATCTTTAACAAAATAGACATGACTTGGATGTATTTATTAACAGAGGGAATGAGTCTGTTATTTGGAAGAAGGCGAGAAAGAGGTCGTGGCACCCTTCTCATTACAGAACGAACACAGAAATGAAATTTTGACTGAGGTCGTATAGGCTATAGCTCTGTTGGAGTAAGCTGTGTCTCAAAATCTCATCTGGTGCATGAGTGATCATTAATTGCCTCCTGTATGAGCATTAATGAGAAGGCGGTGGTGACCATTAATTAGGAGATGTTTGCAAGTGAGAAAAAAGTGTTCACTCTTGGGAAATTCAATGGATGACATTAAAGGACAGTGGTTTCTAGCAGAATTAAAGAGAGGGAATTAATGACATAAAATCTTACATAAAAGACATTGCAATATGGCATCCAGGCAGGTAAGAGATCAGAAAATTCATATCTTCTAATGTCCATTAAATCTTTGTCTAAGCAAGCAAAGGGAATTGGAAAGTTGAAAAAAAAAAAACCATTAAGGCCTCGGATCCTATTATGGGGTAAGCAAAGCCTATAAAGGCAATCTTTTCTCTTTGAGGTGTATTTGTCTTTACCCGTGGGTTGTGAAGCCCAGGGGCAGTAACACTGTCTACATATCATATTTTGCTGACCCAATTCTCTGGATTTATTAAAACACAGGTAGGTTATAAGAAATATACTATGTTATATGTGGTGTTTTATGTTTGTAATCACAGATTGTCACAAGTTCCAGTCTAGCCTAAACTACATCCACAATGGGTTTTGCTTACTTTGGACTATACTATAGAGTGAGAACCCATTTTCAAACCCCCCTTTCCCAAAGAAACAATATATTTGAACCTAAAAAGAAAACAAATCTTGTCATCCTTGTGGGTGTAATTTCATGATATAAGAGCAATCATTTCATGTTTGGGGAGTGACATCCATTATCTAGTGTGGCTTCCTTTATTTGAGTATCAAATGGAATTTATCATCTTCCTTGAAGATTAAAAAGAAGTTACACTGATTCTGGTAACAATGTCCAGCCTTATGAAGTGACAATGCATTGAAAAACTATTGAACTAAATATATATTGTTATTTGTTTTAGTTTTACAGTGGGTGCTTATAATTTTTCATGACTTTTCTTTCATGACTTATACATGCAAACAAGCCTTAGAAGCACAAACAAGCAATGTAATATCAATGAAGTCATTTTTAATTAAAATTTTGAAATTCAGAGACCCCAGCCTTCCTAGGTCATCTCAACAGTATTCCTACTCCTAAGAAAATTCAGAGATATTCCAAACTCTTTCTTGTTGTATTCTCCAGCATTCATTCATTATAGCTACCATTACTTCTACAATGGAGTAAAGGCCCTGATAAATGATGTTTTGTGACTTACAGATGATAAATGCATCTAACCTTTGAATATATAATTTGTAGGGCTCAAGAAATAAAACAGTATAATGATGTTTTTCAAAGCATTAAGAATTACAAGGTTTTGAACACAGGATGGTAAAAACTTTTTGCAAAACCCAAGTATGAGGCCATGAGCCAATCCTCCATTGTAGAATGATTTATTCCAAGTTTGGTGATCATAGTAAGAAAAGACAACATAGAAGGTAGTTTACCACTGCCATCAGTGTTATATGAAGCAGTTTACATAGCCTACAGGATCAAATCCATCACTAGGACTTTTTATAAAATGCATTTGTTGTGTTAGCTTCTGGCTCACTTCTGTGTGCCCAGAAGCTAGCTTACTGATGGTGTCTGCCACCATCTATCAGTAAATACGGTGAACACACTTTGCTCACTGAACTTCAGATCCAAGTGTAGATAATTCAGTGAGAGCAAAAATCTATCCCCTTATACACAAATGAGTACCAGATCTCACTTTTTATTTCCTTATTAAAGTCCCATCCCACTTAAGCAAGGCTGCTAGTAAAAATGCCAATTTCTCTGAGGTGATAATTGCCAAGTCCTGCGGATTTTATGGCCTTGTCAACTTGCACCCTTATTCTTTTGCACTAATGGTAATAACATAAGAAGGTGATTTATTCAGCATCAACGGGTTTCATAAGGTATCAGCCATTTGGTTTCAATGTATGTTCAATGCAACCTAACTTAGCATATCCCCAATGACTCTCCCTTCTCTCTTGAAAACTTATTTTAAGAAACAGAGTTTGTAGCAGGGAAATATCATGCCTGCATTATAAAGTTCTTTAGGTCTTAGCTAAATTTACTCAGTGAAAATTTCAAAATGCTTTGCAAATTTCAATTGAAGAAGGACTAATTCAGGCACAGTGCAGCCCCAGTTCATAGAAAGCTACCCCAGCACCCTAAGAATAAAGACTTATGAATACAGCCCTAACTCAATCATATCAAATAATTTGCATTACCAAAGAGAATAGTTATTTCTGGGGCTAAAAGTATCTGCATTCACATTGTGTTATAGTGCTCTCTAAGAAAAAGAGATGTATTTTATTTGTGCAAAAAAGGCCATTTAGGTTACCTTACTCAAGATAAAAGCAGGCTACTTCAAGGCTGATTTGAGTTCCTTCTATGTGAGAAAAAGAAAATGCCTTTTCCTGTTTACATGGCAGTATCCTCTTCATGTGTCTGTCAAGATTTCTCAAACTCTTAGAGGAAATCTTCTCTCAAGATAAAGATAGTCCATTTAAGAAGGAAAAGAAATAAAAGGCATTCATAAGAATTCTAGCATATATAAACCCGAATGTTTATTATTTTAAATAATTGTTTGAATCACACATGAAAACCACAAATGCATTTTAGATGTAAAAATCTTTGATAAGGTACCAAGTAAAAATAGGAAAGACTCTCTTGAACAGCTCCCTCATTTTTATTATTTCTTTACTTTAGAATAAAAACATTCTGACAAAAGGACAATTTACATATTTGCTGATTTTCATTTATACATTTACCTATCTATAATATACACATATAAATGTAACCTAAGTAATATATAGATAATGAATAATTGGTCAAAAGTAATCTTTTTAAAAATAAGCTTTTAAAATTTATGTGTATGTTTATATGTATGTGAAAAGGGTCTCTGAGAACAGAAGAAGGTCTCAGACCACCAGAAGCTGGAATTATAGATACTTGTAAGCTACCAGACATCAAGAACTGAACACTGATTTTTTACAAGAACATTAAGTGCTTTTAACCAACCGCAGAGCCATCTTTTCATCTTCAGACATCATTTTTATAATAATTTGGGTTATTTACTTTTTAAAATTATAATTTAGTTATATGATTTTCCTTTACTTTCCTCACTTTAATTCTTCCCATTTATACCTCTTTTTGTTCTCATGAGCTCTTTGATGGCTGTTACATAGACACCACACACACACACACACACACACACACACACACACATACCTAAATGCAGTCTACTTAGTCCATAGAATGTTATTTGTATGCGTATATGATTTCAGGGATGAATATTTGGTATCAGATAACTGTATTGATGAATACTTAATCCACTTTGGCTCCTGGGGTGTCACAGATCTATTGCACCTACCCAAGAGCTCTGAATTCTCAGATGAAAGACATGCATACACCAGCTAATTTTGCTATGCCTTGACTAGTTCAGTGGCTGGGCACTTCTAAACCTCCTCATGGCTAGCAAACATTACCCTCTGGTGTTTCTTAACACCATCTAAACTATATTTTATCTTTGCTGGCCTGTTGTCTACTGGGCATCTCCTACATAGGCCCATTTTCCCTTTCCATCTACATTGCTGGATGATTTTTCCCCTGTAGCTCTTAAATTTGATCCCTCTGCTTCCAAGTAAGGTGATTCTCCTCTTCTCATCTTACCCCTTTTGGATTGCCTGAAAAATCTAAAGTCTCACCTCCATCTCCCTACCCAGCCATTGGCTGTATGGAAATTCTTTATTATCAATTGTGATGGTTAGTATATGATTGGCCCAGGAAGTGACCTCATTAGGAGGTATGGCCTTGTTGGAGTATGTGTGTCACTGCAGGTGTGGGCTTAAGACCCTCACCCTGGCTGCCTGGAAGTCAGTCTTCCACTTGCAGCCTTCAGATGAAGATGTAGAACTCTCAGCTCCTCCTGCACCATATCTGCCTGGATGCTGCCATGTTTTTGCCTTGATGACAAAGGACTGAACCTCTGAGCCTGTAAGCCAGCCCCAATTAAATGTTGTCTTTTATAAAACTTGCATTGGTCATAGTGTCTGTTCACAACAGTGAAAGCCTAACTAAGACATCAATCAAAGCCAACTGGGTGCAGGGACTCTCAACATCTAGAATCATGGCTTCTGGGAGCTAAATTAAGATAAAGCATTAGAACTCATCCCCAATATCACAACTTTTCTATCTAATAAAAAGGGCTCTTCTCTCAGACATAAATTGAGCATAGCCATAACAATTATGCAAATTACAAAGTATGAAATGCAATTAACATCAAGTCCATCATATTTATCAAATAGATAAAGTGCTCTACCATTTATCCCAACTTAAAGAGCTTACAATTCTATATCTGAATTATGTTCAGATTTTAGCTTGTATTATCATCTGAAAACTACCCTTTCAATCTATATCATCTCTCTCAATCCTACATAACTTGTGTTTGATTATGAGACTATGACTAGTTTTCAATCCCGTCAGAAATCTGAGAAAGAATTACTACATAAATATGTAGGAAACATAAAAACATAGCTTCCAAAACTTAAACAAATTGAAGAAACAGCTGGACAGTTACCTGTTACTCAAAATTTCAGCCTTCTGGTCCAGAACCATCCAAGAAACCACGAATAAAGCAAGAACTAAAAAGGACTGGATTACTCTGTCATGGTAGAGCTAAACTGTTGACTATCCTGCATTGTGTGTCCTTTTCTGGACAGTACTTTTGTCTGTACATGAATAGGGCAATTTTTGTCCAGTGGCTATTTTGCCATAACTGGAGCAATTCCATATAGAGGTTTTGATGCTCACTTTGTTCTTTGAACCAAGAGGGAGGTATTGTCTGGAGCAGACATGCCCCTAATTAAATGATCGTTAATAAAGAATTAATATTAAATGTCATATTCTGTGAATTTCTGATGTTTTTGAAGACTATCTATATAAAGTAAAACTGAATTGTTAAGCCTTGACTTCTCTTAGCTACTTCTATTTGAATATTGTAGATAGCACCTTAATATAATTATACCAGAATCTAATATTACCACAAGTTTACTATTTGGCCCTTAACTTGCATTACTTAATCATCCTAAGGAGTTTGTAATAGCTGTTATTAGAACTGGGTATAACTCAAATGAGTTGTATAGGCATAAGGCTTATCTACGAGTAACAATATTAATTTCCAATTTTGCATCAGTGCAAGAGATTTATACCAATTAAAATCTTAAATCTGCATCAATCTATAAATTTTATACTAACATAAAATTATAACTTCAATTTGTATCAATTATAAAGATTTCTACCAATGTAAGATTATGGCTATATAGTGCTTTTATTAAGAATAAATTTAGTAATCCACCCCATCTACTTCTGTCCTGTTCAAAATTATAACCATTTCCAAACTCTCCCTTAAAATGACAACTAGTCTATAATTTACAAAATAAGCATAACCAGATATCCAAACCCTAGATATCTGGATAGCAACTCTCCATAACCTCTTCTTGCTGAAAAGGGCAGAGTCAGGTAGGAAATTAGAATTTGGTTAGACTTAATAAAGCTAGCTTTAGGTCTTCAATCCTATTCCATTGATCTACCTGCCTGTCACTATACCAATACCATGCAGTTTTTAACACTATTGCTCTGTAGTGCTGCTTGAAGTCTGGGATATTGATTACCCCTGAAGTTCTTTTGCTGTTGAGAATAGTTTTAGCTATCCTGGGTCTTTTGTTATTCCAGATGAATTTGAGAATTGCTCTTTCTAACTCTATGAAGAACTGAGTTGGGATTTTGTTGGGGATTGCATTGAATCTGTATATTGCTTTAGGCAAGATGGCCATTTTTACTATATTAATCCTCCCAATCCATGAGCATGGAAGATTTTTCCATTTTCTGAGGTCTTCTTCGATTCCCTTCTTCAGAAACCTGAAGTTCTTGTCATACAGATCTTTCACTTGCTTGGTTAGAGTCACACCAAAATACTTTATATTGTTTGTGGCTATTGTGAAGGGTATCATTTCCCTAGTTTCTTTCTCAGCCTGTTTATCCTTTGAGTATAGGAAGGCTACTGATTTGCTTGAATTGATTTTATATCCGGCCACTTTGCTGAAGTTGTTTATCAGTTGTAGGAGTTCTCTGGTGGAGTTTTTTGGGTCACTTAAGTATACTATCCTATCATCTGCAAATAGTGATAGTTTGACTTCTTCCTTTCAATGAACTTGTGAAAGACAAGTGACAGATGTTTAGCTAGATAATTACTCCTAATGGATATACATGCAAACATTATCTGTTGAAATTTCTATTTCAATTTATGACTTGATTTTTTGTGTGAACTTGTGATGAACTTTGTAACATGTGATCATGTATTCTGAAAGATGTTTAAGGGCTGAGGACAAAGAGAAGAGTCAGAACAGAAGAATTTAGGTGAGAGGAGCAGAGCTGAGAAGAACAGAGCTGAGAGAAGAACTGAACTGAGGAGAAGTTTTAGTCAGAAGAGAACAAAATTAGAAGGAGAATGCAGAGTGGAATAACTTAGATAATATAGGTAACATTAAAAAAAACTAAGAGAGAAATGTGCAGAATGCAGAGGGAAAGAAGGAAAAAGAAGTCACTGCAGAGAGCTGAAGGAGCAGGCAGGCTTCTCCTTACCATGAGGAAGAACAGGTCCCATGGTAAGTACAGGGCAGGCTTAGTCTTATTAAAAGGAATAGAATTTTTTTTCTTATAAACATGGATTTAATTCACTTAGCATCAAAAGGGAGGGAGCCTTTACTTTCTTGATGCAATAAATACTGGAGTTCAGTTTTTCATCCAGAATAAGTGATTTCCTTCTGCACTGGCTCTTGGTCTTTTGCTCCATGTGCATATTTAAGTATGGATGTATATGTACTACTATGTAATTGTGAGAATGTATGCATGTGTGTGTGTGTGTAAGTATGTAATTGTGAGAATGCATGCAAGCTGGGCCTAACTGAATTTGTGTGGAAATATGTAAATGAAAACTGTATGTTTGAAGCTGTGTATGAACTTATGTGAGATTATGCATATTCACTTATGTAAAAGTTTTTCTTTCTGCGAGTGCTATTCTCTTCTGGTTCACTAGAAGTTTATTGCTCCAAACTCCCCTCTAGCCTGACAAGCAAGAGGCATCTGGACAATAGGGAAAAGGTTCTAGCACATAATCCTTTACTTAATCTTCTGCTGTTTTAGGATGAGGCACTAAGTGCTTGAGACTGCAGTCTCTGGCTTCAGAGGAACACAGAAAGCAGGTCAGCTACAATAGCATAGTAACTTGGACATAGATAAGTAAACCTTTTATTATACAGCAACCCTAAATTTTCCTAAAGACAACGTCTTACCACTGCTGACACTCTTCCCCCCTCTGCTGCCTTAAGAAGAATGGAGAAGAAAGAAGAAACACCTCCTAGCTGGGGCTGGCTCCCAGCAATGGATCAAAAAATTTTTCAGCAATTATCACACAGGTGGTAGGGAATAGACATATGAGAGTCAAGAATGATATGAGGTGTGATATGACTGGTTAAATCTATTCCAAATAGTAATTATGATATGTGTGTGTGGTATATGTGATCTATATAAGTATGTAGGCTCATCTGAACTTCATATTTGCCTGGGTTCTCTGCTTATACCTGATAAGTTCTGAAAGAAAGTAATTAGTATGCAATGTTTCATGGGTATTTTCTTCTCCATTTAAACACAGCTCCCTTTATCTCTCTTCAGAATATTCTATTCTTTTATTTGTATGTGCCTTATTAAATTCTCTGGGGGCAGAGTTCATGTCTTGTTTATTGCCTGATGTACTCTCACTGGCTCTGCATATATAACAGTTGCTCTGTTGATTGAAAAACAAGATCTATGTAAATGAGAGACAGTGATGATTTGAACAGTCAGTGTTCTACTATTTTCAGATTCTTATCTTTATTTTGGAATCAGAGTAATGCACAAGTCTAGTGAGGGTTGATTCTAATTAGGGCATTTGGCAATTTGTGTAACTGGGATATTAGGAGGAACTCATCCTCATTGATTAAACTTCTAGCAGAAGGATGACACATACTAGCTTAAGAGCTCTATTAGTGAGACTCACAGGCTTATAGACTATTCCATTTCTACTGTCACACCATTTATTCCCTCAATGCTTCATTCCATGCTTTTTTCTTCACACCAAAGGGAGAGGAAAGGAAATCAAGTCTTTTGAGTATTGAATAATCCAGCCTCTAGCTTCTTCACAATTATTTGTTAAAGTTTTATTTTTTTATGGAAAGGTAAAGGGACACTTTCTGAATTACTATGTGGGTTTTTTAGGTTATAAATGGAATAAGTACATTCCTCTTAATATTTCTGAAAGCACTGACTAAACTATTTTGATAGGGGGGGGATGCTGAAGGAAAGTGATTTTCCTCCAAGAAAAAGTTAGTGTTAACCATCTTTACTTTAGACTTAGTCATGGAAGATGGGAGGTAAAATATGGTTTTCTTTGGCACATCCGGAAATCACAATATAATGGCTCATTATCATTTTAATGAAGACACATTAAACCTGTGAGATAGATAAAGGGAAAGAAGGAAATTTAGACCAAGTTGTATAAAAGAAGAGTAAAATAAATTTTATAAATGCTCATTTACACACACACACACATACACACATACACACATGGCAGCACCAACATAGAGATCTAATTCCATCTCCTAAAGTTCTCTATGAATTTTTGAACTTGTCTTTTAAAATTGAAAGCCTTACTTTGAGATGAGCAGCTTGTAATTAACTTGAAACTGCCAGTAGCTAAATGTATCATCAGAACTGGGGTGCCTGATGTTTGAGCTGATGTGTTGACACACACGTGCAGAAAGATTTCTATCTTTGCTTTATGGAAATCACCAGTCACCTTGGCTATTTTGGTCTTGACATATTTTTGAGTTTCTACATTGGTGTCACCTTGTTTTTTCTGCTTTCACCTTGGCTCGTTTTTAAAATTTTTTTTTGTTGTTTATATAATCTGAAAGAGGATATTCCTTATTTTCCTTACATGAAATAGTCTTACCTAAATACCTTGGGTTTTAATTTGATCTGAGATAATGGATATTCATATCTAAAGATACACATGGCTACTAATTCCTTCTATAGCTTATGGGAATTTGCTACAATAATCTGATTACCCACTTTAAATATTTGATACTCAATGTGGCCTTTCTTACTTTATTGGCATAAATAAACCTAAAATACATTATTACTATACAAGGAAAGATCCTATGTCCTATGTTTTAGAGTTCCCAACCAAAACTTAGAATATGGAATCACAGAAAAGAATTGTGAAAAAGAAATTCTCACAGAAATATCAAGATTAATTTTTGCATATAGCATCATAGTAGTAGAATTTTATACATGAATCACTATAAGTAGTTGGTAGATATATCATGTGGTAAGACAGAAGTAATTTATTGGAGCATATGCAATTGGAAAAGGTCCTACCAAGTATTAGAGAATATTCTTTTGAATTATATAACCAATGGGACATACCTTATACCATAAATCTATCTGACTCTATAGTATATCTAAGAATTAGTATTGTAAAGATTATGATTTCTATTCAAAATCCATTTAAGAAACAAGTAACACTAATATAAACAGATGTCATAGATTTTGAAATTTAAAAGCATATTACTATATAAGCTCCAGTAAACAGAAATAACCATATAAATTAGAATATATCTAGAACTTTATAATGAAAATACTGGCCTGGATTTCTTTTTTTTCTATTTATTTATTTATTTATTTATTTATTTATTTATTTATTTATTTGATATATTCTATATTTACATTTCATTTCCCCTTTTCTGGTTCCCCATCCCCCAAAGGTCTCACATGCCCCTTTCCCTCTCCCTGTTCCCCCATCCACCCCTTCCCACTTCCCTGTTCTGGTATTCCCCTACACTGATGTTTTGATCCTTTCCAGCACCAGTGTCCACTCCTTCCTTATTGTTGGATATCATTTGATATGTGGATTGTGTCTTTGGTATCCCAAGAGTCTAGGCTAATATCCACTTATCAGTGAGTGCATACTATAGCGGCTATTTCTGGTTGTCAACTTGACTATATCTGGAATGAACTACAATCTAGAATTGGAAGGCTCACCTATGATCCTAATCTGGAGGCTCAGAGATATAAGTTTCTGACCTGGACTTAGCAAGGAGATCTTGAAGCATAGTGGCTATGGATTCCAGTTCAATTCTCAATTTCAACAGGGTCTTCCCACACATCCCCATCCCAAGTTATAGGATCCCATTCTTTGCCAATTAATGCCTTTACTTTAACTGCTGACACCCTCTGAGGTTGAGACTTGAATTTTCGTTGTATTTCAGCCAACCTTATAATGAGTGCTTCAGTTTGATTTTCTGCTACTTGAGCTCTATGGCTGCTGGAAAGAAGATTCTCTTCAAGGGCACACTTGGAAACTTTTAGATTGTTTACTTGAGTCTGGAGCTGTTCAATTTTATCACACAACTCCTTCCTTTCCTTCATTGCTTTTTTCCCCCGAGATGCTAAGAGTAACCAGCCAGCAAAAACATTTTCCGATTTTTTCCCCAACTTGTAGAACATATTGTATACCACTGAATCACCAAATTCATCAAGATAATCAAAGGCCTTAGCTTCTTTAAGCTTGAAATATAGTTTCATCCATGGGTTTTCAATATCCTCCGAGCTCCCAGGAAGGAGAGAATCTGGAGAGGTTTCAGTAATGAAAGTGCTGGTGGGTCAACCAACCAACTCCAAAACTTTGAAACATTCATCCTTATACTTCTGCTCCTCTAGAACCACTCCTGGTACCAACTTCTGTATTAGTCTGGGTTCTCTAGAGTCACAGAACATATGGGCAGTCTCTATGTAGTTAGGGAATTTGTGGATGACTTACAGTCTGTAGTCCAACTCCCCAGCAATAGTCAGCAGCAGCTGTGGATGGAAGTCCAAGGATCTTGCAGTTGCTCAGTCCCACGAGGCAAGCCGGCAAGGAAGAATCAGTCTTCCTCCTTTCAATGTCCTTATATGTATGTCTCCAGTAGAGGGTGTAGCCCAGATTAAAGGTATGTGTCTCCATGCTTTTAATCCCAGATGATCTTGAACTGGAATCCATAGCCATAATCTGGGATTAAAGGTGTGTGTCTCCATGCCTGGCCTGGATTTCAATTTCAGCCCTCAGGAGGCAGAGTACCAGGGCATCATGGTCAACAAAGTGGCCATGCTAGCTAGAGCTACATGATGAGAACCTATCTTAAGATGATCATGTAGCTCTAATGGATATAAAATTAACTCAAACAAATCAGTAGCCTTCCTTTACTCAAAGGATAAACAAGCTGAGAAAGAATTTAGAGAAATGACACCCTTCACAATAGTCACAAATAATATAACATACTTTGGTGTGACTCTAACCAAGCAAGTAAAAGATCTATATGACAAGAACTTCGAGCCTCTGAAGAAAGAAATCAAAGAAGATCTCAGAAGATGGAAAGATCTCCCATGCTCATGAATTGGCAGGATTAATATAATAAAAATGGTGCTTCTCAGCCATCTGAAGTTCAGGTGAAAATTCTTTGTTTAGCTCTGTACCCCATTTTTAATAGGGTTATTTGGTTTCCTGCGGTCTAACTTCTTGAGTTCTTTGTATATATTGGATATTACCCCTCTGTCAGATGTAGGGTTGGTGAAGATATTTTCCCAATTTGATGGTTGCTGATTTGTCCTTTTGACAGTGTCCTTTGCCTTACAGAAACTTTGTTATTTTATGAGGTCCCATTTGTCAATTCTTGATCTTAGAGCATAAGCTATTGGTATTCTGTTCAAGAACTTTCCCCCATGCTGATGTCCTCAAGAGTCTTCCCCAGTTTCTTTTCTATAAGTTTCAGTGTGTCTAGTTTTATGTGGAGGTCCTTGATCCACTTGGAGTTGAGATTAGTGCAAGGAGATAAGAATGTATTGATTTGCATTCTTCTGCATGCTGACCTCCAATTGAACCAGCACCATTTTTTGAAAAGACTATCTTTTTTCCACTGGATGTTTTCAGCTCCTTTGTCGAAGATCAAGTGGCCATAGGTGTGTGGGTTCATTTCTGGGTCTTCAATCTTATTCCAATGATCTACCTGCCTGTCACTGTGGTATATATACACAATGCTATTCAGCCATTAGAAACAATGAATTCATGAAATTCCTAGACAAATGGATGGAGCTGGAGAATATCATCCTAAGTGAGGTAACCCAGTCTCAAAAGAACACTCATGGTGTGCACTCACTGATAAGTGGATATTAGCCTAGAAGCTTGGATACCCAAGACACAATCCACATATCAAATGATGTCCAAGAAGAAGGAAGGAGTGGCCCCTGGTTCTGGAAAGGCTCAGTGCAGGAGTGTAGGGGAATACCAGAACAGGGAAGTAGGAAGGAGTGGATAGAGAAACAGAGGGAGGGAAGAGGGCTTATGAGACTTTTGGGGAGGGGGAAACCAGGAAAGGGGAAATCATTTGAAATTTAAATAAAGAATATATCGAATAAAAAATAAAAATAAAACCTCTTCCTAATATATACTATATATATATATATATATATATATATATATATATATATGTATGTATATTATGGCCATTTTTACTATTTATTATTTATTTTTACTATATTTATTATTACCATTTCATTTGGGGAAGGGGAAAAGCAGGAAAGGGTATAACATTTGAAATGTAAATGAAGAATATATTCAATAAAAAAACAACAAAAAACACACCAATAAAAAACAAGAAAATAGAGAAAAAGGAAGAAAAAAAGAAGGAAGGGAGGAAAGAAAGAAGGAAGGAGGAAACACCTTATATTAATGTATTGTGGGAGACTATGGATTAAAGAAGTAGGTAAAATAAATTATGAAGGTACAAAATTTCTCTTAGAAACCATTAAAAAGTCTGAATAGTAAGTTATTACTAATTAAAATCAATAATATGTAACATAGGTATATGTTGAGAAATAACATTTTCAAGCCATATAATGAGATTATTAGGTGCTGTGTCATCCTATAGTTCTCATTACTGATTGAGATTTCTTGGTATTTTTTTTTAGGAATTTCAAAACTACTCCTCCCTGGCCACTTAGGTTACAAATTATTACTATATCTTCAAGCATCAATTTTTCTAAAGCTTCCTGGATGAATTCAGAACATAGGAAAAAAATAACAGACTACTAAATGATAATACAAGCTAAGTGGATTATTTTAGATTTATTAATTTATATATAGGTGTGTGTGTATATGTGAGTGAGTGAGTGAGTGTTTTATATTCATGTATGGACTACATCCATGTCTGGTGACAATGCAGATCAGAAGATGGCCTTAGATTCCTGGAACTGGATTGTGACCCCTTATCTGGGTAGTGGGAACCAATCCTTGGTCCTCTGTAAGAGCTCTTAATCATTTAGCCATCGTTCCAGTACCAAAGAAGTATTTTGTAAATGTATTTATTTACTCTACATCCCACATGATGTTTTCTTCCCTCCTCTCCTCCCAGTTCTTTGTGTGTACCTTCCCCATCCTTTCCTCCTCCCTTTCTCTTCAGGAAAGGGAAGGCCTCCCATGGAATATCAACTGGCTTTGATACATCAAGATGTAATAAGACTAGGTACATCTTCTCTTATTGAGGCTAGATAAGGCAGCCCAGTAGGAAAAAAATGGTCCCAAAGGCAGGCAACAGAGTCAGAGTCAGATCCTGCTCCCACTGTTAGGAGTCCCATAAGAAGACTGACTACACAACTGTAACATATGTGCAGAAGGCCTCGGTTGTCCCATTCATGCTCTCCAGTTGACAGTTCAGTCTCTTTGAGCCCCTAGGGGGCCAGGTTATTTGATTCTATTGATTTTCTTCTGGCCTTCTTGATTCTGCTGGCTCCAACAATCCTTCCACCCATCTTCTGCAGGATTCTCCTAGCTTCTCCAAATTTTTGACTGTGGGTCTCTGCATCTATTTCTCTAAGTTTCTGGGTAAAGCCTCTGATGATAGGCTCCTGACTGCAAATACAGCAAAATATCATTAGCACTGTCAGTATTAGGATCCTTTTTGTGGCATGGGTCTCAAGCTGGACCAGTCATTGGCTGGCCATTCCTTCAGTTTCTACTCTGTCGTTACCTCTGTACATTTTGTAGGTAGGACAAATTGTTGGTGGAAAGTTTTGGGGCTGCTTTGTTGTCCCAATTCCTACATTGGAAGACTTGCCTGATTACAGGAGTTGACTGGTTCATGCTGCATATCCTCCATTGCTAGGAATCCTTGTTAGTGTCACCCTCATAGATTTCTAGGAGTTTCCATTGCCACGGGTTTCTAGATCATCCCAGACATGTGCCCCCATGATTCCAGTTGTCTTTTATCACTACTTTGTCCCTCTATCTTCCTACACACCTGATTCCTCCTGTTCCTATCCACACCCCTCCCTTATCCAGTTTCCTCACTTGGTGTCTACCCAAAATGTCCATTTTATTTCCCCTTCTCAGTGGGATTCATGCTTCCCCCTTGAACCCTCCTTGTTACTTAGCTTCATTGGGTCTATAGACTGTAGCATTGTTATCTACTTTATAGCTAATATGTACTTTTTTAAGTGGTTATGTATCACATTTGTGTTTCAGGAGCAGGGTTGCTTCACTCAAGATGATCTTTCCTAGTTTCATCCACTTTTCTGCAAATTTCATTATTTTTAAAAATGAAATAATACTGCAATGTGTAATGTACCACTCCATTCTTCAGTCGAGGGACATCTTACTGGTTTCTAGTTTCTGGCTATTGTGAATAAAACTGCTATGAACAGGGGCTGGAGAGATGGCTCAGTGGTTAAGAGCGCCGACTGCTCTTCTGAAGGTCCTGAGTTCAAATCCCAGCAACCACATGGTGGCTCATAACCATCCGCAATGAGATCTAACACCCTCTGCTGGGGTGTCTGAAGACAGCTACAGTGTACTTACATATAATAATAAATAAATCTTTTAAAAAAAACTGCTATGGTGCTGGGTGGTAGTGGCGCATGCCTGTAATCCCAGCACTTGGGAGGCAGAGGCAGGCGGATCTCTGAGTTCAAGGCCAGCCTAGTCTACAGAGTGAGTTCCAGGACAGCCAGGGCTACACAGAGAAACCCTGTCTCAAAAAAAAAAACCCTGCTATGATGAACATAGTGGAGCAAGTGTCATTTTGGTATGGTGGAGCATCAGAAATGGTATAGCTGGAACTTGAGGTAGATCTATTCCCAGTTTCCTGAGAAAATGTCAAATTGATTTCTAGAGTGGTTGTTCAAGTTTGTACTCCTACCAGCAATGGAAAAGTGGTCTCCTTGCTACACATCCCCACCAGCATAGGCTTACTGTGAGTTTTTTATCTTACCTATTCTGATGTGTGTAAGATGGAATCTCCAGGTTGTTTTGATTTGCATTTTCCTGATGGTTAAGGATGGTGAACATTTCTTTAAGTGCTTTTCAACCATTAGAGATTCTTCTGTCCTGATTTCTCTATTTAGCTCTGTACCCCATTTAATTGGGTTATTTGATTTGTTGATGTCTAGTTTCATAGGGTTCCCATTCATCAGTTGTTGATCTTAGAGCCTGAGCCACTGGTGTTCTCTTCAGGAAATTGTCTCCTGTGCTAGTGAGTACAAGGTTATTCCCCATTTTCCCTGCTATTGACCTAGTGTACCTGCATTAATGTTGAGGACTTTTATCCATGTGGGCTTGAGTTTTGCGCAGGGTAATAAATATGTATTGATTTGCATTTTCTACATGCAGACATCCAATTAGATCAGCACCATTTTTGAAGATATTTGTTTTTTTCTACCAAAATGGTATTTTTAAGAGATTAAATACATTGCTAAAATGTTTAAAGTGCTTATTAAGAACAAAATTATTATTTGGAACATAATATTTTTGGACCACCACACAAATTTAGCAAAACTAATATAAAATTAAATAGCATTATAAATTGTCTTATAAAAATGAATTTGGAAATGAAGAGTAAACCAGACTTTTCTCTGAGGACAAATTTATTAAAACTTGCTTAGGAAAACTAGAAATCATGTATTATTATTTTAACATCTTTTTCCAAAGAAAACACCCATTTCATATGATTTAAAATTGTGACTATGAAATATTCGCATATTATTACTTTAATTGTATAAAACATAAAATTAGGGAATAGATAATACTCATTTTATAGCGTTATTTATTAGTAACTGTCAAAAAAACTATAAGTGGAGTATTTACAGATTGTCTTAGTCATTAACATAAAACACTGAAAACAAAGTATCAGTAAGCTGAATCAAGCACTTGATAACATGTCTAGCTTTCTAGGAATTAAGTCTTTGTTCTTTTAATGCAATTTACCACTATCAGTTGATGGAATGAAGCTGCATGCTTGGGATGCTTAAAGAGATGGTTCAGCAGTTAAGATAAGTGACTGTTCTTTAGAAGACCCAGGTTCAATTCTTAGCACCCTCAGGGTTCTTGCTTCATGCATGCCAACACAAATGTAGGCCAAACACCCATAAGTAGAAAATTTATTCATTAATTAAAAATGCCACATGATTGTTCATTTAAATATATGCCAAAATAAACTTAATATCTTTCCATAATAAAAACTCTTAATATAAGAACTGAAGAAGTATGAAACACAGGAATATCTTTTATCAGACAATGAAGATATTAAAAACATTTTTAAAAACTTGTAACTGATCATTTTTAGTGAAATTTACCTTTGGTCCCATGCAATGAAAGAAGACACAAAATAAAAATTAAATTAAATATAATAATACAATAGAAAATTTTTGGGGAAAGAGAGTTACTTCAGGTTTTGATGAGGTTGGTTTAAAAGCAAGAAATTATGAGTTTGATTTCTTAAACCCTTGAAAAAATAGGAATGCTTATAATAGCAAGCCTGGAGAGATAGAGCCAAGAAAAATGCTAACCAGCCTAGCCTGCTTACTGAGTTCCAGGACAGTGAGATAAATTGTCTCAAATAATAAAGTAGATAAAGCCTAAGAAACAATTTCAGGATTTCTTGTGACTTCATCATGGATTCATACACTTGTACATCCCAATATCCATGAAGTGGTGCACATAAACACATTAAACAAATGAATATATTATTGTTTACTTGTAAATTGATATCTACTTAATCATTTAAAAATGAATTTATTTATTAGAGTTAAGAGAGATTAGACATTACAAAATCTAGACACTTGCATTTGTAGACACTAGCAACAATTAAAATATCAATGAATATATTCTATAATTTGAAATCACAAATTGAATGAAATTAAAATGTATGTTTATGGATATAATTTTTAACTTGAAAAATGTATTATGTCGACAAATTTACCTTGTTCAAAGAAAATAAAACCTTGCTCTACTGATGGCTGTTTTTTGTGCCATATGAAACAATCATAATAAAAGCCCACAAAAGATTTTCATAGAACCTAAAATGCTAAATGTAAAATTTCTATAGATTGATATGTATGAGAAGTGATGTGAAACTGTGATGGGAATATTTAATATGGCATTGAAGAAGGACCATAACTTGATAACAATTTCTAATAGCTGAAAACATGTCATAAAATTCTTATTAATTAGCTGCTTATGTGTACTGGTTTATTCACATAAACCAAGGAAAAACAAATGCAAATAGACTCACATGATCTCTATGGAAAAATGAGCTTAGTAGAGGGATATGAGAAAAGGAAATGGTATTCACTGATTTATACTAGAGTATTTGAATATTTATATGGAAAATAAATGAGAGCTCTTGTATCATTTAGGAAAAATGGTACATATAGATATAAATTTTCAAAGAATTAGAAAAAATAAACTTACAGAAGAATATAGAATATTTTATTAGTTTGGTAAAGGGAAAGCTATTTTTTTATTGAAGCATGAATGTGATAACCAATATTTTAAGGTAAAATTATAATCAAATCTTATGATTCTTGGAGCCAGGAAGATAATGCGTGGTAGGTTCTAACACTTTCCCTTTCACAACATAAATCTGTTCAACTTTCCGAGGAAGAAAGGAGCACCATGAGCACCAAGGAATCCATGGGAGCAACAGAACATAATCCTCTGGCAGTTGGTATTGTTGTTCCTATATATGTCAGGATCGAAACAAATGGCAGTCTTTTATTCATTCTAGCTTCATGTCTGGCTTGATGACCCAAGCTGTTTTATTCTTAGGACACATAATAATCAAATACAATCAATTCAAATTCAAATAATGCAGCTTGAGAGGAAGAAAACAGACAAAGTCCTACATTTTACCTTGTCATGCACCCAAAGACCTACTGTTTGCCCCATGACATGGGCAAGCCAAAGACACACAGAGTCTCACCTACCACCACATAGAATGCCACAGGAGGAAAAAACAGAGATCTACAGACACCCATGCCTCCCACAGACCTGCCCTCTGCTATAAGACACAAGCAGGCCACAGACATCTGCTTGTTATGGAATGTGGGTGTATTTAGAATGTCATCCAGAGGACAGCCGGCTATGTGGTATAGCCTGCAGCAGGAGCTACCACAATGTGCATGTATGTGGTGGACAGATGGGAGAACAAGAAAAGTGTAGGAGATTAAACATTATGAAGAGAGATCAAACTGGAGACTCAAGGGTGGAGAGGAGTGTCTTTGAGTGGTCAGCATCACCATCAGGGGCCATGATGAGGTCCCAGCCTAAGTTGCCACTAAGAGCTATGTTTGGATCTTTGGCTAAGCAGTGGCAGGGACAATGACTTTGTACTTAGCTAATATTACTTCTAGAGGACATAGGGTCCTCCCTGGTTGAGGCAGTCTTACCCAAGCAGCTCAATGGAACTGGCCTTGGTGGCAGGAGTAGGGGTGAGCTGGCCTGAGGGTTATTGTGGAAGAGCTGACCCATCATCTGTCATGGGGTAGCACAGACAATCCCATCCCTCATGACTTCCAGCAGTCAGGAAAGCTGTCCACACATTCATGAACATGGGAGAGCTATCCCTGGCCCTCATCAGCTAGCTGTAGCACTTGGGAGAGCAGGCCCTGCACCCTGCCTGGACGACAGAGCAGAGATGACTCTGATAGTGGGGCACAGGTGAGCTGGCCAAAGAGCAAGAGTGTGGGAGAGCTGGCATGGTGCTTGTCTGCCGTGAGGTGGCATGGGTGTAGGGGTGATGCCCTCCATCTACCTTAACCCTCACAACCTGTGGTAGTCAGGAGATCAGGCCCTGTACCTTGCCTGGGTAGTACAGAAGAGCTGTCTCAGGAGCATAGGTAAGCCAGATGAAGGCCATGAGCAAGGGAGAGCTGGCCTTGCTATGACTTTTCCATGATATAGTCTGGGCAGGGTGAGATGCCCTCTGCTCCCTTCCCCTTCACCCCTTGCCACCTCGGGGGTTATGGTTGCAGGTGAACTGGTCCTGCCCCTCACAGGCTGCAGAACATTCTAATGGCTGATCATGCACCCTAACTAGGCAACAAAGTGGAGCTGGCTCTGGAGGAGTGGGCCAGCCTGAGGGCACTGAGTGCAAGAGAGCTGACCCTGCCTTCTGCTGATAAAGACATTGTGTAGCTTATCTGTACAGTACTGGAGAGTACACTCTCTTGGTGTAGATAAGGGAGAGGTGACTCAGCTTCTACACAGACCCAGATCTAAGGCACTGAGTTTCCCCACCCCCAAATCTATACCATCTGCAAATGGTTAGGAGATGGAACATGCCAAAAGGCCAGTCCTAGTAATTCAAAGCTGCAGGATTTCCACAACACAAAGCATCAACAGATAACTGGGAGGATGCCTAGTGAGGATCCAATATTGATGGTGTCACAGCAACCAGAGATGTCAAACCAGCTTAGTATCAATATGTTTTTGTAAATTAAATAAGTAAATGGAAAAAAATTAAAAAGAAACAAAAACACATAGGTAGAATGCAGAGATAAGGAAAAAATACACTGAAAAGTATAGGAAGGCCATATTTTGCACATCAGCACATACCATGAGCTCAGCCATGTGAAAGAGGAAATTTTCTTATAGTCAAAGAAAAGTGCAGCATGTATCAGAATTTTCCAAAAACTCTAGTACTAAGCCAGTGACAATGATCCTTGATACTAAGCTAGCTTCTTCAGACCTAGGTTTCAGAGCCACCTCACAACTAGGTTTATCATCATTGGTCCAAGGGAAAAGGGAGTAGTAAAACAGACCAGAGTACATAAAAACACAGTAAGCATTCTTAGTGATAAATAGTATAAGTGGGTCAATTTAGCAAAAAATACCATTGTTGAATTCAATGGATAAAATAATATCTCTTCATGTTGCCAAAAAAATTAACTCACTTTAGCTATAAAACTGCTGCATTGGCTGAAGATTAGGAGGTGAAGAGATACTTTGTCATAACCAAAAGCAAACCAGCTTGACTATACGTATGTTACAAAAGTTAGAATTTAAGAAAAGATGCCTGACATCAATGGGAGGGGAGGCACTTTGTCCAGTGGAGGCTTTTTGCCCCAGCAAAGGGGGATGCTAAAGGGATGAGGTAGGAGTGTGTAGGTTGGTGGGGCTGCACATTCTTCAAGGTAAAGGGGAGAGGGGATGGGATGCTTGCAGAAAGGTGACTGGGAAGGGGGACAACATTTGAAATGTAAATAAGTATGATAATCAATTAATAAAAGAAATGATGCTTAGAAGGAAATAGAAGGTAATTTCACAATGAAAAGAATCAAGTTCAGAAAATAATGAGTTGTAAATATATATTCACTTAGACTAAGCATATAACATAATGAGGCAGGAAAGTACCTCTATAATGGATTTCAACACCCTCACCTCCCATAAACAAAGTTGAGTAAATCATCTAGACAACTTCATAAAATGAAAGTATGAAAGGATGAACTAGTTTTAGTAAAATGGTTCGATATATAATGCTGGAAACCATTAGTAATACAAAAAGTAAATTCTACCATTTGTGACAACATGGATATGTTTGGACGTCATTAGGACAAGTAAAAGGCACAGAGAGACCAATGCTACATGATTATGTGCTTATCTGAAATCTATGGAAGTTGATGGTATACAGGGAGACAATAGAAGAGTAGTTATTAGAGATGGAAATAGAACAGGAAACCTTCATCAGTGAATTCTATTCTATAAATAGTGAAATAGTTGACATAATTCACAAATATGTAGGAAGCATACCACATTTTAAAACATCAGTGGGTCAAGTGAAAAATTGAAAGGGTATTTTTACACAAAAATTTAGATACCACAAAAGGAAGGGGTTAAGTTTTAGAAATACACCCACATACTTACAAATAAATGAGCTTCAACAAAGTGCAGACAATAGAAAAAGGATTATAACTTCTATGGTAACTAGTGATGGTAAAATTGGACATCCAGTGGATGTGTGGGATTATGCAGAAACTATTACTTAAAACTGTATGCAAAAATTAAGCAATAATTGATAAAGACCTTTACATCAGATCGAAATCTGAAAAACTATGTTCATATAACACTTCTTCAGACCGGCCAATAACTTTTCTCTACAACCCCTGAATGATAGAAAGTAAAGACAAAACCTGACACGGAGTCATATCAAAATAAAAATCTTCTGAATAACAATTTAACAGAATGAAGAGATGAACCATGTAATGACAGAAAAGATGTTTGTAAGCTAGGCATCTGATAAGACATGGAAATTTCGTGTAAGATAGGACATTGGAAGCTATGTGTACTGGCTTGTTTGTCAACTAGAGTTGACTGGGAAGAGGGAGCTTCAACTGAGAAAATCTCTTCACCAAATTCTTTTAAGAGAAGTCAGTGGGGACATTTTCTTTACTAGCTATTGATGTGAAAGGGATCAGTTCTCTGTGGGTGGTGCCACTCCTGTGCATGTGGTTTTGGACTGTATAAGAGAGGAGGCTGAGCAAGAGAGTAAGTCTTGTTCTTCCATGGCCTTTGCTTCAGTTCCTGCCTCCAGGTTACTGCATGAGTTCTGCACTGACTTCCCTCAATGATGGGCTGTCACCCGAGAGTTGTAAGATAAAATAAGACCTTCCCACTCCAAGTTGCTTTTGGCCATGTTTATCATAGCAATAGAAAAAACAACCTAAGCCACAGTATGTTCCCAAATGGATGAATACTGTTAAGGGAAAGCAAAAGACTAGGATTGGGCCCAAACACATTTACCAGTAACTGGTAACTTTCAGGCCATCATCCTCGGTACAAAGCAGTGAAGACCCACAAATAAACCCATGAAACTACTGCTGCTGTTGCTGCAGACACCATGTTAAGCTACCTGTAAGAGTAAGACCACTATTGAGTCTTTCCCATAGATAGAATCCAGGGACTATTGTCATTGTCTTTATTGCTGTACCTTTGCTGTGACCCCAGCCACCTCAGCTACCCTACTGATCAGTATTAACTGTCTGATGGTGAACTGCAAATATTAGTGGCACAAGAATTTCAGAGAGAAAAAAAGAAACATTGCTGATGTAAAACAAATATATAGAACAAACAGAAACAGGGCTTCAATCAGGTGTCAGAGAATGAGTCCCTTGTGTATGAACAGAGAAGCTGAACATAGACATGGTCAAAGAAAAGGAGTCCAACACTCATCTACTGCCAGCAGGATGAAGCCTGCAGGATAGTTAGAAAAGCTCAGTGGAATCCAGTGCCTTGCCAATGCAGATATACTCAGATTTGAAGCTTTCCACAGATGCTAATTCTGAATTACAGAAAGCCCTACATGTGGAAAGTTTGATTCCCTCGTTCACAGTGCTGTTTGTAATTTCATTATCTGATTTACTGGAAGGAGAGTGTGAGACAGAGAGAGAGAGGGAAGGAGGGAGGGAGGGAGGGAGGGAGGGAGGAAGAGAAAGGTAGCCAATCTTAATTGGTCTGAACTACTCAGGCTAGCAGTCCCTCATCCACATGTGTAGACTGATAGCAATATAAAACTAAGGAGGAAAGGAAACTATCACATCACAGTGAGGAAAACTGGGCATTAGAAATTTAGTACTATCTCTTTTTTGTTATTCCCTTTTTAACTACTGTGTCATGTCTCTGTATGTTTATTATTCCTTCCCAAGAAGAAGAAAGGAGAGGACCCTGGGCCTGAAAAAATTGGATCCAGTTTTGTAGATCCAGAACAGAGAAATGGTGAGGGGGGGATGATTGGGGAATAGTTGGGGGGAGAGGACTTATGGGACATATGGTGGGGGGGGGAGAACTGGGAAAGGGTAAGCCTTTGGAATGTAAACAAAGATTATAGAAAAATAAAAAAATTTAAAAAATCTTTTAGTTTATGTTTTTTAAATTTTTTATTACTATTATTGTGTTGTAACTGCTAACTCACTATAAATACTTAATGACTATTCCATATGCTTCTATAACTGTAAAAATATTTACTGAATTTATATATCTACAATAATCCCCCTACTCTCTCAGAGACCTCTATGGCAAACTAACTTTTGTAAAAAGAATAGATAGATAGATAGATAGATAGATAGATAGATAGACAGATAGACAGATAGACAGAAACTGCACCAGGGCATCCTACTCAACAAATAGTCTTTGCAAAACTCATTATCTGCCTATAGAAAAATGAAACCAGATAAGTATCTATCTCTCTGAGCATAATTCAAAATCAAGGACTTTAAAAAAAAATAAAGTGCTGAAACTGCTAGAGGAAAACCTAGGGAAGGTCTTTGAAGATTCAGGCAGGAACTTTCTGAATAGGACTCCAATAGGTCAGGAAATATTTCCCCAATTTGCCTAATGGGATTACATGAAATTTGATTCTGTATTTCAGAGTAAACTATCAGCAGAGTGAAGCCCTCACAGAATAAGAGAAAGTATTTGCTAGGTATATGTCAGACCAATTTTATTTTTTAGCTATATAAAGAGCTTCAAATATTAAACAGCAGTCTCCCCTTCCCAAAGTAGCAAACAATGAGCTTAATGAGATGAACAAACAGATCTCAAAAGATTAAATATGAAGATGAATTATTTAAAGTGTTCAACAGCAAAAATAGATAATTCAAAAAGGCAGGCATATTGGGATCCTTTCTCTTTACTGGGTTGTCTGATCTACCCTTAATAGAAGAGAAGGTGCCTTGTCTTACTGAAACTACATATACCATGGCTGGTCGATATCCATGGAGGGTGAGTCTTTTCTCAAGAGAAATGAAGGAGGAGTGGATGATAGGAGTTGGGGTAGAGAAACTGGGAGAATAGGAAATAAAGGAAAATGGAAATAAAATAAATCAAATTAAAAAATGAAAAAGGCAGGCAAAAAAAAAACTATGATTTTATTTATATATTTTTAATGGTGGGGCTTGATCTCATAACCCTTCACAGGTAAGGCAATGGTTCTACCTCTAACTTTCATTTCCAGAGTGTATGTCAATTTCTATACAGTAACACTAAACTTATGGGACTGACATCAATCTAGTAATTAGTCTGGTTTAGTGTCAGTAGATGTGGGGTGAACTAATGAAGGACAAGAACAACTTCTAGCACACTCAGCTGCTTTTTCTATGGACAGGGATCTGAGTTATACCTTTGGATACATTTTCCCCAAATGAATGTGTTCTACACTAAAAGTGTGTGCCATATGTAAATGATTCTCCAATTTCAAAGTGTCTTTCAAAGTTCTGAAGGTGATTTTGTTGTGAACATTATTTTAAAAATCAGAAAGTATTTATGGTTTAGGGTATAATTTTCAACAAATTCATCATGTACAGATATTTTAAAAATCTATCTTAAAATTTTACAAGAAAATACAATGTGCTTCACAAAGCAGGTTGTGTTTCCCTAAAACATTGATAGAACTTTTTAGTAAAATTATTGCATGAAAAAAATGGGTGAAATTTCAGTCTCATTATTTCTCAAGGAAATAACTCTGTAACCTTAATCCTTTTAATAAAAATAAACATTAATTACTAGTAATATTGTTGACAAAGTTGAGGATCTTTAGCAATAACATATAGACTCCTGTGGAGAATATGAATCTAGATATAGATTATATAGATAGCTAGATTGATTAATATTGATATTGTTATATACTGATATGACTGCATTTGAAAAGGAAGCCGGGTTTCATTAGTGAGGTTAAAATACATATACATCGTAATACAGAAATTTTACCTTTATGTAACCTAGCAATATGTGCTCAGCAGATTTTCATCTCTTCTTGAATTACAGTTAAGTTCTAAGAAGTATCTAACAGGATAATTGCAACCTGCTCTGCTAGCCTTCTCAATATCTATCTCATTTAATAGCTTTTAATTCTCTTCCTTTTCTCACAAACGCCTAATCTCAAAAATTTCCTTGATGTTTACGTTAACATGGTAGCGATGTACCTGTCCTATGTCTTACACAGTTGGTATCTCTGAAACACTTTTCATCTGGATGAGATTTTCACCTAAATCATTTTCTGTCTTTCTACTCAAATATCACCTCAGCAAGCTTTCCCTTGACACTTTTGTTTATATAAATATATAAAGTGTCAAGTGTTTGTTTATATATATAAACAAACAAACAAACAATAAAAAACATGAACCTCATTTCTAGTGGAAGAAAATTAAATAATATGAAGTATACAGTGTACTTGTTTTCTTGTTCTTTTTACTCTAGAAACACATAGACCTAGATTAGTTCCTGTATTCAATGTTAAGAGAGTGCATGGATATTCATAAAAGCAATGTTTCACAAATACAGTATTCTAGAGATCGCTTTCCAGTTCATAGAAAGGTGGATCCAAATTTAAAGAGTTTATATGGAATAACAACACATATAAATGCATAGCCTTCCCAGCTATTAGCAACCATATGATAGTGATACGTTTCTTACCATTGATAAATTTGTGTTCAAACTTTATTGTTTATCAAAATCCACAGTTTACAATGGACTAACTTGTGGTGTGATATATGCTCTGGCTTTGACAAATATACAATGACATGTATACAGGACTATAATATTATATGGATTAGTTTCATTACCTTAATGTTCTGTCCCCTGACTATTTATCATTCTTTCTTCTAACAGTGTCATTTTTAATTACAAACACCTGGAAGCAAAATAAATGTTTATTCACAAGGGAACAGTAAATAACACATGGTGAATTTATGTGATAGCATCCCCTTAAAGCTGATATCTTGAAGGCTTGCTTTCTCATGCATTATTTAGAGATACAGAGTTGGGGAAGTGATTGAAATCTGATCAAATGGGTGGATTAAACTGTTATCTTGTGGGTAGATAGTAGAAACTGGAAGGTTAGGTCTAAGTGACAGAGTGGCTTGATGAGGGTATATCTTTGAAGGGTATATCTTCTTCCCAAACGTTCCCTCTCCCAGTGCTCCCTGTCCACCATAAAGAATACAGGTTTCAGCTGGGCGGTGGTGGCGCATGCCTTTAATCCCAGCACTTGGGAGGCAGAGGCAGGCGGATTTCTGAGTTCAAGGCCAGCCTGGTCTACAGAGCTAGTTCCAGGACAGCCAGGGCTATACAGAGAAACCCTGTCTCGAAAAACAAAAAAAAAAAAAACAAAAACAAAAAACAGAAAACAACAACAACAACAACAACAACAAAATACAGGTTTCTTCCACAGTACTGTAGGCCTTCATTACTTCCCTCATTGTTGTGACAATATATATGAAAAAAAGCAAGCTAGGAAAGAAGGGTTTCTTCTTACTGAGATATCAAGGAAATACTTTCCACCATGGTAGGAAAGCATGTCAACAACAGTAGAGGCTGGCTCAAAGTAGAGAGCGCCTATGTTTAGCAATTCACATTCAAATCACGCTATTTTTTTTTTTTTACCTCACCCTACATGGGTATAGAAACTATGGAACCAAGTGACCATGAACTGAAACCTATGAAACTAAGAAAAATGCATCCTTCTTTCATGAGCTGACTTTCTCAAGTATTGTATCTTAGTAGCAAAACTAATAATTACAAAAAGAAAAGATTTGTTTTAGAGGAACACAAATACATAGAACCACAGGGAAAAATTCTAAGGAGATGCCTCAATATAAGATACAGAAGACTTGTTAATAATTAAGGGCATACAAAGGATGACTTTGTGGTATAAGTTCCTTGTCAATGATGTATTTTTTACTCATGTGGGGGATTTATTGTCTATAATTTTATGCATATTGTTTAATTTATTCTTATTTTACAGCCGTTATGGCTTCATTTCCTCTTTTCCAAAAATATAGCTGCCAGTTAAGGCTTTGTTATATAGCTGTCCCCTTAAGGCTTTGGACATTCCTCCTTCCACATACAATATTATATGACTAATGGTTAAGGAGCTCTGGCCTGCTTGAGAACCCAAGTCAACTAATTCTTTCTCAAACTTTTGCTTTTTGTCTTTGTATATCTTTCAGTCTCTGTCATAAAACTTTCTTTTTCTGTAGTACAAGGGAAGAGGCATATAATTATTTTGTGATATCCTTCAAGCTTCAATGTAAGTTGGTAGGGTTTAATTATGGCCATTAAGTTTTACGGCTTTGTTTGCAAATTCTATTGACATCACATACCCATGTCAAAGAATGGAATATGACCACCATCCCAAGGCCATCCATTGGCCAACTTTGAAAGTATAATTCCTCAAAGCTATTATGATCTGTTTGGTCTTTGTTTTTTGTTCTTCATATCTTGTCATAACATTTCAATAAATAATTCATTTTATATTTCATTTCAATACTCATGCTGGAGATATATAATATGCTTTCTTTATATTTAATACGCAGCAAGTACTAGGGAACAATATCTGCTTCTGACTGTAGGATATCATAAACTACAGAAATACTAACTAAAAGATACAGTCTTTCAGTTAGCACTTAGTAGCCATTAAGAATAGTGAAATTAACTGAAATAGGATGCCTTGATCATATTATGTTTTTTTTTTTTTTAATTTGGAACCATTCTAAAGCACTGTTTGTGTCCCCTGGGGCAATGTTAATAATTTGGGATAGTCTTTTGGTCAATTCAATGTAATTTTGCAGGTGCTGTTAGGAAAAACCAGCTGGCTTGAATGAAATTGCCCCCTTGATGCCAGCTAGCCATGTCATTATCCATTTCTGAAGGTTTTTCACAATAACATATGAGATAATAGAAGGTTTTTCGAATCCTAGTTTAGATCTGATATTTGCTGCATGTGACTTCAACGATGCTGCAGATGTTACTATGATTCTAATGTAACCTCACTTTTCTTTATTTTCTTTGCAAGTGAAACAACTTTTCTCCTTTTCTATTTCTGTTATACATAAAAGAGACAATCTAAAAATAAAATCGTATCGGAACTAAATAGACATCAGTTTTTCCTTGGTTAAACAGGGAAGCTCCACTCACAGCCTTCTTTTTGTAGATTGAAGTATGTGGTAGACATTTGCTTTAAGCAGGTTTGTTATACTAAATGAAATAACCCAGACAGAGAAAGAAATAAAAACCTGTTACCCGATGTCCCTTCCATATGCAGTGTAAAAGAGTTGAACTTATACGAACATATAATCATATGCTAGTTCTTAGGAACAAGGGAAAAGAAATGAATGAGGAAATATAGGGTCAAGAGTACAATGTTACAGTTTTTGAACAATGAAATAGTATTAGAGAATACACAATGTGAAATCTACAATTATTCATATAGTATCATATATTTAATGTAGTCAACTTTATGTGCTATTATCACATCTAAAATCAATGTCTAAGAAGAGTTGAGTCTGACAATTTATTTTAACAATTCCATATATATATATATATATATATATATATATATATATATATGAAGTAAGCATGCTGAATCTTTAAATATTTTAAATATTGACAATTTCATTAAATTTCTCAAAAGTTATTCAGAAAAGTATGACGGAGCAATTACTTAATTATGTGTTACAGTCATTCAAAATTCTGACTGACCTTGTCAAGTGTATTCAAATATTTGAGAGAGTGTTAGTAGCATTGCTGTTCTGTCTCTAAGATCTTTAGAGAAAATAAACCTACACACACAGACACAGACATGCTCACACATTCACATACATGCACAGGCACACACAAACCAAACATGTGTGTGTATGCATCCACTTTTTGAAAAAAAGCTCATCTTCATTTTGACATGTCTTCAGAAATATCCAAAAATATTCTTCTATTTTTGTAGATTTTATTTATTTTATTTCTTTGGAGCAAGTCCTCATGTCAGATAATCTTGAAATCGTGATCCTGATATCTCCATCTCCGAAGTGATTGGATTTCTATGGGATTATGAGAATTGAAATAGTTACATTTATCAAACATTTTGTAGTTTTACAAATTCTGATGCATAAAATTATAAAATAAGCATTACTGTTTGTGTTTAAGTACAGAATATAAGATCTATCAATATTCATAACTGAAATTTAGTTGCGGTTTTGTCTTTTAGGTTGTTTTCTGAATAACTTCTCTCAGTTACTCTGAACTTCTCTTTCTTCATGACTCTAATAAGATCCAAACATCACCATTCCTCAAAGATAATCATTTCTCAGGAGATGTCTGTTAAAATTGTACTGATTATTTTATTTTAAAATTTTTATATGTGGTATGCATAGTTCAAGAATATCACATTGGACCCTCTGGAAATAGGGTGATAGTTGGAAGCTGCCCTATGGGCTTTGGATATTCTTTAATTTGAACCATAACATACAGGTATACTATCAAGTTTTGGTTTGTGGCAGTTATATGTGGAAGAGATTAAGAAAGTCTAGGAGGTTGGATCTTTTTATAGTTATCTTACCATTTATCAACCCAATTAGTACAAATTAATTTAGGATTCAAAAATTAAGGGACAATAATAATCAAGAATAATCAAGGTCAGTAACATAACTGGGTAGTGAGAATGGTAAGAACTGAAGTATCTGTCCTCATCTTCAACTAACGCTATCATTTATGCATGTAAACTAGCATGTGATTCCGTATTAGCAGATTCACCTTAGCGTCAAACATTTGGCCATCACTATTGTAACATGAGAGTTATACTTTAAGTTTCCATCTCACTTCACAGTTACCGAATCTGAAGCATTCACATATTACATAGTTTCTTCAAGGTAATATAGTGGCAGTAACCATAACCCCATGATATTGGTTCTCACAAGTTTATATTTTTTTAGACGCAAACTCTTTGTTGTTCTTTTTGTGACACAGATTTGCATGGAATCTTTGGGAGTAGAAGTAGCCAGGTTATGGCCCACTAGTTAATTCAGTTAACAGAATGCTTTTGTAAATAAAGTTTTGTAGAACATAATCACATATATTCATTTCTTACTATCCTTGTATGGTTATACACCACAAAAGTAAATCAGTTTTGAAAGAAATTACATAATATCATAATCTACGGTGGATAAAATCTTCACTGTTTAACTGTTCTCAGAAAAAAGTTTATTAGCCTGTGACCTTGAGCATCATGTCTATTCTAATTTAGCTAAAAGAAACAATTTATCCATTTGCAGATTTACCTACCCAATAAATGTGATCCCAAGGAACACAAACATGAGATTAGGGCCAATTTTGTGGCTTCCTGCCAGTAGAGTAAATCCTTGAAATGGTCCCTGTCCAGTTAGGCCTTTCCTTGTTTTCTGACTTCCAAGTCACTCCAGGCTGCTAACACTTCTCCCTTTACCATTTGCCAGGCCATCTGCATTCATTTTCTTCCCTTAGTAATAAATCTAGCACTGTTTATGTTTATGTTCACTCTTAGCCTAACAGTATATTTTGAATGCTCATTCATTTATTTTATAAAAATATAGATAATTCAAAATAGCACACACACGCACACACACACACACACACACACACACACACACACATATATGTTTACTTCTTCCTTCTCCTTACGGAGCCAACCTTTGGATGATAAATTGCTCATTTGACTGTAAATGGTACAAAATGCAGGATAAACCTGATGACACTTATCAGCATTGCTAAAGCTCTGAAAAATGCAGTAGAATATTAAATATCCCTTTCCCATTTGCCAGCAATGATCTATTTCTGCTTCCTGATCAGGGAAAGCACTTGGAAAAGGAGTGGGTGAGAGTTTAAAGGACTTTATTAATGCATTACTGTGTTTCATTCATTGTCTCAAACATTCTTTTGTGGATAAACTCTAAACTTTAATATTAGTTTTCAACATTGTAAGCTAGTATTAATGGGGCACTACTGTGAATTTTTTTTGCTATTATATTTAATATCGTGTAAAGGTTAATCTTGATTGTTAACTTGTTAAGATTAAGCATCGCCATGGAAGCACATCTCTGGGAATATCTGCTTCTTTACCTTGAATACACTGTAATCATTTGCTTCAAGTTTCTGCAGCTATGGCTTCTCTACCCTAGTGGGTTGGTTCCTACAACTGTAAGCCAAAACCAATCCTTCTTCTGTAAGTTGTTTTTGTCAGTATTTTGTCACAGTGAAGATACAACTAACTAATATGGGGAATCAATACTTACTCATTGCTGTGATAAACTTGACTATGTGGTTGATAGGTCTTTGGAACTTATTTGGAGATGGAATATAGAAGAGCTGCAGCAGTGGTGTACCAAAACCCTCAAGTGCTACAAACAGAGCTTATTGGGTTGTTGTGGTAGAATCAGGAAAAGACGAGAATGCTGCGAGAAGTATTGTTAGCACAGGGCCAGCTCCAGAGATGTCAGAGGGGGAACAAGGGCTCTATCAGGTTATCGGGCTTTATGGCAAGTGCCTTTACCTCCTAAGCTATTTCACTGTCCCTAATTTTTCATGTTATTTTTATTTTGGTGCTAGGGTTCAAAACCAGTGGTTTAAGCATTTATACATGTTAGGTGAACTATCTACAACTTTCTCAGTCCTACATGCTGCAACTGATCAAGTAAATCCATTCCCTCTGTTTGAGTAATATATTTTCAGTTGTTGTAAAATATTACTTAATTCAACCACTACAAACACACATATTCTCAGTAAGCTCCTGTGATGAAACAGAGAACAGTTCCACAAACATTTACAGAGAGGCTCTAAAATTTTAGGATCCACAGATTTTAAGAAAACAGAAAAGTAATGCTTCCTTTAAATGATTTCTCTTTAGGCATGGTCCATGCTTGACAATGTCATAGTAAGGCAGCATGGTGCAAAATGCTGTGGTATAGATGCATACATGGAAGTAATCGAAAAGCTTTCCTAGGGAAGAATGTTCAAGATCTCCTTAAAATTAAGCTAACACAAAAGGAAAAATAGGAGCTTTGTTTCATCAAGAGGTAATATTTTCTCTGGGAGATGAAGAAAAAGATGCAAAAGTCTCCGACAGACTAGAGAGGGCATATACCCAAGCAGAGATAAATGGGAATGTGATTTGGACAGATAAATGATAGGCCAATGCTTAGACACAGAATTTTTTTTAGGGTAAGTTACTCTCTTTTCAATATTTCCTGTAAGATTTTCTTTTCCAGGTTCATAGAGACATACTGAGAGGAAAACAGAATGAGAATCCCTATTTCCTTTCTTCCCCAAATGCCAAAATGGCAGATAAAAAGGAATACTGAATTAGAACAAGCCATCCTTTTCAGGCCAATGGACTTTTATAGTTACAATTTGGGTGAGGAGGCAGTTGCTTTTTCAAATGTTCTTATATGAGTCCCATAAAACTTTAGTGGTTTTCCTTCTCTTCTTCGCTTCCTCCTCAGTTTGTACTATATCTCTTCACTCTCGAGTGCTGGCATAGGAGGAGTTCCACATCATTTTCTGTTTATGAGGTGCTGGGGATTTTGTTCTCAGTATGTTTGTCATTTGTGTATAGGAATTCTACTGATTCTGTGCATCTTTGTACCATGGTATTTTTCTGAGTGAATTTAAGAGCATTAGGATTTTTCTGGTGGAATCTTTAGGACATGTTATATAGAATCAGAACAGTTGCAAAAAAAAAAAGAGTCTACTTTGACTTCTTTTTCCTAATTGAGTCCCCTTTATCTCTTTCTCTCACCATATTGTTCTAAGTCCTCAAGTATTATATTAAATTGGAGGGTCATGAATGGACATCCTTGTCTTTCTGTTTTAGGAAAGCTGTGAGATTTTTTTTAAAATAGAATATGAACTTTAGGCTTGCTGTATATTGCCTTTTTGTTATGGTGAAATATGCCTAATATATCCCAAGACTCTCCAGGACAGTTTTTTAAAATCATCTATATTCTTTGTTTACATTCCAAATGATTTTCACTTTCCTGGTTCCCCCCTCCCCATAAGTCCCATAAGCCCTCCTCCCTCTGCCCCATTCCCCAATCAATGCCCTCCCACTTCTCTGTCTTGGCAATCCCCTACAATGCTACATCAAGCCTTTCCAGGACTAGGGCCCTCTCCTTCCTTCTTCTTGGGAATGATTTGATATGTGAGTTGTATTTTGGATATTCAGATCTTCTGGGCTAATATCCACTTAACAGTGACTGCATTTCATGTGTGTTCTTTTGTGAATGCGTTACCTCACTTAGGATGATATTTTCCAGTTCCTTTTATCATTAAGGCGTGTTAGTTTTGCCAATGGCCTTCTCTGCTTCTAATGAGATGATTAGATGATTTCTGTCTTTTAATTTGTTTCTGTAGTAGACTACATTTATTGATTTATGTTTGTTGAAACATTCCTGTACCCCTGGTAAGAAGATTACTTGATTGTGGTGGATAATCTTTTTATTGTGTTTGCTGTGATCATAAAAAGAGAAAGAGGTAAAGAATATGCTCTACAGCGGTGTGGGGGAAGGTGTGCCTCAGTGGGATCATGCTGAGGCATCACTTCCCCTTGAGGGACCAGACACACAACAGAATAGCATAGAATAGAGTTTACTCAGGGCATGGGAAGGGGAGTTAAGAAGGTAGTAGAGACAGAGAAAGACACAGAGAGGGAGAGAGCAAAGAGGCTGGCCATGACCGTGTGGAGATAGAGGGAGGGGAAGGGAGAAGGGAAGAGCCCAAGAAGGCAAGAGAGAAGCTAAGAGAGTAAAAGAGGCAAGAGAGAGAGGAAGGACAAGAAGTCCCTTTTATAGTGGACCAGACCTACTTGACTGTTGCCAGTTAACTGTGGGATGGAGCTGAGACAGAATCCTAACAGGTGGCTCAGCCTGATGGCCCAAGTTCAATTCCCAGAACCCACTGTGGAGTAGAGCTTAGACAGAATCCTAACAGTGTTCATGAACTCAATTTTAATGTAGGTTACTGAGAATATTTGAGCTCATGATAATAAACAACATTGTATTAATTTTCTTGATTTTGGGGGGCGGGGCTTTGGTTGGGTTATCATGCTATTAAGGATTTTGGAAATAATATTTGTAAATGCTCCCCCCTTTTCTATTTTTGAAAGTCTGGTAAAAAAAATTGCACTTAATACCGGCTTTTATTTTTCTTTAAAATAGGGAGGTTTGAAATGCTGTTTGTTTCTCATTCTCGGCAGAATATGGAGCTTTATCCAAATATGATTCCTATTAGATCACAAAGAAAGTATCAACAAATGCAGTAAAATTGAAATAACATACTGTATTCTTTCTTACCACTATGTGTGCATGTATTACTGTGCATAGGAGACAACCTTAGGTATTGGTCCTCATCTTCCACCTTGCTTGAGACGAGATCATTTATTATTTGCCACTATGTAGGCCAGGATCCCTGGCCTCTGAGCTTCCAGCAAATTCTCTTGTCTCTACCACATGCAGCTTTATGTGGGATCTAGGGATCCAAACTGAGCTATTCATGCTTAGATGACAAGAATTTTACATGTGGAGCCCCCTCTCCTGGTCTAGCTTGTTAATTTTATAAGTATTATAATGAAAATACATTAGAATTCATAGGAAACAAAGACAGGGATGCTAAGATTATCAATTTCTGATCGGATCTATATTATCTGTGGAGTCTGGTTTGTGTCTCTACACTTGTGCCTTACTTGGGATCTTATTCTTTTTATATACTAGTTTTATCTTTTATTCTACTAGATATGTGGATTTTATTTGTGTTGCTCAACTATTCTTGGTCATGAAAAGAGTCTCCATTTTCTAACTATGTTCATTCTCCATCTCAGACATAAATATTCCTGAGCTCACTTTGCCATTGAAGAAACTGTTGACCCTGTCTTATTTGCTAATTCTTTAATTTGGTAATAAAGACCAGCTCAAGTCTAGGCCTCTTGTCCCTTATAGATATATGCCTGTATAGTTCTCACTGTTGTAGAATGATTTTGCTTTCCAACCTCCTCCATTGTCCTTTGATTTTCTTCTACATAGAGGCTTAGGCTCTTTTTATCTTTTGTCCTGCTGGCTCCTGGCAGCCCTTCAATCTAATCACCCCTAGTTAGCATGCAATGCTACTTGTTTACTTCTCTAAATAGTTCCACCTAAATCACAGAATTGTGAGAAGGTCACATATTGAACAGAAGGCCAGCCAAAAGGACCTAGACAATGAGGAGAACAGTTCTTCTCAGCAGGTGAACTCCAATATGAAAATCTGGATTTATGCAACAAATAAATCAAGGGAATTTTTTTCCCATTACAGAAGGATTCACCATGGGGTTCCTTTAAATAGCTGGTTCCCTGAGAATGTTACAATGTTATTTTATTATTAAAAAAGCACAAATCCAAATGTACCTTTGTCGGAAAAATAGGCAATTGTTATATCTGGCAAATACTGTAGATTTTTTTCTTCCATGAATATACGTTTTTATAAACAGATCAGGAATTAAGGCATATGTAGCATAATTATAGAATAATAATGAGAAAAATGTTTAGTTAAATAAGTAATTTTCCATGCAAACCACCTACAGCCAATTCATGGATGGTAATTTTTTTTCAATACTGTAGGTCAAACCAAGGGCTTTACCCATTGCTATGCAACCACTGCAATACTGTGCTCCAGCCCCAGCCCAAACTATGATACTTTAATATACAGCTTCACTTTAAAGATTTTAGGAAGCATTAAATTAGGAAAAAAAAAAACCTTAATTCTTCTTTGTATGGCTTTGCAAGCCATGTACCATCTGTAACTTTAACAATTTAAATTTTTGATCAGTGAGGAATCAGTGGTACTAGTTAGCTTTGTGATGGTCAGGAAGGAAGGAGATTATGAATAGTGATGGTGATGCTGATAAACATGTTGGCATTAATATATATATATATATATATATATATACATATATATATTAACAAAAATCACATAATATGTATACAAATAAAAATCAGGTTAATTATCTCACATATACCCTTTTCATTTTTCAGAGGAGAACCCTATATGATATTAGAATAGTCGTTATGAAATAGGTATGGGCGTTCCAAGGTTTACAAGGTTTGAGGGATTCTGTGTCCACTCCCAGTGATGACACTTATCAATAAAAGTCAGCATTTGAATTTATTGTGTGTGTGCTAGTCATGACAATAAACTTATAATAGAGACCTAGAGATAATAAGGGAAATGACTGAATCAACCAGTGAATTGTAGGTAGTCCAATGAAATATTAAGTGACTCTGACCCAGACTTAAAATGAATTTGATGCCAGGTGTGGTGCCACACACCTTGATTCCCAGCACTATAGAGGCAGAAGCAGGCAGATCTCTGTGAGTTTGAGGCCAGCCTGGTCTATAGAGTGCATCCAGGACAGTCAGAGCTTTGTTTTCTAACTTAATGATAAAATAACTGTCATATCTGTCATATTACCCTTATTTCCTTTAAATACTTGAAACAGTTATTGTATCCTCTTTTGCACTCCTGGCTATCTACTTTTGTGAGTGAGTGAGTGTGTGTGTGTGCACAAGCACGTGTGCATTTGGTGTGTGCTTATGGATGCAGACATGGTCGGGTCCCTTGGAACTGTAGTTATAGATGATTGTGAGTTTCCAAATGACTGCTTGATGCAGGGCCTTTGTAAGAGGAGCATGTTTTCTCAACCACTGAGCCATCTTTCCAATTCCAATTTCACTACTCTTAAAAATGTCACTTGTGTCAAATTCCAAAGAAACTCTAGACAAATTGCTCTCTGTGGTGCCTCTTAGCATACCATAGCACAAGATGACCTCTTGGATCTTCTAAGTTCTTCTCACTGTGCCTCCTACTTTGTTTCCAGTTCATGGGCTTCCTTGATTTCCCCAGTTTCTCGTCTCTCTATAACCCTCCCATGCCCATGTGCTCTTTTGGTCCTCTCTTTTTGTCTCTCTCTTGGCCCTCTCTCTCTCTCTCCTCTCACTGCTCAGTGCAATCTGATGGCCATGTTTAATCTACTATTTTCTCTTCCTAGTCTAGACTCTTCCAAATGTCTCTGGCTGCATTCTTTCTCATATCTACAATGAAACTCTTCTCCTAAACAGTACTTTGGAACAGTTATATCTTCACTTTCTACAGCTCTTTTGTTTTGGTAAACAGGTTCTTGATCCTGTTTTTTACCATTTTCCCCTTCTAGTTTCTTCTGGTTTAATGGTATTTTAAAAGTTTCATCTGGTTTACAGGTATTTTAAATATTTTGACACATATGCCTAGATAATTATGTTCCAGGCTTCCTATTGTATATGTGTAACTGCTTATCATGTTTTTCTTCATTTAGTACACTTTGATTATGATTTTTCACAACTATCCTTTATTATATAACTATTTCTTGATAGTTCCTCTTTCTTTGAAATTTTGTCCTTGTACACACTCATTTGGTAACTTTTTAGTATGTGCAAGTATAATTTTAGTTTTTTTCCTGTTGTATATTTTATCCTAATAACAGTCAATGAATATGAGATGATATCATCCACCATGAATAAAAGTATAAAAATTATCGTAGACTTTGTCGTGATAATCTAATTCAGTATGTTAGAAAGTGGAACGAACAGTGTACATTAAAGAAAATCCACAAGAGGGAGCAGGACCTAGGTAGTTCAGAGAGTTTCTATTCACAGAAATTTGATAAAATTCTCTTAGATTTTCATATAGTATGGACAAGCAAAATGAATTATATCTTCAAGGATTTTCTTTAGTCTGGAATATTTTAGAAAATAAGAAAACCTGTTATGATGGAAATATTGTATATGCTCAACAAATCACATATATTGAAGACTTTAACCTTGCCTAATGGTGCTACTGGCAGTGATTAGATGTTGAGGATGCTGACCACTTCAAGGGATTAGTCTACTGACTTGGTTATTATAGCTTAGGTCCTAGTAGGAAGACTCATTATGTCCCTTCTCTCTTTCCTCCTCTGACAACTACTCCTCCTCTGCTTCCTATTCCCTTCCTCTTCTTCCTTTTCTTCCTTCTGTTCTTCATTTCTTTGTTGTTTTTCATCTCCCCTTACTTCCTGTCTTTTATGAGGACAGAAGTTTTTCTCTAATGAAAACTTCGAGCTACAGTGTTTTGCCTTTTCTCGTTACAAAGTAATGGAATGAGGCCATGAGCAAAAACACACCCTTTCTCCTTTTAATTGTTTCTCTCAAGTATCCAGTGGTAGGGACTGAAACCTAATACAGCCTTATAAGTCTGATTCTGTAGTCCTGAAATAAAGGCAGTTGAATAAGATTAGAGTAGATTAGCTATTTTCTTGTAGCTATTATATAGTCCCTTATACTCCAATGATAACATTTTTCTTTATTCTACTCTATACTCGTAGAAATAGGAGAGATAATACTTGCTTAAATGTCGGAAAACTAAACAGGAGGATTTTTAAGACAGAGATTATGTTTGAGCTCAACCTTAAGGCACATGTGGAATTTCTACATAGATACCAAGAAAGAATATTCTAGAGCAACTACAGTGTGTGAAGAACATGCAAAATATTGGACTTGATTAAGCATCAGAACCACTCGAAGAACTTTTAGAAGATGAAAATATGAAATTGTCATTTTAAAGGTTCTCACTTATGTAGTTCTAGGATAGAGTTCAAGAATGTGCCTCCTTCATCATTTACAGCTGTTCTGTGCACAATACCAGTCATATACTTGTCTCTGTAGAATATAAAACATATTATCTTCTATAAAATAATTAGAAAAGAATAAAAATGTTATATTGTTTTATTGTAGCTAATAAAATCCTCAAGTATCTTAATATTTCAAACACAGAAGATGTTATTAGGACATGTGGGAGAGTCAGTAGAGTAGAAATGTAAGGGAAGAAAACTAGGTGAGTGCTCATTATTGAAGAGAAGATGGAAATATTGAAATGCATATATGAGTTGGAAAATGGGAAGGAGGGCTGTGAATGTTATCAGCTGTAGATAGTGTGACTGTTACACACCTGAAGGAAGCCACAGTAGCATCTTACTCACACAAGTCTGAATTCCTTCACAATGAGAGGAGGAACACATAAGGACCCACCCCTCCTTGAGTTTCTACATAAAAGTAATAGTTGCTTAGGGGGAAAGGAGTCATAAGCCTTAGTGATATAATCACTGGTCAGTAGGTCTTGTTCCAGTAAATAAGACTCAACCGATGCCCATGCAAACAACTCTAATTAAATATAGTGAGTTACCAAAAATCAATAAGTAAATCAATGGAAGTAGGATGGGACTTGTTGGAAAGAAGAGGAAATATTTCAAGACAGACAAGGAGATAGGAGGATAATAGGGGATATGGTCAAAGAACCTTATAATATATATGAAATTGGGACGCACATTTTATAAAGATGAAGTTCTCAATTTTGAGTTATACCTTCTCCAGAACCTTTTCCCTCCACTCTCCCTTTGAAGCAATATGAAATATTAACTAACATTATGTGGTTAATATTATACTAGAAACTTGTATATGACCAGTCTCCCAGCTGTATCTCATATCATATTGATTGTGTTGTTCTTTAAAGAAGGTAAAACAAATTATTGATTCTATTTAAAAGTCTTCCTAAGAGTTCCCATTGGATTTAAGTTCGAATTTTCTTCTCTTTGCTTACAGAGCTCTTTGTTAATCTCTTGTTCCAGACTCTGGTCCAACAGACTCTGTGTACAGTTCCACACAATTTACCCCTGAGTTTGTTTCTGTCCTTCTAAAATTTCAAATTAATATCCCATAGATGGTCTTTGAATTTTTGTTTGGATTTGAAATTATTTTCATCATGCCAGCCTCACAGTTTTAATCATCCAGGTCCCTATAGCTCTTAGCTATTACCTTGCTAAACAAATTCTCTTTATACCTATTACTGTGCTAAACAAATTCCCTTCACATTGCTCATGTAATCTAAAATTATATTTTCTGAGTTATATTATTAACCAGTAGAATATAAACAAAAAGTGCCAGGGCATTAGCCCGTTATCATTTTTGAAGTGAAGAAATTAATATATAGGTTCAATATATATGTTTGTTAACAAGTGACTGAATCCAATAGGCACCCTCGAAGGTCTTTTCCAAATGTAGTCCCTTCAGTTCACTACCTTCACCAAAAGTCCCTACATTTTTTCTCAGAAAGTGATATCTTTTGCAGGTTAAAGTTATAACTTGCTTTCACACATTTTAAAAATGGAATAAGAATATGCTTCTGAGAAGAATACCTTGAAGTTTGTCAGCCTAGAGTCATATACCAAGTCAGTAAGAATTTGAAGTTTGAAGTAATATGTATGGCAGCTGAGTGAGAGAGAATTCTAGAGAAAGTACCCTTTGGGGGCAAAGATCATTAGTGGGGTGCCACAGTACAAAAATCCACATATTGGGTACAATAAGAAAATAGAATGTAGACTATAAACATAAATTCCCAGCATCCCCATATTGTCTAGGAGCCAAAGTTGGAATAAAAGAACCCCATCTCTTCATCATTTGGCTTATAAACCGTTTTCATTTTACACTAAGGTGTAGCATTTGTTCTTCTTTCCTGAAGCTGTCCTTTCAAATTCTTGGGACTTATTTGTCAATTTCTTACATGCTACAACTAGTTGTATCCATTGTTGCATTGTCCTGTTTGCATAACATAATCTTCTGTGACAGATGCAACCCTGGTATTTTAGTGACTCAAAAATGAAAGACGACAGAGAAAGTTAAATTCTGAAGTTGTGTGATGGTCCATGCTTTTGCTGACAGAATCTTAATGACTAGATGCAATATCAAGCCAACATTTGTGGGATGAAACTTCAGTGACAGGATTTGGGCTTTTTGTGGAATAGTAGGTTTAGTAACACAGGTTGAGAACTTTCAGTGTGTTATCATCAGAAACTGTTTACAGCTAACCTCTGAATCCAGTTATGTCATCCCTAAATGACAGGGACCCTCATGCATCTGTTGCCATGGCAACCAACACACACACTTCCTGGGCATATTTACCTGTATCACTTGTGCGAGTCATTATCTGGGTTACCTATATCATGGCCCAGATAAAAGATAGAGAACCCCTCTCTCTTTCTCTTCCTTGCTTCTTCCCCTTTCAATAAAGGCTATCTTTTGTGAGAACGGTGCTGGCATGATCTGTCCAGGAACATGCTGCTTTTCAACAAACACTGTGTGCTGAAAGGCACCTTTGTGATCTGTAAGGCAAGCTCTCAAGATGTTTACTGAAATACTAATATTAATAACTTATATTTACACAGCACTTCCTCTGTGCCAGGGACCATTTATTTATTTTTTATTTTCTATATTCTTTGTTTACATTCCAAAGGGTTTCCCCTTTCCCAGTTCCCCCCTCACCATGTGTCCCATAAGTCCTCTCCCCCCCACCCCGCCCATTCCCCAATCACCTCCCAAACCTTTCTCTGTTCTGGTACTTTCCTGCAAAACTAGAACCAGTCTTTTCTGGACCAGTGTCCTCTCCTTCCTTCTTCTTGGGAATCATTTGATTTGCTAATTGTACCTTGAGTATTCAGAGCTTCTGGGCTCATTAATATCCACTTATCAGTGATTGCATTTCATGTGTATTCTTTTGTGATTGGGTTAACTCACTTAGGATGATATTTTCCAGATCCAACCATTTGCCTACAAATTGCATGAACTCGTTATTTTTAATTGCTGAGTAGTATTCCATTGTATAAATATACCACATTTTCTGTATCCATTCCTCCTTTGAGGGAGATCTGGGCTCCTTCCAATTTCTAGCTATTATAAACAAGGCTGCTATGAACATAGTAGAGCATGTGTCTTTCTTTATTGTATGCAGGGGAATCCTCTGGGTATATGCCCAGGAGTGGTATGACAGAGGGACCATTTATTTTATTTTTTTATTTTTATTTTTTTTCAAGATAAGGTTTCTCTGTATAACCCTGACTGTCCTGGAACTCACTCTGTAGACAAGGCTGGTCTTGAACTCAGAAATCCACCTGCCTCTGCCTCCCAAGTGCTGGGATTAAAAGTGTGCACCACCACTGTCCCCAGGGACCATTTCTAAGAGTTTCAGATATGATAGTTTACTTCATCTTTGCAATGCGATGAGGTAGGCAATGCCAATGGCATAGAGGAATAAAGAAAACTGAGATATAGCAAGACAGTAAGTAAAATTTCCAAAGGCACTAATGAGTGGGAGGGAACGTTTGAGACCTCAAGTCTGGCTATCAAATCTGGTCTCATAGTAATGACGTATTGGTATTTGGTAGTGTTGACAGTAACTGAGATTTAGTTATAGTAAGAATAAAAACAGTAAGTATAATGATTGCCATTGTCCTGTGCTATGACCCATGGTAAGAACATTGAATCCATAATCTCATTTAACTCTTATAATAGTCCTATGAAATAAATGCCTTAGAACTATATCTTACAGATAGAGAACATGAAGCTGAAAGCATAAATACATTGTTATCAAGGTATTGTAGGTATGTATTGCTGGCCAGGATTCAAGAACTTAGGTGTCTTTAAAAATTGTTCTCCCCCAAAACTTTAAATTCTTATACCACAGAGTCATGAAAAGATGTGTTTAAGAGGGTAATATGTAAAGATTTGCTTTATTTTACAATGATGCTCTCCTGTTATTGTATGAAGTAGAGACTCAGAGCATATACCCAGGGAACTATATTCCATTCATCTACGTGACTAATCAAAAGTTGATGATAGCTTCACATCTGGGCCCTGGAGGAAAATAACTGAGGCGGGGTTTCTTTTTTTCTTTCATAAAATCACAATTTGTCATTCAATAGCTTCCTACTAACAAAATCTAACCCCTACACTTTCATTAAATGTTACTTTGAATTAGTTCTATTGCTGTAGAAGGAAGAACTAGTGTCTTCTATTTCATCTCATCCCTGGTACGATTTTTAAAACACTTGGTCAAAATTCAGATCTCAGGCTGTGATCTGGGTTTAGCATCACACACTTTTCCAAGGTTAAGGTCTGAGGCAGTCATGAAGATAAGACCAAACTCATTCACTCACAGGAGGATTATACCCTTACTTTAATTGCACTGTCCTTTAACTAGCCAGTTCCAGGCAAGGAGGCAGGGACTTCAATTTTCTGGTCTTAGTGCCATTTGCAATGCAATTTAACTTACTCAATAGAGTTTTTCCTGCTCCCACCTGCTGCCATGTATTTGAGTTCCCTGTGACTTCTTTTCCTCTGTGAAGTGTGCAGTGAAATGTACTTGTTTTATTTCCCTTACACACAGCAGTCAGTGAATCCCTGTAGCTGCAGTTAGACAAGACAGAGATAGGGCATCCCAGCTACTTACATGCCTGCTGGGAACTGGCCTCTACAAATTATTTTGACCCCTACCTCAGGTCACCCAAGTGACCAGATAACTTCTACTGAAGGCTTATCAAAGTTAGAAACCAAACACCTTCCCAAGCCATAGTACAAAAAGATTGTCTACTTTACCAGGAAGGAAACTTAGATCAGTGGGAAGCTCCTCTTTGCTTTCCTCCTGTGTCTGTCTTACACAACTTTCCCTTGGCATTAGCACAACTGAATTTGGATATCAGTGGACCACTTAACTCACTGAGGATGAACTGAGATGGTCATGCTGCTTCAGTTTTATGAAGTACCATCAGTGTCTTCTATCGTTAAGTTCAACATTAAGGTCAGAGACCACAGAGCCTTAAAAGAGACATCAAATCTACTTCAGTGCAGCATCTGCCACAGTAGTATTTAATACCTGTGACCTGGAATATTCACAGCAGAGGAAAATGCATTGTGAAAGTGGTCAACCCAGGAAGATAGGTAAGAGAGATGACAAGATTATCCTTACAGGAAATGAATCAATCATTCTAGACTTCCTTTTTCATGTACTTTCCCTTTGATGACATTTTGAGTTCACATAGATCCTCTACAGGAAAACCAGAGAGAAGGGCCTTGTCTGACTAGGTCTGGTCCCCTATAAGAGCATAGCTCCAAGTATATTCATTCGTTAGGGGGCTGATTTTTCTCTCATTTTTTTCATCACCTAGCACACTTTTCTTGTAGCTTTGATAGTCTCTGTCTTCTTCATTCTTGTTTGTGGTTGTTTTCTGTTAGTGTATCATTGGTGAGTGTGTGTTTGTTGCATATGTATATATATGTATACATATATATATGAATGAACACCATGTTCATGACTAAGGTTCTGGGGGCTAGAAGAGGGTATTACCAGAAAAAGGTATTACATCCTCTGGAAATGGAGGTACAGGCCATTGTAGCCTGCTATGGCTTTATGGGTGTTAGAAATTTAACCCAGGTTGTCTAGAACAGTAGCAAACACATTTTATTTTTGTTTTTTAAATCTTTTTTATTAGATATATTCTTTATTTACATTTCAAATGTTGTCCCCTGAAAACCCCTTAACCCATCTACCCTCCCCCTGCTCACCACTCTTAACTAATGAAACATTTCCCAGGCCTATCTCAACATTTTGTCTTCTGGTGTATCTTTTCATGTGTCTTCATTGCCTTTTGGCATGTACATTTGTAGGAAAAACCTTATCCATGTGTCTGTGGGGATGTGAGAGCGAATGATGACATTTTGAATGCTTGTAGCTATTATTGATTGATTTGCCTTCCTGGCAGTTAGAATGAAATAACCCACATAAGTATTGGACAGTTGAAATCTTAGTTCCCAGTTTATGGTGCTGTTTAAGGTGGTGGTGGGGATTAGGAGGTCTTTGCTGGAAGAAATGTGTTACTGGGAGCTTGATGGAGAATTCCATGGGAAATTACCTAACTCTATTATAGGAACCAAAGGTTTGAATGTCTTAGGTAATTTATCTTAGTTTCTGTTAAAACTGCTTGCTTCATGCAGAAGCTGGAACTAGGCCCCCTACACATTTGTAGCAAATGTGGTTTTCATGTGAGTTCCCTAAAAAGTGGAGTAGAAGCTATCTCTGACTCTGTTCCCTGCTATTGGATAGCCTTCCCTTCCCTGGACTGCCTGGCTGGGCTTGAGCAGGAGAGGATGTGCTTAGTCATGCTGGGACTAGATGTCCCAGGGTGGGGTGTTACCCAGTGGGGAGTTCCCCCTTCATTGAAGAGAAAGGGAAGAAGCAGTGGGGGAGGGATTTTATGGGTAGAACTGGGAGGAGAGGAGGAAGAGGGAGTGATTGGGATGTAGTTAAAAAAGACAGGGCATTAAGTGAGGTGGCCATCTCACTGTCACAACTCTCACCCATAATTGTTCCTGTCTGAATTACAGGGATGGAAATGGAGAAGAGCCCGAGGAAAAGAAGGCCCAGTGACAGGACCAAAGTGGGATCCAGCTCAAGGGGAGGTCCCAAGACCTGACATTATTACAGAGGTTATGGAGAGCTCACAAAAAGGGACCTAGCATGACCGCACTCCAGAAGACCCAACAAGCAGCTGAAAGAGTCAGATGCAGATATTTGTACCCAACCAATGGACAGAAGATGCTGACCTCTGTGGCTGAATTAGGGAAAAGCTGGAAGAAGCTGAGGAGGTGGGTGACATTATAGGAGAACCAGCAGTCTATTAACATGGACCCCCAAGATCTCTCAAACTCTGGGCCACCAACCAGGCAGCATACACCAGCTGATATGAGGCCCCCAAGACATAAACCGCAGAGGACTGCTGGGTCTGGGTTCAGTAAGATAAGATGTACCTAACCCTCAAAGAGACTGCATGCCCCAGGGAGCTCCGAGGTCTGGTAGGTGGACGGTGGGGTGGGGGGTGGGGGTGGGACATCCTTATGGAGACAGGGGGCCAAGAGGAGATATGGGATATGGAACAGTTAGAGGGTGGACCAGGAGGGGAATAAAATCTGGACTTTAAAATAAAGAAACAAATTAAATTAAAAAAATATTGGCAAAAAACCCCAAAAAACAAAAAACAAAAACAAAAATAAAAACCTGCTTTCTTCAAAGTGCTTACTTCTGCAAAGTCCTCCTACCACTACCAAGAAAGATGCCAGGGCATGTTTTCTGTCTTTGAACACCCCATGTTCTGGACACTTGGGACCTCACCTAGAATCTGGAAAACTTGGGTGTGTCACCGGCCAGCTGGAATAAAGTCTTTCAATTGGCTGTAAACTATGCCTGAGCAGTTATCTCTGCTGAGTTCCCTTCAACATCTATCAGTTGCTTTGGTCATGATGTTTTATCACAGCAATAACAAACTAACTAAAACAATGTTTTTATCTCTGAATACAGAAATTACCTTGGTTTAGATGTGACTGTAATCTTTTATTTTCCTAATTGCTAAAAAATGGCAAAGGATACTTACTCTCTTACTCTCTTACCCCCCTCTGTCTCTCTCTCTGTCTCTGTCTCTGTCTCTGTCTCTGTCTCTGTCTCTCTCTCTCTCTCTCTCTCTCTCTCTCTCTCTCTCTCTGATCTCATGGCTGATGTGATTTAAGAACTTGCCATTCAAAGTGAAGTCTGCAAAGATAGATGCCAACTCATAGAAATCACCAAAGAACCCACTGCAAATAAAGTGAGAAGGTCATCTGTACCTAATGAGTCACAATGTGCATTTCAATAAGATCAGTGCATGATTTGTTTCTAAATCAATATTTTAGAAACACTTTTTGAGTAGGAGATACTGTTTTTATGCCTAATGGTATAACTTCCTGCATATTAATGGTATGTTTTGGTAAAGTGAACATGTACCTTGAATTGAAATACTTAAAAAAAAAATCATTTATCTTCTACTTATAAGCAATGTGACCTTGGCCATTTTGTTTCCTCTTCTGCAGGAGAGAGAGCAATTATACCTGCTTTCTATGTATATGAATCTCTTCTATCTGGAAGGTGTTAGATGTGCCATGAACCCCCATTTCCTTTCTCTACTCTTAGTTTCCTCAATTATAGTGTAAGGAAAGTCATTTGTCTTCTACAGTGTAACCATGAGGACTTTCACTGTGTAAATGCTTTGCAAATCACTACCATTATATAAATGTAAGGTGGTATCACAACCAGTTCTGAAAACCGTATTGATAGCTGTTGAACAAAATTACAAACAATTTTGCAAACAAACAAAATTACAAGGAATGTAACACAAGTGGCTTTACAACCTAACTTTTGGATTGATGATCATGAGGAGTGAAGACAATACTACAAATATATGAACTCATGGGTTTTCAGAAAATTCAGTGTAGAAACGAAATGTTGTTACCTTCTCACTTGTTAGTTAGGACAGTTACTGCTGGTAATTACATTGATTTAACTTGACTTGAGTTAGCTTTTATATTTTGGCAAAAGTCAGTGGATATAGGATACAGAGAAAATGATGCCGCTTCTAGGAAGTGCTGGAAAATTGTAGAGGCTGGTGAGAATGAGATGAAATAGCAATCAGAGCTTCTAGCAGCTAGTAATGATAATAATAATAATAATAATAATAATAATAATAATAATAAGCAACAACAACAACAACAACAATAATAATACCAAAAAAAACCTCTTGAGATATTTATATATAATTGGTATCAGTATGGAATTTCCCAGCCATCTTCCTCTATCACCAAGGCAACGTGGACAGTTCTCTTTGTCTTTGTAAACACCACCTTCTCACATTGCCATTAATTGTGAACTGGTAATTACGGTTGTGAACTTTTAAAAATATTAATGTGCTTGGTTATTTATTTCCTGTGACTGTGCATGGATGTGCATGTGTTACAGCATGCTTGGGGAAGTCAGAAGACCACTGGTGGGAGTCAATACTCCCAGCTAGCATGTGGTTTCCAGGACTAAATTGAAGTTGAATTGTCAAGCTTGGTAGCAAGCACCCTGGACCATTTCATTGTACCTGGTGACAAATTGTTGTGTTTGGTAATTATTATACACCAAGCATCATGTTACTTTCTACACATAAAGTGATTTTCATCAATCCTCAGTAAAAGAATAAAAGTGTTATTGCCATCTGTGTTTTTAGAAATTGATGTGTATGTATATTTGCATCAATATATGCTTGTACACTATGAATGTTCAAGTGCTTATGGAAACCAGAAGGAGGGTGTTGGTTCTGGGACAGGGAGTTACATGCAGGTGTGAACTGCCTCATGTGAGTGCTGGATCACAAACTCTGTTTGTAAGAGCTACACATTTTCTTAGCTGTTGAGCTATCTTTCCAGGCCCATTACTAATTTATAGATTTGAAAACTTAGACAGCCTGAAAGTCTTTATCATGCTTCAACATGGTTAGGTCTGGACTCAAAATCAGATCTTCTAAATTTCAGATCATACACCCATCAGTTCTGTTTCCTGGAATCCTGATTTCCCAGTTTTATGGTGTCCATCTACTTCATTGTGCTTCAGAATTTCTCTATAAAAGATTGTTTTTCCCATGCGTACCCTCAACCTGAACAACTTTCTTTCTTATGGAGTTCATTTAGTGTAACTTGTTTCATCTCTGTGGTGTCAGTGCCGATGCAGCTTTGTATGTGAGACAAATACTTGACTTGTGAAATGTATTATGCCCACTTGCACTGTGTGTTTAATAAGTAGGTAAGGGAAAGGAAGCAATGGATTTGAGTGAAGTGCCAGCAAATGTGGAAAAAAAATCAATGCAATTTCCAAAAATAACAGCCTTTAAAATGAACATAATAGAGGTGTGTACCAGTGCTACACTTATTTCCTGTTCTTTCCTGGTGGTCCCATTCAAATTTGGAGACTTTTGTAGTCATAAAGCCTGAATCATAGGTTCTCCCTGCCCCTAGGTGTCTGTTGATGCCCTTCCCTGTGTGAATTCTACACGCTAGTCTATTGATTACTGGTTGTGGGCTGTGTGCCGAGCACTGTGTGCTGCGCTTGGTCTTTGTGATTGCTGCCTTTACTGCTGCACTGCAGGTGGTGAGATTAGAGTAGGACATTAATCTCTCCAGGAGTAGTCCTTTATAGACATTTAATGTGCTGGGCGAAGCGCTTGCCAGCTTCCTTTGGTTGTTTTGTCGACCAAATTTGGACAACCACTGCTCAGGCTGCTTTTTCTCTGGTAGGGTCAAGGATTGCTGCATTTTCAGGTAGTTTAGCTTCCCTTGGTGTGAACTCATGCCCCTTTCTTCTTTTGCAGAATTTTCTGAATTAAAACTTAATCAGCAGTTAGTTGAACTCACCTCAGAAGCGGTTCTGAGATGACTATATTAGAATCATCCAGAAATTATTCATGTCATCTCAAATGTAAGGAATTGGAATACAAAAAACACTGTGCTTTGGAATTGTATTCTGATCCAATGACTTTAGAGAAGCCTCCTTGCTTTAATTGTTTTCCTTCCTCCATTCCAGGCAGGCACTTGAGTCCTCTTTGATCTTATTGTTTCCTACTTCCAGAGCAGTTTAGTGTCTCCAGGAGATGCTTGAGAGGATCTTTTATGTGCCCAGGAGTTAACTGCTAGCCATTTAAGAGAAATACTCTGAAGCTATCAAGGTAATTAAAGCAAATGTATATCACCCATGCCCTGAGGAGTGCAAGGGCAGTTAAGAGGAAAATGGGTGGACAGTGCCTCCCTATGCACAGGATGGCCCTATAAGTAGATTTGAATGCCAGCCTATAACCCATTCGCTAACAGCAAGTCCCTCATTTCAACCTCAGGTGCATGGGCTTATTGGTAGGGTGCTTTCCTCCATCCCAGTTCATCAGGTCCACTGAACTGTGGAGACATGTAAAGCTCCAAAATAACCTTAAAAACACCTGGCAGAGCTGGGAAAGGAAAATTTATTTCAGTTTTCAATTGTAATGGGTGAAGGGTGCTTGTAAACAGTTATGGTGGGATATGGTGAGATACAGATAATTTAGAATATACTCAGGCTTCTAAGGTCATGTGCAAAGCATGCCTAATAAGATTGGGAAAAATAATAATCATATAAGGTAAGGGACAAGTTTTAAGCTTTGGAAGCGCCCCACAGAAATTGAATGCAGTTTCATACAGTTAAAAAAAATTGCTATTCACTTTCATTTGACATTACATGGCCTTCAAAATATCTAGTGGAGGATACACCAATAGAAGTCCACATATTGATTGTATTAAAAGCCTCTGAGAAACAGCTGATGCAAGGAATCACTTTATGTCCTGGAACCATATTATTTAGTTCAAACTGGAATCATTTTGAGAATGGAAAGGGGTACTATCAGTCAAGCTGGGGCAACAGATATACAAGTAACATTTTCACCTTTGATACTGTTGTCTCTTTTTGAAGTGTAGTCTGTATTTTGGGATGCAGGAAAACAAACTGATTTGTGGAGAAGATAAAGAGAAAATTGGTATTTATTTTTGTTGTTATTGTTGTGAACGATGAGGTAAGCTTTCTTCTTCTTCTTTTTTTTTAAATCAAATGTGAATACTGAGAATATGATGCCAGGTGACTGTATGACCCATCCACCATGGCAACAGTCAGTGTTTTTAGCAGATAACAGCCAAGTGAAAGGTTATGCATATTACTCTGTTTGAGACCATCTGCTGAGCAGTTTCATTACAAAAAATAAGCTTGGAATGCATATGGGCCATTTAAGCTCAAGTTTGGCATCAGGATTTGAGGAAATTGAAGCCAAATTGATCTCAGAGAGTTGTCTTGCCTTTTTATTTCATTTGCTATTATGTTTCAAACACCTTCTAGCACTTTTACACTTGTTCTATTCAATATGCATAAGAACTCATTCACATACATGCATGCATGTACATATGTACATCGTTTAAAGTCTAATTGCCAAACTCAACCAGAGGGTTATTTAAATATCTAAAGAAAAGAGAGTGTTGCCCAGTGTTGGAGTTCCAACATAGGGAACTGGTTCCCCCATCCACTCTGCTACAGTCAACCAGTTTCTTATGGGAAGAACTGAAATTTGCAAGGTGAAGTTTACAGAGGCACTAGATACAAAGCTTCTTTCCAATCAGAACTTTCCTTATGCTTCAGTGCTTTACAATGTGTATTTACTGTAGACTGGTTCAACAACTTTTAGGTAGGAATGATTGTATCATGTAAATAGCAACTTGAAAAAGCCCCAGTGACACACTGTGAAACTCTTCTGTGGCTTCTGTGCTTTGACTGCCATGGCTCTTTGTAGATGTGAATGTTGTCCAAGATTTAGCTACTTTATGTGAAAGAACAAGTTCAGAAGTTGGTAGTGAGTTTTCAGGTGTTGGCGTGTAAGGAGTATTTAAAATTGAGTTCCTTTCTCCAGGGGTAGGCTGGCCAAGGACATGAACTGGGGTTTTCCTGCCATTTTGTAACACCTGATTATCTCCCTTTCTTTCCCATGCCCTCTTTCCAGGGAACAGTTGAAATTTTATTGTTGATTGGGTTATTGTATTCTGTTGTTTTGTTTAAAAACCCTGGTTCAGTCAGCATTGTGTGTACTTGGAAATGTGCAAGGTATGCCTCTGTACCATAATACTTTTGAGTTTGAAGACATTAAAAAGCTCATTTTAGCTTATCTAACGCCTGTGATGAGATTTCTTATAGTTGAGAAACTTCCCCTGTTAGACTCAGATTTGGCTTTGGGCTTGGAACAAGATGGGTTCTTTGAGTTAAGTTAATGCCAAGAAAAGTTTCTCTCCATGAACTCTTAAATTACTCCGAGGGCTCTCTTCTGGCCATTTTTCCCATAGCTGGTCATACTTTCCTGTTGGAGTTTTGATCAAAGCGTGGCTTCTCCTTGTTTGCATTTCTATTCCATAACCATCATTAGAAGTTTCTCTCTCTCTTCAAACTAGATTAAACAAAGGCTGGATAAGCACTAGTATCTACATCCTAAATCCACAGTGACATTCTTTTTTTTTTTAGTAGATATTTTCTTTTTTTCCATTTCAAATGTTACCCCTTTCCTGTTTTTCCCTCTGAAAACCCCCTATTCCATCACCCATCCCCCTGCTTACCAACCCACCCACTCCCACTTACCTGTCCTAGCCTCCCCTATACTGGGGCATCTAGCCTTCTTAGGACAAAGGGACTCTCCTCTCTTTGACAACCAACAAGGCCATCCTCTGCTACATATGCAGCTGGAGTCATGGGTCCCTCCATGGGTCCCTCTTTGGTTGGTGGTTTAATCCCTGCGACCTGGTGGTTCATATTGTTGTTCCTCTATGGATCTGTAAGCTCAGTCTGATGGTTTCTCAGAAAATTGGACATAGTACTACCTGAGGACCCAACTATGCTACTCTTGGGCATATACCCAGAAGATGCTCCAACAGATAATAAGGACACATGCTCTACTATGTTCATAGAAGCCTTATTTATAATATCCAGAAGCTGGAAAGAACCCAGATGTCCTTCAACAGGGGAATCTACTCAGCTATTAAAAATAATGAGTTCATGAAATTCTTAGGCAAATGGATGGAACTAGAAAATATCACAAAAGAACACATACAGTATGCGCTCACCAATAAGTGGATATTAGCCCAGAAGCTTGGAATACCCAATACAATTCACAGGTTAACAAGTTCAAGAAGAAGGAAGACCAAAGTATGCATACTCTGGTCTTTCTTAGAAGGGGAAACAAAACAGCCATGGAGGGAGATACAGAGACAAAGTATAGAGCTTAGACTGAAGGAAAGGCCATCCAGAGACTGTCCCACCTGAGGATCCACCCCATATACTATCACCAAACCCAGGCACTATTGTGGATCCCAACAAGTGCTTGCTGACAGGAGCCTGATATAGCTGTCTCTTGAGAGTCACTGCCAGTACCCGACAAATACAGAGGTGGGTGCTCCCAGCCAACCAAGGGACTGAGCACAGCATCCCTAATGGAGAAGTTAGAGAAAGGATCTAAGGAGTTGGAGGAGCTGTCAGTCCCATAGGAGGAACAACAGTATGAACCAACCAGTATCCCCAGACCTCCCAGGGACTAAACAACCAACCAAAGAGTGCACATGGAGGGACCCATGGCTCCAGCTGCATATGTAGCAGAGGATGACCTTGTTGGACATCAAAGGGAGTAGAGGTCCTTGGTCCTGAGAAGGCTAAATGCCCCAGTATAGGGAAATAGAAGCAGGTGAGTTGGAGAGCAGGGGGAAGGGGGGATGGTATAGGGAGTTTTCAAGGGGAAAACCAGAAAGTGGATATCATTTGAAACATAAATAAAGAATCTAATAATAAAAAAGGAAATAGGATGGAAATAGGAGGGTTCACATGTTACAGTTTCTCTATGTCTACAGTCCTGGTAAGGGGCTGGAAGGGCATCATCCCAGGAAGACAGACACATGTTGCTTGGAGTGGTAATTACTTTCCCCATAGATTTATTATTTCTAGTGGTTCCTCTATGCCTCCTCTGTTCAAAACAATAAAATAATTTTTATCAATAAGTACTGTAAAATGTATATAAATCAAATGACATGATAATTAACTGTGTTATTAAGTATACTTGATGCCTAAAAAAAACATGTGATGACTCAACAAGCTGCGTAATCATAAGACCTCACAATTTCTGGCCACTTCTAAAGATGAGCCAGCTTCAAATCTTTCTGGGTATGTTTATTAAGTGATCACTTATGTTGCCACAAAGATGAACAGTGCTGTCATAATCACTGCTTATCATTGCAATCTACTTTTGAACCCATGAATAGATATAACTTTTCCTTAAAGTTTGGCATCTCTGGTTTGCTTGCTTTAGACAATAACACTTGTGTTTGTGTGTGACATGTATGTCTTCAGCATGAGTTTATTTAGTTGTTAAGTCTCTATCCAGCCCTTTCTTCTACCACTAAGGAGACTGTAACATGAGGTGTTTGTGTGGAAGCCTGATAATTAGCCATCACATGCGAAACAACAGCCAGGAAGAGTCACTTGAACCTATCATGCATCCTGTATGTGTGAAAAGAAAATAAGCTGTCACAAGCAAATGAGAACTAGGCATTGTTACTGTCATATAGCTCCTTCTATTTTACCAGAAGCATCAAGGAATGGCTAATTTTGCCTGAATGATATTATGGATGCTGTCTCCTATATTTTCTTTGATCCTAACTGCAGCAATGGTCTTGGCATTTGTGCTTCTGCAGGAGAATAATTTATGCAGGGGCACAGTACAGACAAAAGTAGTTAAGGTTGATTTCAGCAAGGGAGAAATCAAAAGCACAGAATAAATATATCTTCCATAGTAGAGAATGGACTGAGATGACCAATGATATAGCAAAGGTTTGCCTCTAATATCTAGACTTGTGCATCCTTGTTATCTTTTCTATTCCCTTTGTCCACCTATAGAGAAATCTGGGATGTTCTCTTACCAAGAATGGGCAATAGCTTTCTGAGAAGTAGTCCTTGCCACAATTCAACTGTTACAATTAAATGAAATGAAAATTTTTATTTAAATACATTCATATCATGTCTAATACTATATAAAGAATCTCTTGTGTATCACATAGAGTCATCACCTATCAGTAAAAGGCTAGTGGCCAATTAGCTGACACAGGAAATAGGAGGTGGGTGTTCTAGTAAAGAGAGGAACTCTGGGATAGAGTCAGATGCAGAAAGAGATTTCTTCCTGAACTCTGATTCATGAAACTAAGAAAACCAGCGCTATGGAACTCATGGAATAGAATAAATGGGTTAATTAAGTTACTAGCTAGTCAAGGAACAATCTAAAGCTTGTAGCCTAGTTATTTACTCATAAATAATAAATCTCAGAGTCGTTATTTTGGGAGCTGGAGTGTGGGTGGAAAACCCATATCACTTTATAGTAGTATGCAAGAAAAGCTTTTTCAGATTAATGAACTATGAGATAGTCTTGTAGTAAGAACTGTAACTGCACTAGAGCGGGTTAATCATTGGATTAATTTTGGTATCCACCAAGTTTGTAATACTGAAGGAATGGCATCAATAACATGGTAGGGTAATAACCTTTGTGCCCTCTCTAAGATTACTCTTTTACAATAGGAAGAAAGAACATTGGAGTTTTCATCCAACAGTCTAGAAAGTTACTCAGATAAAATAATTGGTGACTCTCAGCAGTTAGGATGGAACTGCAAGAGTAAGGGAAGATGTACAGCCTTGAGGCTTCTAAGGAAATACATAGAATTTGTACAAAACATGGCTGACTTTTAGTGTGATTCTCTGGACAAAAACACTAAAAGGTTTACAGTGGTCTGTGTGGGATTATATGTTTAGAAGATAGTATACAAACACAAACTTGAGACATTTTTCCCAAGAGGGAAGGAGACCCGCAGGGCCAAATACTGTCACAAATGTTTGAAAACATCCCAGAAATGTTAATAATTATACTTATGCTGTGAATGAACATATGCCAATATGTATACAGGTCAGTTATGGTAACTAACTTCTCTATGTATTTGTCATTAATTTTGTACACAATAGTCATCACTCTAGCCAAAATTTTGAATTTCTAGTTTATTGAGAGGTTCTGCTTCAAATGTAAGTTAGAAAGTGATATAACATCATACCTGATTTTGATCTTTGGCCTCCATTTATGTATGATCACATAGGAGAGTACACACACACACACACACACACACACACACACACACACATGCTTAAGTGTACACTGTCCTTCACAAAAATAGATCTAGCCAAAACCATCAATTAGAAAATAATAGAGTTGAACAATACTGAAGACCCTTAAATCAAACAGGAATAAAATCCATATTCTACTTAATCATACATAAAGTATTCTCCAGAATAGTTCACAAGGTTAAGATGATTGCAATGATATTAGATAAGCCAGGATGTACAACCATATTGAAAAACAATTTAGCAGTTTCTCAGAAAATTAGGAATAGTTCTATCTCAAGACCCAGCTATAACACTCCTGGGCATAGTTCCACTATACCACAAAGACACTTACTGAACTCTGTTCATAGCATTTTTATTCATAATAGCCAGAAAGTAGAAACAACCTACATGTCTATCAACCAAAGAATGGATAAAGAAAATATGGTACATTTACATAGCATAATATTACTCAGGTATTAAAAACAATAACATACAAAATTTCCAGGCAAATGTATGGAACTAGAAAAGATTATCCTGAGTGAGCTAACCCAGACACAGAAAGACAATCATGGTGTGTACTTATATATAAGTGGATATTAGTCATGAAGCAAAGGATAACCATCCTTCAATCTATAGATCCAAAGGAGCTAAGTAACAAGTATGACCCAAGGGAGAAACTTGAATGTCACTGAGAAGGGGAAATAGAATAGGCATAGAATAGACCTCAGGAGTAGATGGAGGAAGGGGACTGGGTGGGGAGGAGAATAGGAGGAATCCAATCCCGGGAAGACTGAGGGAGAGAGTATTAGGAGAGAAAACTGGAATTGATAGGGTAGGGACAGCATCTCTGGGATGAGCTAGAAACCCATGACTATAGAAACTACCAGGAATCTATGATGGTGAACCTAGCTAAGTCTCCTAGCAATGAGAGGGATACAGAACCTGAAATGGCTATTTCCTGTAACAAGGCAGAACTTCCAATGGAGGGATAGGGGGATACAAACTTAGCCACAAAAGCTTTGACCCACAATTTATCCCTGCCTACAAATGTGCGAGGATAAAGATAGAGCAGAAACTGAGGGAATGGTCAACCAATGAAATGGCCCAACTTGAGAACCAAGCCATGAGAAAGAACCCACCCCTGACACTATTAATGATATTCTGCTATACTTTCAGGCCATAGCCTAGCATAACTGTTATCTAAGAGGTTTCACTCAGTAATTGATGGTACAGATGCAGAGACCCACAGCCAAATATTAAGTGGAGTTTAGGGAATCCTGAAGAAGAGGGGTAGGAAGGATTGTAGAAGCTAGACACCATAAGCAAACATAAAGAATCAACTAATCTGGGTTCATAGTGTCCCATAGAGAAACAAAACCTCACCAACATTTAGAATTTGAACTTTTACCCCACCTTTAAACATCTACTGGTCAAAAGAAAAAATGAATATATACCCTGAGCCAAATTAATAAACAAAGTTTCAGTGTTTATGGGATAGAGCAAAGGCAGTATTGACACCAAATCTTATTAGGACATGACATCAACAAAGAAACACCTTAATTAAACAACCAACTTCATCTATGAAGAAACTAGAAAAAGAAGAAAATGTATTCCAAAGCTAGCATAACAAAGAAAATAATGGATATTAGTGCAGAAGTAAATTAAAAAAAACACCAGAAAATCAATAGAAAAATCAATAAAATAAAAAATGGCAAATGTAATTGAAACATAATTGGTGAATATGCAAATTATTGAAAATATGGGGGGGGGGACTTAGCACAGTGGTAGACCATAGACCACTTGCCTTGGGGATCCATCCCATATATAGTTACCAAACCCAGACACTATTGCAGATGCCAACAAGAGCTTGCTGACAGGAGCCTGATATACCTGTCTCCTGAGAGGCTTTGCCAGTGCCTGACAAATACAGAAGTGGATGCTCTCAGCCAACCATTGGACTGAGCACAAGGTCCCCAATGGAAGAGCTATAGAGAAAGGTCCCAGGGAGCTGAAGGGGTTTGCAGCGCCGTAGGATGGACAACAGTATGAACCAACCAGTACTTCCAGAGCTTCGAGGGACTTAAACTACCAACCAAAGAATACACATGGAGGAACCCATGGCTCCAGCTGCATGTGTAGCAGAGGATGGCCTTGTTGGACATCAAAGGGAGGAGAGGCCCCTTGGTCCTGTGAAGGCTAGATGCCCCAGTGTAGGGGAGTACCAGGACTGGGAAGCAGGAGTGGGTGGGTTGGTGAACAGTGCATGTGGGTGGGGGGCATAGGGGGTTTTCAGAGGGGAAATTATGTAAAGGGATAGCATTTGAAATGTAAATGAAGATAATAACCAATTTAAAAAAGAAAAGAACAAAAGTGGAGTAGGAAAAAGACAGAAAGGACTGAAATTAGCAAGAGAGGAAAAGAAGATGCAACATACTGGACTATGTGTGAGACAATGAGAAAAATATGCCATCAAATTGGACCACTACTAACATGGATAAATTTCTAGTCACACACAACCAAACAACAACATCAACAAATATGGACAAAAACATCAAGAAAAAATGAGTAATAACATATAATTAGTAACAACCTCTAACAAAAATTCCTAAGGCCAGATGACTTTAGTTGTAAATTATACCTGAAAGAAAAGTTAATGCCATTTTTTCTGAATTTATGTTAAATACTTGATCTGAGAGAACTCTCCCAAATTCATTTTGAGACATCTTTTACTTGGGACCCAAGCCAGATGACGAAATTACACAAAAAGGAAATTACAGGTAAATTAACCCCATGATAATACCTCTAAAATTCTTCAGCAAACTACTTTCAAGAACACATTGACAGGATTATGCACCATGATCAATTGAGATTTATCTTAGAAGTATTGGAAGAGTTTGATGCATGCCCACCAATCGATATACTATGTCATTAAGAGAATGAAGAATAAAATTGTATGACCATTCCAGTAGATTCAGAAAAAGTATTTGATAAAAATCCTACCCTCATTACAAAATCAGTAGAAAAAAAATCCACAGAGAAGGAATTTAATCTCTATATAATAAAGGCCACAGTTGAGAAGTCAGCAACTAATGTCATACAAAAAATGTTGATAGCTGTTTAACTAAGATAAACTTGGGGTTATTAAAGATTGTCATTCTGTCAGCTTTTGTTCAGCATAGGGGAAAAAACAGAACTAAGAAAGACTTGGAATTATCTCTTTTTGCTGACATGACTTTATATAGTGAAGAAATAAATAAAATCTGTTAGAACTGATAAAGTTAGTAATATTTTGGGATGCAAGTAAGCACCTAAAATTAGTTGCTTTTTTAAATAGTAGCAATAAACTTTTGTAAAATAAATATTTTTAAGTCCAGTTAATAATAGCTACTTAAATGATAAGAGGGATATACAGGACCTTAGATGAACATCTAGAACACTTTGTCCAAGTCTTCACTGAAGAGGTGAAAGAATTTAAGAGCTCGAAGACTGACAGGACTGCTGTGAAAAGCTTTCTCCTGGATATGACTTTGCTGTTGCACCCATGAACTCATAGAAAGATGTGGTTCCTTTAACAAGGTCTTCACAAGATTGCACTCTCCAACATTCTATCATGGTTGGGAAAGGCGCTCATGAGGCTCCCATCCTTCCCTGAGAAGCTATATGTAATTAATGGTTGCTAGGGGTGAAGTCATCACATTCTTCAGTGGGGTAGCCACTAGTCAGTTGCCCTTGCTCAACAAAATAACCCTCCACTCATGCTCATTCAAACAACCCTAATAAAATACAGTAGGTCCCCTCCCAAAAATGAAAGTAAAAAGATTACTGATGAGAATAATACAGTGAAAGGGGAAATAGGTAAAACATAATAAGGGGGTATGATAAAAAGTAATGTAAAATTATGAAATTATAAAAAGAAATAAATTTATAAAATGAGTAAACAAGAAATATATCTTAACTGAAAACTTTAAAACTTGAATATAAAAGTTATAAAAGTATATATAAATGAAAATAGCTGATATTCATAGATTGACAGATGATGTTAAAATGTCTATAGTACACAGGGTATTATATATATTTACTGCATAGCTACGAAAATGTCACTGTTATTTCCCATAGAAGTGAAAATGAAACCTAAGAAGTAATATGAAACCATAGAGGACACAAAATAATGAATGTGACCTTTTGGTTTCAGAGTACTTTAATGTGACACCTTGTTAAGTATATAACTTGTCAACTCAAATTTTCTTATAAGATTTTCACTGAAATTTTTTAAAGTATTCACATTTATAAGCATTTATGCTGCCACTTAAATAACTACAAACCTTATATTCAGTATTAAATTTATCCAAGGAGCAATATTTAAATATTTTAAACATAATGTATTAACTAAAATCATATATTTTTAATGAAAATTTTAAATTATTTTTGAGAATTTCATACATAGCTACTATAGCTATGTCATTTCTATCCCTAATTCTCCATATCCTGCTGTGTCCCTCTTTTCTTTCTCAAATTTCTGAACGTGTCTTCTTTAGTTACTACTTTTATGTTTATATCTATATATAGTACAGTTATACACACATATATAAGTAAAATTTCCTGAGTTAATTTAGTGTTGTTCATATGTATATATATTTAGGGCTCACTTCTTGGGACTTGATAAACTGAATCTCCCTTTCTTACCAGCCATTAACAATTGTCTGTAGATGTTCATTTAAGAAGGAGGCCTTGGGTGGTCTTTGTGATGGTCTTGTTTAAGTGATTATTGATTGTTGCTATTTCATGTATTCAGTTTCCCTATAGAAGACACTATCTCATAGCAGGTATTCTGTTACTCATTCTCTTACCAACTTTCTGCCCTTTCTTCTTAATGTTGATATTCCCTGAGTCTTAGGTGTAGGAATTGTATTGTATCCATTGCTGCTGGATCTCTTGAACAGTTGATCGTGTGTGTGTGTGTGTGTGTGTGTGTGTGTGTGTATACCAGTTGTGGTTTTTGTAATGGTATCCATCTGCTACAAAAAAGAAGTTTCTTTGATGAGAAATGAAAGACATTTATCTATTTATCTATGAGCATGAATATGTAAAATATAGCTAGAAAGAATATTGGTTCAGGAAAGGGGCAATGGTTGGTTCCCCTCTAGGGTTCATGAACTCAGAAGCAAAAGATAATTGTCCAACTTTACAATACTAAACACAGATTCTGTCCTATGAAAGTGAGTCCTAAGTCCAAGTGGACAACTGTTGCTTACTGCCAAAGTATAAATGCCACTATTGAACCTTTTAGGCTTTCTTGCCATATTCATCACTTCTGTAGTTTCCAGGAACTCAAGAAGTTAGACTCCAGAGAGCCAAATTACCGTACTCAAAATGGGGTACAGAGTTAAACAAAGAATTTTCACTTGAGGAATATCAAATGGCTGAGAAGTACCTAAAGAAATGTTTAACATCCTTAGTCATCAGGGAAATGCAAATCAAAACAACCTTGAAAAGAAAACCTCACACTAGTCAAAATGGCTAAAATAAAAATCTCAGGAGACAGTAGGTGCTGGATAGAATGTGGAGAAAGAGGAACACTCCTCCACTGTTGGTGGGATTGCAAGCTGGAACAACCACTCTGAAAATCATTCTGGTGTTTCCTCAGAAAACTGGGCATGATACTACAGGAGGACCCTGCTATACCACTCCTGGGCATATACTCAGAGGATTCCCCAGCATGTAATAAGCATACATTATCCACTATGTTTGTAGCAGCCCTATTTATAATAGCCAGGTGCAGAAAAGAACCCTGATGTCCCACAACAGAGGAATGGACACAGAAACTGTGATACATTTATACAACGGAGTACTACTCAGCTATTAAAAACAATGAATTCATGAAATTCTTAGGCAAATGGAAAATATCCTGAGCAAGGTGACCCAATCACAAAAGAACACACATGGTATGCATTCACTGATAAGTGGATATTAGCCCAGAAGCTTGGATTGCCCAAGACTCAATTCACATATCAAATGATGCCCAAGGAGAAGGAAGAACAAAGTATGGATACTCTGGTCCTTCTTAGAAGGAGGAACAAAATACCCACAGAAGGAGATATAGAGACAAAGTGTGGAACAGAGACTGAGGGAAAGACCATCCAGAGACTACTACCCCACCTAGTAATCCATCCCATATACAGTTACAAAACCCAGACACTATTATAGATTCCCACAAGTACTTGTTGACTGGAGTCGGACAGAGCTGTCACCTGGAAGGCTCTGCCAGTGAATGACAAATACAGAGGGGGGCACTCTCAGCCAGCCATTGAACTGAGCACAGGGTCCCCAATGGGGGAGCTAGAGAAAGGACCCAAGGAGCTGAAGGGGTTTGCAGTGCCATAGGAGGAACAACAATATGAACCAACCAGTACTCCCAGAGCTCCCAGGGACAAAGACATCAACCAGATAGTAGACATGGTATTACCCATGGGTCCGGAATCATAGGCAGCAGAGGATGGCCTTGATGGACATCAAAGGGAGGAGAGGACCCTAGTCTTGGAAAGGCTTGATGCAGCAGTGTAGGGGAATACCAGGACAGGGAAGTTAGAGGGTTTTTTTGGGGGGGGGATCAGGAGAAGCAGAGATGGCTTATGGGACTTTCGGGGAGAGGGGGGAATCAGGAAAGGGGAAATCATTTGAAATGTAGATAATGAATATAGCTAGTAAAAAAATAAAAATAAAAATAAGATTTAGATGTGCAATCTTAAAACATAATTGTCCTAGAAGACAATCTAGATAAAGTTTATTCTTAAAATGTTTGTAATTGAAATAGAATTATATGTTTATTCCCTCACTTCCCTTCCTCTAAACCCTACCCACTACCCAGTCTTCACTCTGTAGTTGAGAATAGAAGAAAGATTTTTATGTCCAATTCCACAGTAAGTTGACAAAGTTAGCAATATTGAGTAATACATTTCAAAAGGCAGGAGAAAATATTTTTAAAAGATTTCTTCATGTGAGATAATAAATGATTGAGGACAGGTTTATTCAAATTAAACCATTATGCTATGTGTTCCTCTGTACTGGAGGCTTTCCATGGAGATCACTGGCCTGTCCTGGTGGGATGGTTCAGGCAAAGGGGAGAGAGAACTCACAGGAAGGGGGAGTCTTTTCTCTGCTTCCACTGCTGCAGTTGGCTCCACGTCTGTCTCAGATGTCCCCTCATTGCTCCATGCCACCTGGAGATGAGAGGGCAACTAGCCAGGGAGGAGTGCAGGGGAGCTTCAGGTGGCAATTCAGGCCAGCAGACCTCTTCCCACATGTTGCAACTCTTATGACAGAAACTCTCAGATGATGGAGTAGTTCTCACACACCTTTAATCCTTCTGGATAGAGTTCTTATATACACTTTTGAGGTGGGTCAGGGTCTAACAAGAGGTACTTCTCATTGGCTTGGTCTGAGAGCTTGGGGAAATCTTATTTGCATGTGGGAGGGCTTGGTGCTGCTCCTCCCTGACTGATGGCCCCAGACCTCTCTGTAGGGATGGGGTACTGTAGGAGACTGTAGCTGTGACAGGAGCCAGGGGCCCAAGGGGAGTGGCCAAACACCTGCCATTCCTTACCTGCTGCATCTCTGGGGTTTTAAGCTTGAGGTCCACCAGGGACCAGGTTGCCTATGCACCACTCACTGCCCCACAATGCTACATATATATGTGCCAAAACATTGCATGTTACCCTAATAATATGTATAATTATATTCAGTGACTTTTTATTAATCAATTTTTTTTTTTTTGGTTTTTCGAGACAGGGTTTCTCTGTGCAGCCCTGGCTGTCCTGGAACTCACTCTGTAGACCAGGCTGGCCTCGAACTCAGAAATCCGCCTGCCTCTGCCTCCCAAGTGCTGGGATTAAAGGTGTGCGCCACCACCGCCCGGCATTAATCAAATTTTTAATCAATTAAAAAATAAAAATACAAATACTTATATAAGATATCTTTAACAATGAAACTCAAAGAAGCAGAAAATACAATAGTGGTTGCCAAAGCCTGGCAGATGGGGTAATGAGATTTTTTTTTCTTCAGTATTTGTAGTACTTCAGTTATTCCTGGTAAAGAGGTTCTAGAGATCTGCTGGAAAACATAAAGTATACAGTTAACAAATACTATTTGTACTTGCAAATTTGATAAGAGGGTGAATGGCACACTAAATGCTTTTAATCACACTTACAAAAATATAGGGGCAAAAAGAAAAGGCTTAACTCATAGCTCAGGGATAAAATGCACACAGGAGGACCTCCTTACAATGCTGAGCATATAATAATGATAATAATAATAATAATCTATAATAATATGAAATGAAAGGTAAAATGATATTCATGGTATAAAATTTTAAATATTAAATTATAAACTACATTACAACATTGTGTGGATGAATGTTACGTGTAATGCTTTGTGCTTGGAACTTGCTAGTTTCACTCTCAATATTATTAGTGTATAGGTAAGAATAACATAAACCTGTGTGTTTATTCATAACATGAGATATGAATACAATATGTTGGGTAGTTGCTACCTACATGTCACCATTTTATGACTATGCTAAGAAGAGGATTTCTATTTACTACTTGTTATATTTCCTATCTTCGCACTATTACAGATTCATTTGCTAGTTTCCTATGAAAAGGTTACATAGTATTTAGTTAGAGCAGGATACTTACAATCAGCATCAACCAAGACTTTGCCAACAATGAGGCTCCACAGGATTGGAGTCAGTCCATGTTCTAGGAATACATGGCAGAGCCAATGACAAATATTGCTAATTCCAGAGTGCCAATGTCTCTGAGTATCAGAGCTAGTTATATTGATATTTCTCATTCACTATTACCCTGAGAGCCCAAAGGAAAGTTCTTATCCAGACATTCCTCCAGGTCTCATTTGCTAATATTTTTAAAATAATCACTATAGATATTTTATACCCTTTTAATAATAGATTCCAAATACAGCATTACAAAAAACCCTCCTCCTTTATATTCTAATAATATAAACAAATAAATCATAGAAAGTAATGAGTCAATAAATATATTACAGGTTTTCTAGGAATGGAGCAAAAGCCATTAGATCACCACATCCTGTGGTGAGCCATTCCTATTCCACAGGCTTCATTCAGAACCACAAGCCACTAGCAGAAGGTAAATTAATGTTAAAATGAAACTTTGAAAATTCTTGGAACAAAATACATCTGGTGTCCTCTTTAGAATTAAATGTTTCTAGAAGACAAATGTTATCATTTTAAGCATGCAAATGTGTACTATATCATCCACTAGAACACAGTATTCACCTCCCTCTCAAATGCTTCAGTATTCACTGTAACAACTTTCCACAATCTGTACATATCCACATATAAGAAAAGTATTTGTTTTGGCATTTGGGATAGTTCATCAGAGAAAAGCAGCATAGAAATGTTGACCTGAATTATTTATAGAAGGTAAATACCAGCACATCACATTAGATGGATCCAAACCCAGAGATGTATAAGCCACTAGCCATTCAGTTTGTTAGTGTACATTGGTAAGTTCAGAGAACTGAAGATATTTTCTTTTTATTTAAAAAAATTATTATTTGATGATTTCAGCATATATGTAATGTTTATTTTTTTGTACCATCTTTACCCTCTATACTTCTGAACACTTCCTTTGGAAACACTTTCTTTCCAACAAGCCCTCATCTTTCATACCCTTCTTGTAACCTAGGTAATTAGATTCATTTACTGAACTCAACTTTGGTCAGGGGCACTTTCCTTTGCAGTGATTGGTAGTTAATATAGATACACATAACTGGTCACAGTGCTGAGAATAAAGGACTGCTGAGTACTCAGTTCTAAATAGGAAATCTTTATCACCTTTCCCTCAAGGCTCATGAAGTATTGTTGGAAAATTAGGCAAAAAAATGTAAAATATACTGGTCACGAGAATGACCAGTATGTTATAATAGCACTGGGAGTGCAACAGTAGTGTGCATTCCTTGTTGGTAAGCAACAGTTGTCTCATTGGACTTACAGTCCCTCGACCTGGTATGGAAATCTACCCAAATATCTGGAGCCAGTGAAGTCATGGATCTTAGAAGAAAACTTACACCTATCGCTTTACTAAACCAGCATAATCTTTGAAGGCATTCTAAATATTTATCTTTATAGCCACACATATGTGTAGTTCTTACTACACATCAAGGAAATTTCTCTGTACAACAGATGGAAACAATTATAACCAACAAACCAAAACCAAAAGCAAACCACAACTGATCAGAATGCAGAGCTGTGGATCCCATTTCCAACTGATACATCTATTGTGTGGCAACACCTGTTCCTTATGCTCAGGGATCATCGCCGAAGAGGGGTCAGAATTACTGTAACATCTAGAGAAACAGGGAGTTTGCTGTGAGATTAGATTCCCTGAAAATGCTAGAGCAGCTGCACCTATAAAGGTTTACCAACATGGTTGCCTAGAAGGGCAACAAAGGCATGCCAAGGTGCTAAAATGCTGAGGGAGAAGAAATTGTCAACTAGCTATCCAACAACAAATGATCAGCCCTGAAAATATACAAGGACAAATAGCATTGCATGGACTGAGTAGGTTGTCCTTTTGTATTTAGGGATACATAAAAACAATGATGAAATTAGTACATGAATTTTAAAGAGAGTAAGGGAGTGGTACATGGGAGGGTTTGGAGTGTAGAAAGAGAAGAGGAAAATGACATAATTGTACTATAATCTCAAAATAAAAATAAATATAACAGAAATATCTTGATTATAAACCTAAAAGTAAATAAAAATTTAAATAGAAACCTAAAAGTAAATAAAATTATTTAACAAGCTAATCAGCAAATATAGTGATAAAATAAAGTGTCTGTGTGTGTCCGTGTGTCCGTGTGTGTGTGTGTGTGTGTGTGTGTGTGTGTGTGTACGAAAGGAGAGAGAGAGAGAGAGAGAGAGAGAGAGAGAGAGAGAGAGAGAGAGCATGGAATGCATAATGAGCTTGATGTTGGAGGTAATATTTCCTTGGGAAGAGGAATCTTTCTGGGAGAGGGAAAATTACAAAATCAAAAGTTATTAAACTGGAGATTAAAAATAAATAACAGTCTTAATGAAGAATACAACAGTCAGAAACACAGAGGAGTACTACAAAATACTGTTTTCTGTATGTGACATGACCTCAGCACTTATAAATTCACCAAAGCTGTGGTTACCGACATATGCTACAACTAGTCAACATCCCAGAGTAGACTGGGGAGGAACTCACGAAGGCCCTTATAGCTGAAGTCTTATTGGCAGCTAACCTCTGTTGGGGTAGTTTTTTTTCCACTAATGGGGGAATGCTTGAACAACAGCACTTAGTGTCAGATTGCAAAACAAATGAGGACTAAATAAAAAGCCATTGATTCAAATGCTTAGCTCTTATAATTTTGGAAAGAGAATTGCCACTCTCTGGGCTTTAAAGGGGACTTAGGTGAATTCAAGGATATTTCCCATAGGCTGGCCAGTGTCTGGCCTAATATTGGAATAAAGCAACGTAGCAAGAACAATTGTGCTCTCATCAGCTTGGCATTGGGCATGGTCCTTTGCAGAGTTCGGCTGCTTCAATGTGTATATGCTCACATTTCTATTGTAGGTGACAGGGTTGTTTCATATTGTTTTCTTGCCAGATATTTTCTGTAGCTTCATATGAGTGGGGACTGAATTCCCCTGACAGACATGAATTTTATTCTTAGCAATCACTGTGGTTGCTGAAGTCCAGAGTCCAGCCCTGTGGTCTCATGAAGCATAGGTTCTGAGACTTCAAATCACACCTATGTTTCTGGCCTCCATTGCCCACTGGTTCTCTGAATTTTTTTCCTTGACTTTTCTATGCATTTGCAATGAATAATATAGGAAAAAAAAGTTTCCCAAGTGAGTGATGGTGGAAAGCCACATAACAACACCAGATACTATATTATTTATGACCTTCAGTCTATATATAAAATAACCCCAGTTCTTGGGATAAAGTGCTTGATTCTTGTTTCATGCATTCATGCAATAGTATCTTAGGAGATCTCAAAAAACTAACTATGAAATGTAGAAAGTACTATACAATCTATGTATATAATTCTGGTGTGCTTATTAGAATATGACAATGACTTGCTTGCCTATGTTGGCGCATAAAGTATCTGGAAATATTTTTTGATATTCATGATGACTATCCTGATATCATATGCCTGGGAGGAATAACTACAGTACCTCTCAACTGAGAGTTAATAGAAGTGTCTAAACTCTGATGAACAAATACAACAGAAAACAGTCACATCTCCATATTTAGTTTATATTAGATTACAGTATAATTGTCATCTAGTTCTTGTCATATTGAATGTCCTTTTATCCCGGAACAGAAAAATGTATCACCATATTTATCATTGTTATCATCATCATTATTATCATCATTGTCATCCATATATCACCTACTGAGAATTACAGGTGCTATGCTGCCATAGTCACTTGACTGTCTCATTCTCGTGAACACTTTTCAAATGAGGAAGCCATATTCAAAGACAAAATTGTGATAGCCACACTAAAGGGAGAGGCACAAGACCCTTTTTATTTTCCTGACAGAATAGCCTCTTCTTCAACAATTCTAATATTTATGACTTAGGAACTTATCAAGATGTTCCAATAAACAAAAGTACATGGCAGGTTCCTGTCATGCACTGAAGAATTTGTGGGTTTCCATTTTTCTAAGTGGTCCTGGCAAAATAAGATGATTTCCATAATCTGTGGTGGCCTCCTATTCTACTTAGCATGTTTTCATCAGCCACAATTTTAACAAAAAACCTGCTTGAGACGACCTCTGAGGACAGAGCTAATTATGATAAATGTTATCTGGCTCCCAATTAGAATATGTCGCCTGGCAACCTCTCCTTTATTTTTGGAAAAACATCAAAATAAAAAAAAACAGCAACAATAACAACAAAACAAACATTAAATGACATCCTAATTTTTCTCTAGCATTTTTGTGGAGGGAGAACAAATAACAGCTACAGCTTTACCTTTTATTTATAATACCCACCCCCCACAATGAGCAAGGAATGTAAATGGTAAAAGCCAGTTTGGTAATAGAACCTATATTAAAAGAAACAAAAAACACTCTGTCATTGTCTCAAAAATCACTCCAAGAGGTGAGAGCCATGGGGAAGAGAGAAGTTCCCCACCTTTGGAATTTGTGAACCACTCCAGTTGTTTCTCAGTCACCCACAGCATGACAAAAGCCCAGGATCTGGTTCCTAGTTTCAGGCAGCCAGCCTACTTAGAATGTGGATATTCACAGTGAAAGGACACACTAGTGCCTTGTGCTCAAAGAATGAGGCAACATTTTAGCACTTTTCGTTCTTTGCCTCCACACTTACCTAGGCTAATATGATAAACACATTTACATCAAAGTGTTAATGGCCAATAACGGAAGTTCATTTTGATTCTCTGGCTTTTCCCCCCTTTGATGGGCCTTCCAAGCCCTGCCATAGAAATGCAAGAGATCTAGAGCATTAAGGACTAGGAGAGATTCTGGGAGAGTTTTCACTCCCTTCTCCCTAGCTAACACACTTCCCATGACACCCTAAGTTCCTATAGTGCTTTCTCTCTTCTCTATACCAATCAAGCACAAGATAAATAAAATTCCACCTGGAGTCTCAACCCGCAGTTTCACTTCCCAAAGCCTTAAAATTGAGAGTAAAGGAAGAGTTAATTTAATTTCTTATAGCCTCATGCTCCTCTCTCCTATTTGCTTCCTTGCTATTTAAAAAGAGACTTGACATTTCTAATTAGGAAGTTTTACATCCAGGCAAGTGGAATTTACCCCCAGCTGGGAAAACATGGCTTAGTAAGAGTTTGACATCAGCCCTCATTGATCTGAAGATTATCTCCAGTTTGAGACTGAAGAGCCTACTGAGACTGGGGAGGGGAAACAAATGTGGGAAAGTGTGTGAAAATGCATTCTTTGACTTTTGGGTTAGGTGGATAAAGTCTGGTGAAATAGACTAGAGAATAGGAATCGTTATTTTCTTCCCCCATTGTAGCTTCCTTCCCCCAACTTTCTTTGTCAATGTTTCAGGATACAAACTTGTTAAACTAAGGACAAAGAAATTTGTTTTTGTTTTTGTTTTTTTTAAGATCTATTTATTTATTATGTATATAGTGTTTTGCCTGCATTTATGTCTGCAAGTCAGGAGAGGGCACCATACCTCATTACAGATGGCAGTGAGTCAACATGTGGTTGCTGGGAATTAAACTCAGGACCTCTCAAAGAGCAGACAGTGAGTGGTCTTAACCTCTGAGCCATCTTTCCAACCCCAAGAACTTGTTAATTACAGTTACTTTTGAAATTCTGCATTATTTTTAACCTTACCAACAAAATGGCTCTGTCTTTGTGGTTTTCAGAGACTAGAAGATGTGATATATGCTTGATTTTGTTGTGAAATTACTCAGGAAAGGATCTTGCCTTAATCTATTTTGTGCTAGTTCAACAGAATACCATAAGTGATAGGCATTTGTTTCTCACAGTTCTCTAAGGTGCGAAGTCTACAAAGAAGTTGTCATAAGATTCAGAGTACTTGGCCCAGCTGGCGGTGGGGAAGCCAGAGGGTCACCCAGCGTGCCAGGTGCTCAGAACCATCCGGCGGCGGCGGCAGAACCAGGTACCCGAGACAGCCCAAGCTTAAGACCTTCAGGGACTCAGGCCTGGAGTGGGAGTTGGGCACAGAATAGCGGGTGCACTCTGCACTCACACGGTGGACCTCGAGCTCCCTGCAGGCAGCTGCCATATTGCCTGCAGCTTCCCGCCCAGCTGGTGGTGGGGAAGCCGGAGGGTCACCCAGCGTGCCAGGTGCTCAGAACCATCCGGCGGCGGCGGCAGAACCAGCTTCCCGTCCAGCTGGTGGTGAGGAAGCCAGAGTCAGCCAGTGTGCCAGGTACCCAGACCCAGCCGGAGGCCGAACTAGCCTCCCATCCAGCCAGTGGCAGGGAAGCTGGAAACCGGACCCAGCCAGCTTCCCAGCAGCTTGGGACCAGCAGGCGGAACCAGATAACTGAGATATCCCATCTTTAAGACCCCTGGGGAAACAGGATATCAGACAGCGAACCCTGAGCAGGAGCAGTGCAGAGCAGCCGCCCAACAGGCGGAACCAAATACCTGGGATATCCTGAGGTTAAGACCTCGGGGGACTCAGGCCACCGGTCAGCAATCTGTGAGCAAGACCCCCGCAGGACAGTGATTCAGGTATCCCAGTCACTGGGAAATAGCCTTACAACCCCACAGGAGGGTCAAGCACCAGCTAGTATCTACAGGACCAACTAACACCAGAGTTAACCAGATGGCAAAAGGCAAACGTAAGATCGCTACTAACAAAAATCAAGGCAATATGGCGGCATCCGAACCCAGTTCCCCAACAGCAATAAATATTGGATACCCCGAAACACCAGAAAAACAAGACTCAGATCTAAAATCACTGGTCAGGATGCTGATAGAGGAACACTTAGATAAATCTCTTAAAGTAATACATGAGAAAATAGATCAAAAGCTAGAAGCCATTGCAAGACAAACACAATTAAATCCCAGATATCTCAACACACCAGAAAAACAAGACTCAGATCTAAAATCACTGGTAAAGATGCAGATTGAGGATCACTTAGATAAATTTCTTAAAGTAATAGAGGAGAAAATAGATCAAAAACTAGAAGCCCATACAAGGCAGACACAAAAATCACTTAAAGAAATCCAGGAGAATATAGAGCAAAAAGTGAATCCCAATACGGGGGAGAAACAAAAATCACCCAAAGAAATACAAGAGAACATGGGTCAACGAGTAGAAGTCATACAGGAGGAAACACAAAAATCCCTTAAAGAATTACAGGAAAACACAAACAAGCAACTGAAAGATCTGAGCAAAACCATACAAAATCTAAAAACAGAAGTAGAAACAACTAAGCAATCGCAAAGGGAGACAATGTTGGAGATAGAAAACCTTGGGAAGAAATCAGGAGTTATAGATGCAAATATCAACAATAGAATACAAGAGATAGAAGACAGAATCTCAGATGCTGAAGATACCATAGGAACCATGGATTCAACAATTAAAGAAAATGCAAAATGCAAAAAGCTGGTAACCCAAAACATTCAGGAAATCCAGGACACAATGAGAAGACCAAATCTAAGGATTATAGGGATAGATGAGAATGAATATCTACAACTTAAAGGGCCAGCAAATATCTTCTACAAAATTATGGAAGAAAATTTCCCCAACCTAAAGAGAGAGATGCCCATGAATATACAAGAAGCCTATAGAACCCCAAATAGACTGGACCAGAACAGAAATACTTCCCGTCACATAATAGTCAAAACCCCAAATGTACTAAACAAAGAAAGAATATTAAAAGCAGTAAGAGAAAAAGGACAAGTAACATACAAAGGAAGACCTATCAGAATTACACCAGACTTCTCACCTGAGACCATGAAAGCTAGAAGATCCTGGGCAGACCTTATGCAGACCCTAAGAGAACACAAACTTCAGCCAAGACTACTATACCCAGCGAAACTCTCAATTGCCATAGATGGGGAAACCAAGATATTCCACGACAAAACCAAATTTGCAAGATACTTATCTACAAACCCAGCCCTACAAAGGATAATAGGGGAAAAATACCAACACAAGGGGGGAAACAACACCCCAGAAGAAACGAGATAGAAACCCCATCTCATCCAACCCAAAAGAAGAGAACCACTCAAATACAAATAATAATAACAATTCCCAAAACGTCAGGAAGTAATAATTACTATTCCTTAATATCTCTTAATATCAATGGACTCAATTCCCCAATCAAAAGACACAGACTAACAGACTGGATACGGAAACAGGACCCTACATTTTGCTGCATACAGGAAACACATCTCAGTGTCAAAGACAAACACCACCTTAGAGTAAAAGGCTGGAAGACAGTTCTACAAGCAAATGGTCCCAGGAAACAAGCTGGAGTAGCCATTCTAATATCAGATAAAATCGACTTTCAACCTAAAGTCATCAAAAGAGACACAGAAGGTCACTTCCTGCTTGTCAAAGGGAAAATCCACCAAGAAGAATTCTCAATACTGAACATCTATGCACCAAATGCAAGGGCACCCTCATTCGTAAAAGAAACTTTACTAAAGCTTAAAGCACACATCGCACCTAACACAATGATTGTAGGTGACTTCAACACTCCACTCTCCTCAATGGACCGATCAGGAAAGCAGAAACTAAACAGGGACACAGTGAAACTAATTGAAGCTATGGACCAATTGGATTTAACAGATATATATAGAACATTCCATCCTAAAACAAAAGAGTATACCTTTTTCTCAGCACCGCACGGTACCTTCTCAAAAATTGATCATATAATTGGTCACAAGACAGACCTCAACAAATACAAGAAGACCGAACTAATCCCATGTCTCCTATCGGATCACTATGGAGTAAAAGTGGTCTTCAATAGCAAGAAGAACTACAGAAAGCCCACATACACATGGAAACTGAACAATACTCTACTCAATGACACCCTGGTCAAGGAAGAAATAAAGAAAGAAATCAAAGACTTTTTAGACTTCAATGAAAATGAAGGTACGACCTACCCAAATCTCTGGGATACAATGAAAGCAGTGCTAAGAGGAAAACTCATAGCCCTGAGTGCCTCCAAAAAGAAACTGGAAAGAGCATACACTAGCAACTTAACAGCACACCTGAAGGCGCTGGAACAAAAAGAAGCTAACTCACCCAGGAGGAGTAGAAGAGAGGAAATCATCAAACTAAGGGCTGAAATCAATCAAGCAGAAACAAAGAGAACCATACAAAGAATCAACAAAACCAAGAGCTGGTTCTTCGAGAAAATCAACAAGATAGATAAACCCTTAGCTAGACTAACCAAAGGGCACAGAGATAGTATCCAAATTAACAAAATTAAAAATGAAAAGGGGGATATAACAACAGAAACAGAGGAAATTCAAAAGATCATCAGATCCTACTACAAAGGCCTATACTCAAAACAACTGGAGAATCTGGAGGAAATGGACAATTTCCTAGACAGATACCAAATACCAAAATTAAATCAGCATCAAGTAGACCAGCTAAACAGTCCCATAACCCTTAAAGAAATAGAAGGGGTTATAGAAAGCCTCCCAACCAAAAAAAGTACGGGACCAGATGGTTTTAGTGCAGAATTCTACCAGACCTTCAAAGAAGACTTAACACCAATACTCTTCAAACTATTCCACAAAATAGAGACAGAAGGGACACTGCCCAACTCATTCTTCGAAACCACAATTACGCTGATACCTAAACCACAAAAAGATCCAACAAAGAAAGAGAACTACAGGCCAATTTCTCTTATGAATATAGATGCAAAAATACTAAATAAAATTCTTGCCAACCGAATCCAAGAGCATATCAAAACGATCATTCACCATGATCAAGTAGGCTTCATTCCAGGAATGCAGGGATGGTTCAATATACGGAAATCCATCAATGTAATCCACTACATAAACAAACTAAAAGAAAAAAACCACATGGTCATCTCATTAGATGCTGAAAAAGCATTTGACAAAATTCAGCATCCTTTCATGCTAAAAGTCTTGGAAAGAGCAGGAATTCAAGGCCCATACCTAAACATAGTAAAAGCAATCTACAGCAAACCAGTAGCCAACATCAAAATAAATGGAGAGAAACTTGAAGCAATTCCACTAAAATCAGGGACTAGACAAGGCTGTCCTCTCTCTCCATATCTTTTCAATATAGTACTTGAAGTTCTAGCGAGAGCAATCAGACAACATAAGGAAGTCAAAGGGATACAAATTGGAAAGGAAGAAGTCAAAGTATCATTATTTGCAGATGATATGATAGTCTACTTAAGCGATCCAAAAAACTCCACCAGAGAACTTCTACAGCTGATAAACAACTTCAGCAACGTGGCTGGTTATAAAATTAACTCAAGCAAATCAGTAGCCTTCTTGTACTCAAAGGACAAGCAGGCTGAGAAAGAAGTTAGGGAAATAACACCCTTCACAATAGCCACAAACAACATAAAGTACCTTGGCGTAACTCTAACCAAACAAGTGAAAGATCTGTATGACAGGAACTTCAAGTCCCTGAAGAAAGAAATCGAAGAAGACCTCAGGAGATGGAAAAATATTTCTTGCTCCTGGATTGGCAGGATCAATATAGTAAAAATGGCCATCTTGCCAAAAGCAATCTACAGATTCAATGCAATCCCCATCAAAATCCCAAATCAATTCTTCATAGATCTAGAAAGAGCAATTCTCAAATTCATCTGGAGCAACAAAAAACCTAGGATAGCTAAAACTATTCTCAACAATAAAAGGACTTCTGGGGGAATCAATATCCCTGACCTCAAGCAGTACTACAGAGCAATTGTGTTAAAAACTGCATGGTATTGGTACAGCAACAGGCAGGTAGATCAATGGAATAGGATTGAAGACCCAGAAATTAACCCACAGACTTATGGTCACTTGATCTTTGATAAAGGAGCCACAACCATCCGGTGGAAAAAAGATAGCCTTTTCAACAAATGGTGCTGGTTCAACTGGAGGTCAACATGCAGAAGAATGCGAATTGACCCACTCTTATCTCCTTGTACTAAGATCAACTCCAAATGGATCAAGGACCTCCACATAAAACCAGACACACTGAAACTATTAGAAAAGAAACTTGGGAAGACCCTGGAGGACATGGGCACAGGGGTAAAGTTCCTGAACAGAACACCAATAGCTTATGCTCTAAGATCAAGAATGGACAAATGGGACCTCATAAAATTACAAAGTTTCTGTAAGGCAAAGGACACTGTCAGAAAGACAAAACGGCAACCAACAACATGGGAAATGATCTTCACCAACCCCACATCCGACAGAGGGCTAATATCCAATATATACAAAGAACTCAAGAAGTTAGACCCCAAAGAACCAAATAACCCTATCAAAAAATGGGGCACAGAGCTAAACAAAGAATTTTCACCAGAAGAAATTCGGATGGCCGAGAAACACCTTAAGAGATGTTCAACATCATTAGTCATCAGGGAAATGCAAATCAAAACAACCCTGAGATTCCACCTCACTCCAGTCAGAATGGCTAAGATTAAAAACTCGAGAGACAACAAGTGCTGGCGAGGATGTGGAGAAAGAGGAACACTCCTCCACTGTTGGTGGGATTGCAAAATGGTAAAACCACTCTGGAAATCAGTGTGGCGGTTCCTCAGAAAATTGGGCATGCCACTCCCAGAGGACCCTGGCATACCACTCCTGGGCATATACCCAGAGGATTCCCCTGCATACAACAAAGACACATGCTCCACTATGTTTATAGCAGCCTTGTTTATAATAGCCAGAAATTGGAAGGAGCCCAGATATCCCTCAAAGGAGGAATGGATACAGAAAATGTGGTATATTTATACAATGGAGTACTACTCAGCAATTAAAAATAATGAATTCATGCAATTTGTAGGTAAATGGTTAGATCTGGAAACTATCATCCTAAGTGAGCTAACCCAATCACAAAAGAATACACACGAAATGCAATCACTGATAAGTGGATATTAATGAGCCCAGAAGCCCTAAATACTCAAGGCACAATTAGCAAGTCAAATGACTCTCAAGAAGAAAAAAAGGAGAGAACCCTGGGCCTGTAAAGATTGGATCCAGTATTGTAGACCCAGAACAGAGAAATCGTGGGGGGGGGGAAAGAGTGGGGAATAGCATGGGGGGGGAGAGGAATTATGGGACATATGGTGGGGGGTACCTGGGAAAGGGGAAAGCCTTTGGAATGTAAACAAAGAATATAGAAAATAAAAAAAAATGATAAAAAAAAAGATTCAGAGTACTTTAATAACCCACTCTGTGCATCCATGACAGCAATTGAACTGTGTATTAGAGGATATGCTCTGTGTCTTTTTCCTAAAAGACACACAAGGGAAAATAGCCCTACTTGATTCCTTTCATCTGTTTCATATAATTTTTAAAATTGCTTGCCTAACTTAATTCCTAAAGAACCCACCTCTTAATATTGTTACCTTAGAAATTGTTTCAGCATGACTGTCTCAGCACAGGTATATTAACACCAGAGAGCTAAACTTTTGTTCTATGAGCAAGTCCACAAACAGTGATTTTGAAATGGTGTTCATAACAAATCCTCCCTCTGTCATGTCCTCTAGTTTACTTGGTTTCTTCTTTTTGCACTGTTGATATACCAGGATTTCTTATGTATTTCCTCACACTTTATAAATATATAACTGAGTTGTGTTTTCCTTCCAAGTGGTTATTGGGGTTGGAGATTTACCACAACAGATCTTAAGAAAATTGTATAATTCCTTTTTTGTACTAAATTCTTGTGGTTTAAATCATATATGCTTTCTTATGAAAGCTATATGTTCTCCACAGAGGAATAACTTCTTTATTAAAGAGAAATTTTTGGTTCCTAAACTATCTAACTTATGTATTCAGGAAAAAATATTCCAAAGTGGTGTCAATACTTCTCAATTCCCATGTGTCTGGGAGCTACTTTAATTTTCCTTGGGGACACTTTGTTGTATTCATGAACCAGCTGTATAAAAAAGCCCCAATGATTATGCATATCTATCTATCAGTAGTTTGTATTTCTTAAACTGCTAAGTGCTACAAGGTCTACTAACTACTTCACCTTAAAAATTTCCTAGAATTATTGTCAGGACAATATAGGTATTATAAGTACCTGTTTGATCCCACCCCACACCCCTGTGGGTTCCTATAGTCTAGACTATCTTTGAACTCAATATGTAGCTGATGATGGTCCTGATGCTTCCATCTCCTTAGTGATGAGATTATAGGCATACCCCACCATGTTGGATATTTTAAGTGGTGCTGAGGATAAAATAAAAATTGGGAATGCCCAGCAAGAACTTTACTTACTCAGCCACCTTTACAGTCCAAAGTTCTTAGTTTCTAAAAGATCTTGGCAACATCTTGAGACAGAACTTGCAAAGAATAAATATTTTGTTTGCTTGTGAAGGAAATATGGTCATAGAAGTTAAAATATTCATTTGTATAGCATGATAGGATTAGCTTATTAAAGGGATGTTGCAGGATTGTTGTCTATGTGTCAAAAAAAAAAGCCCTACCATCCTGAGATTCTATATTAATCTCTATATATTGATCTAACATCCAAAAATTCTTCAAAAAGTATAAAATTGACTATTACTTAGACCCAGGCTTAAACTATTTAGCATAATAGAAGAAAGAAGTTTTTCAACTACAAGATGCCTTATGTCTTCCTTTTGAGTTGTGCTTTTGAAAGAGCAAAGGCAAAGGGTAGTTCTATATGGAAGAGAGCACCATTGAGAAAATGAGCTGAGGGGATACTTATGGACACTTAAGACTTTAAGTGTTACTTCAATCAGATTAAGTAATATAACTGCTGATATTTCTTACAAACAGAACTACTTTAGACCTAGTGGGGAAAATGGCTTAAGTCAAAAAGTTGAAACAAGGAGCAGAAGTAGATTGAGTGAATCAATTCAAGACCCAGAGTTAGTTCTTATGGGTCTCAGTGTCTGGTAAACATCAAAGATCAAAGAAGACTAAAAGTCAGAATAGGGAAAAAACAAAACAAAACAACATACAGACAAGCAAATACAAAAAAAAAAATAGTTTGGGACAGACATGGGAAGTTAGGAGTTGGGCAAATCCTGGAAAGTAAGGTCAATACCAGGTTAATAAACCTATCAGAGAAGTAAATAAAGTGGCAAGATCATAGCCTCAGAAAATTGGGTATTCAGTGGTCATAAAGAGTCAGAAGATCATGGGAGAATGAATTGTAAAATGATACCCAATCACTTAGCAGCCAGAAATCAGAAGCAGCAAGAGACAGAAAGCCCCACCTCAAAGCGTTAGTGCTATATGAAAGTAACTTGAAGCAGCCTCATAGATTTCTATATTTTCTTCAAAGACAGAAACTATTTTTCTAAGTGGGCATGTAGAGGTAGAAATAATTTAAAGCTGTTGCCAGGAAGGAGGAGGCAGAAACTGGAATGAAAAGCAGTTCCTTAGAGCGTTTTAGTCATTTATCTTGTCTCTCTTCCTAGATTAAAGTATCTCCTGATCAAGGGTTTTGCTATATAGTGGGGATTCATTTAATGCTGAACAAATGAATACTTCCTTATGAATTATATATAGTAACATTAAAATATTCAGAGGCAATGTAGGGATGAAAATGGAGAACATTATGTTAAGTGAAATAAACCAGACATAGGAAGAAGTACTTCATGATGCCATTCATGTACAATCTGAAAAAGATGATCTTGTGAAAGTAAAGAGTACTGGTTACAAGGTGTGGGAGAAAGTGATAGGGAACACTTGAATAATAGTACTGAGCTTGGTTAGATGGCAGAAAGAAATGCTGGCATGGACAGTAGGAAGGTAAAAACAACAATGTGTTGTACATTTAAAAATGCTAGCACAAAATATTTAAACTCTGTTAACAAAGAGGATAAATAATTGAGGTGAATCAAAAGCTAATTATACTTATTTTATCATTATATACTAATTTATATCTCAAAAAGCTGGTAGAAGGGATAGACAAATTATGTGTTTGATTTATCTAACTAACCATTATCAGCTGGCATCAAAATATCACATGGAATTCCAGAAATATTTTATCATTTTGTTTTTATGTACATATATAAGTAAAATAAAATTAATTTCAAAAAGATATATGTGTGTACTTTATTTAGTAACAATAGTTTTTTTAAATTGTTTTACTTATAAGTAATTAAGTATGTAAAAGAAAAACCTACTATGCCCAATATCCCACTCACCAGAATAGTACTAAGTTCATGTTTGGTACAAAATGAATATCTGTTATTGTTAAATAGCACCATGTATAAGAGTTCAAACTGGTTCACATGTGCTAAGGTATCTGCTTACAAATAATGTATCATGTTTTTCCACTACCCTCAACATCTTATATTCTGATAATATATGAACAAAGGTTATCTAATTAGTAAATTAGAAGATGTGATGCTGGCACATATTTTTATTGATGCAGAGAGAAGAACAATTTTTGTCATCAAACAATGGAATTACACTATCTCTAAGTTATATAGTGTACAATAGTTTTTGAAAATGGCACAGAAGATACTGTGGCAGTCCCAGTCAGAATTGAAGTATGATTCAATTTATGTAAGCTTGATTCCCACAGGATACTCCAGGAATACCGATAAATCATAAAATATTACATGAATATGGGGACAGAATTATGGATCAGGATTCAACAAAACTGCAAATACTCTATAATGATCATGATTTTAGCAATTACATGGGTGGACGGAGGAGGATAAAGTACATTTGAAGAACTGAAGGATGAGAATTCAAATTAGGCCTAAAATACTGATCTAGCACCATCACAGACTTGCTCATTATTGACAGGAAGCAAACTTGGGATGCTCCTTCCTATGTTCTTTTCTTTACTGTTGAAGTAAACACAGAGAAGGCTGAGGCGAGGGTGCCAAAGCTGTAGTCAGCTGAGTTTTTGTTAGAGTCTTCATTCCTCTCTTTCTGTTCAATCTTTGGTCCTTGAAGTGAGTGACCTTCTCATTCAAGTTCTTGATACCTTGCTGTTTTCTTCCTGCCACCCTTAATCAACCAGATAAAATACTTTAATTGCTTTATATTCAGCACATTCCCACAATGGTTGTTTTTCCATCCATGTGTTACTTTCTGCTCACTTCTAATCAAATCAATGACTAGTGAGCATCTACTACAGGAAAGGTACCCACTAGACTAGATGTGGTAGAAATAGTGACTAAATTGGTCATAGTCACACCCATCAGAAACAAGCAAACTACTTAAATGGAAGAGATGAAAAACTAGTTCTGGGATGATTAAGAAACAAGACTGTGAAGTATTCTATAAATAAAATATAATAGAAATTCCTAAGAAGTAGCTGGTTTTGATCCAGTCCTTAGAAGTATGTTACTCTTGAATATTTGAAAGTTTACTCTCCAGATCCTACAGATATTGGAGAAGAGCACAGTAAATGTATATACTAACAGAAAATTTCAAGAACATTGGACTTTTCCTGTGAGTAGAATTCAGAGTAAGTTAAAAGCATGTTGTAGAAAATTATACCAACAGATGCTTTAAAAATAACATTTCGTAAATGAGGAGAATACATTCTGGTCATATTCATCTCTCAACCCTGCTATTTTTCTTCCATCCCTACCAACATCCCACCTGCTCCCACCTAATCTCCATTATATTTTCATGTAATTTGTCATGTTATAGGTTTTGTCTTTGCTCCTAAGTGGATTAAACCAGGGTCACTAACATGGCCATGCTTGTGAAGCTGAAGCTGTTTACTACATGATGAGGAACTCAGCAGTACTACAGCACTGAAGACAATGACTTCTTCCCATCTCAAAGTCCTCAATGTAGCCCTGAACTTAGCCCTCCTGAGTGGAGTGGAGCCTTATGAGGTCCTCCCCATGTTTGACTGAATGTTTAAGGAATGAATCTTCTGTGGGAACTATGCAGACAATCGTGACCATAAGAAACTGTCCATTGCTACCCTTCCTAGCACCTGGCTCTTGCAGAAGAAACAATTTAGATTTTAATCGTAAAAAAGACAGGAATCTACCAGTAGTTTTTTTTTAATGGTTGATTTATTTCATTTATATGAGTACACTGTAGCTGTCTTCAGACACCAGAAGAAATGATCAGATCCCAGAGGAGGGCCTGCCTGACAAAGAACATTATAAAGGCTGAGAGGGACAAAGGTGTTTCAGACATTAGTGAGTCATCATGTGGTTGCTGGGAATTGAACTCAGGACCTCTGGAAGAGCAAGCAGCCAATGCTCTTAACCACTGAGCCATCTTTCCAGTCCATACTAGTAATTTTTGATGTTTAATTTGATAATAGATGACTGATGGAATGAACAAAGTCAGGTCAAAGATTGGGAAGCCATGGGACAATTAGTGATTGAAAAGTTAGTGTATTTAGTTAATATGTGCCAGAGAAGATGCGAAGATGGACAGATAGAAATGATGGGAGGGGAATATTTACAGAATTTTTAATCAACTCATTAGAGGTCACAGATGAAGAAAATAGAGCTGTAAACGTGATAGCATAATGTCGAATCTGAGTAACTGAGAGAAAGGTTATTCATAAATCACAGTTGGAATCAATCACTGGAAAAGAAGTTTTTCTGAGATTAGTTATGGGACTAAGATGTCAACCTGGTATTTTTGTTACTTGGACATTCAGAGGGACATAGTCTGGAAATGGCTAGAAAGGCAAGCAAGAAAGCCAGCTAGGAAAAATAATCAGGGATAATCCACCTTGATATTCCTATGAGAAAGGGTTTATTTGTAGAGGAAACAACCAAGGGCACTTCCTTGTGAAATTTGTATATTCAAGAAATGGGTGAAGGTCGGACAGGTAAAAGGCAATATCAAAGCATGACTTGGTGACTCACACTTTTATTCTCAGAAGAGGCAGGTAGATCCCTGGATTCAGGACAACCAGTGCTACACAGAGAAACCCTGTCCTGGAAAAGGTAAAGAACAAAAGACAACATCAAGCACGTAAGAGTAACCAAAGTGACATAATGAGTTCATATGTCCCTTGAGCCCAGGAGCTTTGTTGTATTCATTAATTTGTTTAAGCATAGTAATTCTGAAGGAATACTTGTTAGATAAATGGAGTGAATGAATGAATTAATGAATGCCTCAGAAGCCAATGGAGAAGAATTTCCTCTGCATTGCAACCCAGAACAAGTGCTGTCAAATGTCTGACACAGAACAAAATTGTGCCTGAAAATGACAACAGAGGTGCTGATAAAGGTGACAAAAAAATCAACTAGTGATCTATCCAGAGTAATATCTATGTCTGCATGCAGGCGAAAAATGAGATTAGAACAACTTGAGTCATAAATCGTAATTGGGTACAAAGAAGTGGAAGCATTACAGCTTTGTTCCTGGAGAGGACTTTATTAAAGGAGTGTCATACAGTCAACATCTTTTGATTGTTTACTTTTTTTTAGATGGTTTACTGAATCTGGGGAAGCTGCAAAGAGATTTTCAGATGGATTTGCAGGACAAGGACAAGGACTGAATATAAAGAAGACAATACTGAACGTGTAAGAGGAGGGCCTGCCTGACAAAGAACATTATAAAGGCTGAGAGGGACAAAGGTGTTTCAGACATTAGTGTTAGTAGAGGAGGACACATCTTCCTTTGGTGGTGGTGGGGGGTGGTGGTAAAAAGGATCAAGAATAAAAGGGAGTCAGGGTAAACATAACACTTAGAACTTTTGAAGTTAGGTAATTCATAGTTTAAAGAGTTTATTTGAACTGGCTGTTTGTTCCCAGTCTTGGAGAAGTGGATGGAAGAAGTTATTTGCCAAGTTTAAAGCTTGGGGGCTTTGAGAAAAGTGAAATTTCTTTGGCATATTTACCTTGAAAATATCCCCAAGTGAGCTAGAGCAGTGAACAATAAAAGCCTTAAACAACCAGCTCTGAAGGCTTACTCCAGTCTGCAAGTAAAGGTTCTGGTGAAAAACAAAAAAATGCTTTAGGAGCTTTCTCCCAGTTACTGACTATCTAAGGCAATGAACTAGTAAACAGGGAACTTTTGAGGATCCTGATTTTGGACAGTGCATTCCTCGATGATGTGCCATTTCATTCAGCCTCAGATAAAGCAGCATATCAGAGCAGAAGTGTGTAGTACAGGAACGCCTCCCACTTTACCAGCCAGGAAGAAAAGCAACTGAAAATAAATAACAGTCTTTAGGGATAGACATTCAGTGACCTCCCATAAAGACCAACTATTTCAATCATCTCCCAATAACATCACCCTGGTGACCAAGCCTTGAAACCATGCCGTCTGGGATTTCATCATGAGCAGAAGATCATATGGTGTTCACATACTTCTCGATGGCAATGTTTACTTTATTATACATTTAAAATAAGTAAATAGGCACACTGTCTTACCAAACAACTTAATGCTGGAGCTTGGTCGAATTATCAAGTTTGAGATACTGAAGAGTGAGGGACTTAAGAATATTTTTGAGAATGAGTGTGTTTTTACTGCATCTTCCACTATGCACTTCATGATGTACTTGCAAAATGACACTATGACAACTCGTGGTTTACAGATGATGAAGCATAAATTCACAAATTTCTGGAAATCATCATAGTTCTTTTAAAGAGAAACTGCCCATGCGCTTGTTGATCTGTTTCCAAATGCCATGTCAATTCTTAGCAGAGCAATGTATTATGTTATATTTGCTATGATTTAAAGAACTATAATGTAAGAATAGAATGAACATTTGAGACCACAGGAAGCTTGTCATTTATTCTTGAAATAGTCAAGCATCCACCTCCTTATGGTCCTGAAGTTTACTCCCAATTTATATAGTGCAGGTCAAAGAATGAATTGGTTTCTATAGTTTCCTCTCTCCTTCAAGTTGCTAACATGTGATGTTATGGTAAATGTGTGTGTGTGGTTGTGTGTGTGTGTGTGTGTGTGTGTGTTTGTGTGTGTGCGTGTTAATGCTACTACATACTATATAACTTTCACTGATTAATCTCTCAAGACCTTAGTTTTGTTTTCTCTAAAATTGAGACAGCAATCACCAATAGTAGGTTTGATTATTTTCTTTATACAGAAGGAGGTTTGAGTAAAAGGTTGGAAGATACAGACTGTCTTGGCTGCGAAAATGAAATAAACGTTATGACCCAATTCAGGGTAATGCAAGCTTGTGTCTGTGTTACACTGTGGTTGTAGGAACAAAGTAGAAAAGGGAAGAGAGTAGTGCTGCTAGGGAATAACCGTCAAAGATCTCCCCACGGTGACTCCTTTCTAGCACCCATGTCTCTTTTCCGCAAAGAGCCATAACCACTCTAAGCTATGCATCCAACTGAGTACTAAGGGTTCAAATGCATGAATTTGGAGGGAACATTTCAGATTAAACCATACCACCACTTCATAGGTTTAGACAATATGGTATATGTCAATGTCCTAACAGAATATTTTATATCATTATTGTAACAAATGACACATTGTTGTATCATGACTATCCTTTCTTCTATTATCACCAATATCAAATACCATTATTCTCTTTTTGAATTTTACATGTTGGAGGGTATGCTTCTCAAAAATTGTGACTATGTCCCTTCATAAATTTCAAGGCAACAAAGCAGTATAAAATCCTGTGATCCAGAGTTTCCAGTACTTTGAGACATTCTGTATCTTACTTATTTGATGGGTCTCTTGAGTCTTTGAGTAGTGCAAAACTGTAAGATAGAAAAGTCAGCTGTTATTGAGTTTGGGCCTACAACAAGACAGGACACTTATGTTTGTTGTGGGTTTAGGCTAGCATATAAGATGTGATAGTGGAGAAGATGGTACATTATGTACATATGATTATTATATAGTCTATATAAAACATACACAATGATGATAAGGCACTCAACTACTAGGGGAATGTCATGAATGTATTACCCTCACTATATGTTTTTAAATTATTTCTTGATTTGGCTTTTCCTTCATTTATATCCTTATTTCTGCTTCATACAGCCAGAGTGATGAGCTGCTTCTATTTTGCTTTGAATATACTCCACAATGATTTAACATTACCTACATATTCACCTATGTAACCAATTTGTATTGACTGCACATATGCTTTGTCTTGCACTCTACAGTATCTCTATTACCACCCAGTGTTCCCAGGGACAAGATCACCAACCAAGGAGTGTACAGGGAGGGATCCATGGCTCTAAATATATATGTAGCAAAGGATGGCCTTGTTTGACATCAATGGAAGGGGAGGCCCTTTGTCCTGTGGAGATTTGATGCACCAGCGTAGGGGGATGCTGAAGCGGTAGGGCAGGAGAGGGTGGGTGGGTGGGGGAGCACCCTCATAGAGACAAAGGCAAGATGGGAGAGGTCAGATGTCAGATGGGGGTTTATAGAGGGGTACCCAGGAAGTGGGATATCATATGAGATGTAAACAAATGGAATGACTAATTAAAAAAAATAGAATTATGTTTGAGATTTCATAAAAAGATTAAATTGCATTCTTCTCCAGCCCTTAGAATGAATTAGGCCCTCCAATGTTATGCATATTTGCACTACTGTGCTTTGACATAGTTTGCTCAGTTTGACTTCTTCCTAAGAATTTCCTGCTCATTGTGATGGTCGTATTGAATTTATCCTTATGCCCATAATACTTAACATGATAAGTTAAGCACAGAGTGAATACCAGCAAGTATATATATTTAAAAAATTGGAATTTATATGTAGTATAGTAATAACTGTGTAGGCCAGTTAGTGTGCACTGGATGACAACTTTGTTCAAAGTTTTATTGGATTACAGCAGTGATTTCTTTGTTTGCTCAGTCGTCATAATTTGTGGGTGATTTAGTGTTGCTGTCTGCTCACAACTTAAACAAATTACTGGGAACACTGCTTACAAGGCACACATTTTACTTTATAGCCTTTTATTCTTTAACCTCTGGAGATTTCTAAATTGCTGTTTACTATCTAGTTTAGAACAAAACTTACAGAATACAACCTCTTACAAAATAAATTAGAATACATATATAATATTTCAGTACCCATATTTTATTGTATGAAGAAAAGCTGGTATACATGGCCTCCTCTCACCAATATTTATGTCTCCAAAAACTCTTCCTTTCCACAGTCACTAAACAGTGGTTAGTAATGAGGACTTGACGCCTGAGACATTGTGACTTAATGAAATATTTTTGAATCAGCAATTCCCAATGACTTCTTGTTAATACACATAGACTAATGGAGTTTCAACCCTCATCCGAGAAGCGTCTATTTGCAGCATATGGTGATTAGCACAGAGGCCTACAACTGGTCAACATGCATAATGAGAGACTACTGAATGATTAGTCTGCAAATGAGACATCCATATCTTTCCCTCTCCTCTCAAGGGTTATGGATCATGGTCAAAGTGGTGGCAGAAAGATTATGAGATCAACAGGTGGTAGATGACTTTAAGAAAACAGTGATATCCATACATAGTAGATCAGTTGCACATGTCAACTAACAATGTTTGTAACAGTGTACATGCATTCTGCACAAGTTCAAGCCACACAAAAGCCCAGCTTGGAGAGGGTGGGTTTTCATGAGGTTCCATTTGAAGCAGAGGAGTTATTGGCAACTGATAGCTACTGAGAGAAGAAAAATCAGTCTTCTTGATGGTGTAGACCCCAGTAGGTCAACCGTGATCTGTGTGGAAAGTCATATATTCAAGAATATACCAACAGCACAAAATAGAATTGATAAGTGTAAAATAAAGACCTGATACCCAGTTGAGTGAGCATGGAGTTGTGGGTATTGGGGTAGACCTTGTAAGAATTGTAGAAGGAGGTCAATTTGATCAAAACAATTGCACAAAATTCTTGCCAAGAACTAATAAAAATGAATGGAAAATTGAAATTGTAGTCACTCTTGTTTTAATATGGAAAATATTTTTTCTTCCTGTTCTTTAAGAGTTGTCTCTTGCAGAATGGTAATTATCAATTAGGATCTTAGATTAACCCCATGCCAGAAAACAGATTTCTTTAAACATGTCTCAATGCGGTAATTGGATCACTGTGTAGAATTTAAATAGTATCCCAAATATGACTTCTGCTTTTAAAGTTAGAAGCTAAGGCTCTGCCTTCATTCAGACAGCATTATTTTAAGGATTAATTAAATGATACCTGAATTGTACCTTTGGTCTCTTTGAGAAAGGTGCTAGATAAGTAGCCATGCCAACAAATTAAGCAAGTGCTACTTTTCTTTTCTGGTCAACATTGAAATATTATTTTTTTGTAGTTTTCATTGTATGTGAAATAGATATTTTCTACTCTAGAATATTGAAAGGGTATCTTGCAATGTGTACTTCTCCTAAGCTCTGAGACTGACATTATGTCATGCTATATTATGAGGTGAAATGTATGCTTCTTTCTTAAATGAGCATGACTCCAGATGATATGAGAAGGCCAATTAGAGGTGCTTGATTATTTTCTTCCACCGCCAACCTCATTCCTGATAATTATAATACTAAATGTTATAATGTGTTCCTTGTATTTGATGTCAAGTTCTTGTGTAAACATGAGTATAGGGCATTATATGAATTGAGCTACCAAACCTTTTTAGCTTTTAGAGTATTATAGATGATATATTGATTCCTTAGTATGGGTGTATTAAGTTACATAGATTTTTTTTCCCTGAGAAATTAGAAACAGGTCCAGAAGTTCCTTTTTTATCTTTGAACCTATGAACTTTGAAAATATATGATATGTGGCTGATATAGTTTGTATATGATACTTGGCATAATAAAAGTTAAAAAGCTAAGAGGGTAATAGGCAGGCAGGAAATTAATATAGAAAGAAATAAAGGAGATAGGTTGATAGATAGATGATAGATAGATAGATAGATAGATAGATAGATAGAAAGATAGATGGACAGATTTATTTTTATCCTGTCCTCAAGTCTGCATGAAATTTGTCTATGCTCCCTACCTTAGTATTTATGACATACTACTTCTTTCCTAAACATTTTTTTTTTTTTTTGATTTTTTTTATTGTATATATTCTATATTTACAATTCATTTCCCTTTTTCTGGTTCCCCACCCCCAAAGGCCCCACATGTCCTTTTCCCTCCCCCTGCTCCCGCATCCACCCCTCCCACTTTACTGTTCTTGTACTCTCCCACAATGATGTTTTGGTCCATTCTAGCACCAGTGTCCACTCCTTTCTTCTTGTGAGACATCACTTGATATGTGATTTGTGTCTTTGGTGTTCCAAGCTTCTAGGCTAATATCCACTTATCAGTGACTGTATACCATGGGTATTCTTTTGAGACTGGGTCACCTCACTTAGTATGACATTCTCCAGCTCCATCCATTTCTCTAAGAATTTCATGAATTCATTGTTTCTAATGGCTGTATAGTACTCCATTGTGTATATATACCACATTTTTTGTATCCATTCCTCTGTTGAGGGACATCTGGGTTCTTTCCAGCTTCTGGCTATTATAAATAAGGCTGCTATGAACATAGTGGAGCATGTATCTTTATTGCATGCTGGGGAATCTTCTGGGTATATTCCCAGGAGTGGTATGGCTGGGTCCTCTGGAAGTATCACGCCCAGTTTTCTGAGGAATCGCCATACTGATTTCCAGAGTGGTTGTACCAACTTGCATTCCCACCAGCAGTGGAGGAGTGTTCCTCTTTCTCCACATCCTCGCCAACACCTGATGTCTTCTGAGTTTTTAATCTTAGCCATTCTGACTGGTGTGAGGTGAAATCTCAGGGTTGTTTTAATTTGCATTTCCCTAATGACTAGTGATGTTGAACATTTTTTAAGGTGTTTCTCAGCCATCCGAATTTCTTCAGGTGAGAAGACTCTGTTTAGCTCTGTACCCCATTTTTGGATAGGGTTATTTGGTTTTCTGGGGTCTAACCTCTTGAGTTCTTTGTATACATTGGAGATTAGCCCTCTGTCAGATGTGGGGTTGGTGAAGATTTTTTCCCAATTTGTTGGTTGCCGATTTATCCTTTTGACAGTGTCTTTTGCCTTACAGAAACTTTGTAGTTTTATGAGGTCCCATTTGTCTATTCTTGCTCTTAGAGCATAAGCAATTGGTGTTCTGTTCAGGAATTTTTCCCCTGAGCCAATGTCCTCAAGGGTCTTCCCCAGTTTCTTTTCTATTAGTTTTAGTGTGTCTGGTTTTATGTGGAGGTCTTTGATCCACTTGGAGTTGAGCTTAGTGCAAGGAGATAAGAGTGGATCAATTCTCATTCTTCTGCATGTTGACCTCCAGTTGAACCAGCACCATCTGTTGAAAAGGCTATCTTTTTTCCACTGGATGTTTTCAGCTCCTTTGTCGAAGATCAATTGGCCATAGATGTGTGGGTTCAATTCTGGGTCTTCGATCCTATTCCATTGATCCGCTTCCCTGTCACTGAACCAATACCATGCAGTTTTTAATACCACTGCTCTGTAATATTGCTTGAGGTCCGGGATATTGATTCCCCCAGAAGTTCTTTTGCTGTTGATGATAGTTTTAGCTATCCTGGGTTTTTTGTTATTCCAGATGAATTTGAGAATTGCTCTTTCTAGCTCTATGAAGAACTGAGTTGGGATTTTGATGGGAATTGCATTGAATCTGTATATTGCTTTGGGCAAGATTGCCATTTTGACTATATTAGTCCTGCCAACCCACGAGCATGGAAGATTTTCCCATTTTCTGATGTCTTCTTCAATTTCCCTCTTCAGAGACCTGAAGTTTTTGTCGTATAAATCTTTCACATGTTTGGTTAGCGTCACTCCAAGATACTTTATATCATTTGTGGCTATTGTGAAGGGTGTCATTTCCCTAATTTCTTTCTCGGCCTGCTTATCCTTCGCGTATAGGAAGGCTACTGATTTACTTGAGTTGATTTTATAGCCAGCCACTTTGCTGAAGTTGTTTATCAGTTGCAGGAGTTCTCTGGTGGAGGTTTTTGGGTCACTTAAGTAAACTATCATATCATCTGCAAATAGTGATAGTTTGACTTCTTCCTTTCCGATTTGTATCCCTTTGACTTCCCTCTGTTGTCGAATTGCTCTAGCTAGTACCTCAAGTACTATATTGAAGAGATATGGTGAGAGGGGACAGCCTTGTCTAGTCCCTGATTTTAGAGGGATTGCTTCGAGTTTTTCTCCGTTTACCTTGATGTTGGCTACTGGTCTGCTGTATATTGCTTTTACTATGTTTAGATATGGGCCTTGAATTCCTGTTCTTTCTAGGACCTTTAGCATGAAAGGATGCTGAATTTTGTCAAATGCTTTTTCAGCATCCAATGAGATGACCATGTGGTTTTTTTCTTTGAGTTTGTTTATGTAGTGGATTACGTTGATGGATTTCCGTATATTGAACCATCCCTGCATCCCTGGGATGAAGCCAACTTGATCATGGTGAATGATTGTTTTGATGTGTTCTTGGATTCGGTTGGCAAGTATTTTGTTTAGTATTTTTGCATCGATATTCATAAGAGAAATTGGCCTGTAGTTCTCTTTCTTAGTTGGATCTTTGTGTGGTTTTGGTATCAGGGTAATTGTGGCTTCATAGAATGAGTTGGGTAGTGTTCCTTCCGTTTCTATTTTGTGGAATAATTTGAAGAGTATCGGTATCAGGACTTCTTTGAAGGTCTGATAGAATTCTGCACTAAAACCGTCTGGTCCTGTGCTCTTTTTGGTTGGAAGACTGTCTATGACCCCTTCTATTTCTTTGGGGGTTATGGGTCTGTTTAGACGATCTATTTGATCCTGGTTTAATTTTGGTATTTGGTAACTGTCGAGGAAATTGTCCATTTCCTCCAGATTCTCCAGTTGTGTTGAGTATAGGTTTTTGTAGTAGGATCTGATGATTTTTTTAATTTCCTCAGTTTCTGTTGTTATATCTCCCTTTTCATTTCTAATTTTGTTAATTTGAATACTGTCTCTGTGCCCTTTAGTAAGTCTGGCTAGGGGTTTATCTATCTTGTTGATCTTCTCAAAGAACCAGCTCCTGGTTTTGTTGATTCTTTGTATGGTTCTTTTTGTTTCAACTTGATTGATTTCAGCCCTGAGTTTGATGATTTCCTGTCTTCTACTCCTCCTGGGTGAAATTGCTTCTTTTTGTTCCAGAGCTTTCAAGTGCGCCATTAAGTTGCTGGTATATGCTCTCTCCTGTTTCTTTTTGGAGACACTCAGGGCTATGAGTTTTCCTCTAAGCACTGCTTTCATTGTGTCCCATAGATTTGGGTATGTTGTGCCTTCATTTTCATTAAGTTCTAAGAATTCTTTGATTTCTTTCTTTATTTCTTCCTGGACTAAGGTATCATTGAGTAGAATATTGTTCAGCCTCCAAGCGTATGGGGATTTTCTGTTGTTTTTGTTGCTATTGAAGAACACTCTTACTCCATGGTGATCTGATAAGAGGCATGGGATTAGTTCGATCTTTTTATATTTGTTGAGATCTGTCTTGTGTCCAATTATATGGTCGATTTTGGAGAAGGTACCATGAGGGGCTGAGAAGAAGGTATAGTCTTTTGCTTTAGGGTGAAATGTTCTATATATATCTGTTAAATCCAATTGCTCCAAAGTTTCGATGAGTTTCTCCGTGTCTCTGTTTAGTTTCTGTTTTCCTGGTCGGTCCACTGTAGATAGTGGAGTATTGAGGTCCCCCACAATCATTGTGTTAGGTGCAATGTGTGCTTTGAGCTTTAGTAAGGTTTCTCTTATAAATGAGGGTGCCCTTACATTTGGAGCGTAGATGTTTAGAATTGTGAGTTCCTCTTGGTGGATTCTTCCTTTGACTAGCAGGAAGTGACCTTCTGTGTCTCTTTTGATGACTTTGGGTTGAAAGTCAATTTTATCTGATATTAAAATGGCTACTCCAGCTTGCTTCCTGTGACCATTTGCTTGCAAAATTGTCTTCCATCCTTTTACTCTAAGGTAGTGTTTGTCTTTGACTCTGAGGTGTGTTTCCTGTAAGCAGCAAAATGTAGGGTCCTGTTTCCGTATCCAGTCTGTTAGTCTATGTCTTTTTATTGGGGAGTTGAGTCCATTGATGTTAAGAGATATTAAGGAATAGAGATTATTACTTCCTGACATTTTTGATGTTATTTTTTTTTTGAGTAGTTATCTTCCTTTGAGTTTGATGGAAGAAGTTTACTGTCTTGCCTTTTCTTGGGTGCCATTTCCTTCCTTGTGTTGGAGTTTTCCTCCTATTATCCTTTGTAGAGCTGGGTTAGTGGAAAGATATTGTGTAAATTTGGTCCTGTCATGGAATATTTTGATTTCTCCATCTATGTTGATTGAGAGTTTTGCTGGGTATAGTAGTCTTGGCTGACATTTGTTTTCTCTTAGGGTCTGCATGATGTCTGCCCAGGATCTTCTAGCTTTCATGGTTTCTGGAGAGAAGTCTGGTGTGATTCTGATAGGTCTTCCTTTATATGTTACTTGGCCCTTTTCTCTTACTGCCTTTAATATTCTTTCTTTGTTTAGTACATTTGGGGTTTTGATTATTATGTGACGGGAGGTGTTTCTGTTCTGGTCCAGTCTGTTTGGAGTTCTGTAGGCTTCTTGTACATTCATGGGCATCTCTCTCTTTAAGTTAGGAAAGTTTTCTTCCATAATTTTGTTAAAGATATTTGCTGGCCCTTTAAGTTGTATATCTTCACTCTCATCTATCCCTATAATCCTTAGGTTTGGTCTTCTCATTGTGTCCTGGATTTCCTGGATGTTTTGGGTTACAAGCCTTTTGGATTTCGCATTTTCTTTGACTGTGGAGTCAATGGTTACTATGTTATCTTCAGCATCAGAGATTCTTATTTCTATCTCTTGTATTCTGTTGTTTATGTTTGCATCTACGACCCCTGTTTTCTTCCCAAGGTTTTCTATCTCCAAGTTTGCCTCCTTTTGTGATTTCTTAGTTGTTTCTACCTCTGTGTTCAGATCTTGGATGGTTTTGCTCAGTTCCATCATTTGTTTGTTTGTGTTTTCATGTAATTCTTTAATATATTTTTGTGCTCCCTCTTTCATGACTTCTGCCTGTTGTTTCAAGTTCTCCTGCATTTCTTTAACTGATTTTCTCACTTCCTCTTTATTGGTTTCTGTCTGATGGCCCATATTCTCCTGGAGTTCTTTAAGTGTTTTTTGTGTTTGGATTGTAAGAGCTTCTACTCTATTGATGTTCCCCTGCATTTCTTTAAGAGATTTGTTTATGTCTTTTTTGTGTTCCTCTAGGAGCATCATGACCTGTGCTTTTATATCTAACTCTTGTTTTTCTGGTGTGCTGGGGTATCCTGGACTTGCTGTGGTTGGCGAATTGGGTTCAGATGGTGCCATGTTGCCTTGATTTCTGTTAATAACGTTCCTACGTTTGCCTTTTGCCATCTCTTTATCTCTGGCGTTAGTTGGTCTTATTGTAGATGGCGCCCTGCTGAAAGCACAGCACGCCTGTCCCCAGGAGACAGATCCCTTCTGGCAGCTTGTCTGTGCTGGACTATGCTCGCTCTGAGTCCAGGTCCCTGACTCCAGCTGCTAGAGTGCCGAGCTGTGCCCGAGGCGGCCCGCCCGGTGGCCCCTCGCTGCTAGTCCGCTCGGAGAGCTGGTCCCGGCTGCTAGTCTGCACCCGCCGCTGAGCTTTCTGTGCCCAGATCTCCTGCAGAGCTAAGCTAAGCTATAACTCTGGCCACGCACCTGATTCCAGCCGCTCACTGAGTCCAGTGTGCCCGCCGTTTGCGCGCGCGGGGGTCTGGGGCAAGATGGCTGCCCCTGCTTTCCTAAACATTTTATATTTATGTTCTCTTATTAGTTAAAAATATTATTCATGAAAATGGATTTAATTATTTAAAAATTCATATATAAAATTTATTTTGATAATATTTACCTCCACTGTCATCTTCTTATTACATTGCACTTCTCTTGATTGTCTTCCTATTTTCAAGTGCTTCTCCATTTACTTTCTAGCCTCTTTTGTGTGTGTATGAGATCCAGTGAAATCTATAAAGATTAGTAATATGGGAACAAGCTTTTTTACAGTAGATGGACAACTTGCCAGTAGTTACACCACTGAGGAGAATATTTCTTTCTAGCCTAGGAACCATTATCTGTAAGTAGATCCTTAGGCAAGTGTAGAGTTTTGGTAGTCCTTTTCTTCACCATGTCAGAGGGTTGACAGGTTCAGTCTTGGGCAGGTCCTGTGAAAATAATCACAGGTGCAATAACTTTAAGGGTGAATGAGGATCTGGGTTCGATTCCTAGTAATAAGAAAAAATAGAGTGTAGGGGCTGTGAGGAATGGGGTTTTGTGTGGATGACATCTGAAAGGTGTGGATGTCCTTATCAATATGATGACCATAATGTCCTAAAATACACGGACTGATGCTCTTTCACTTCTTGCTTCCTTATCCAATTTTTATCTTGCTCACAAATGCTGCAGATGAAACTCAGGGTATCTCATGTGCTAGGTCAATGCTCTATTCTCAAGCTACTTCCTCAGAGGGTTCACATGCTTAAAGTGGTAAATTGTACAATATATAAATTTTATTTCAATATAGCTCTTACAAAAAAGAGAATGTTTAAGAAATTCAAAAATTAAAACAAAATAATTAAAACAGACTGTCATGGTTTTTCTGATCCAAGGTGATAGCATCAAATATCTATGGTGATAGCATAATTATTAAAGTGTAATTTAATGGGCACTTTATGTCCATTTTGTTCAGTGGTTCTCAACCTTAATAATACAGCAACCCTTTAATACAGTTCCTTGAGTTGTTGTCACCCCCAACTATAAAATTATTTTTCTATGTATTTTGTAATTGTAATTTTGTTAGCGTATAAATCATAATGTAAATAATTTTGGAGGTAGAGGGTTGTAAAAGGGGTTGTGAAAAGCTGGGAACTGCTGATAGCGTGTCACCGACTTATACTATTCTCCAGTAGGTCCTGATTTCCCAGGCCATGAGATTTTGACAAGGTTTAGTGTATCAGTTGTGCATCACATATTTTTGTATAGGCTTGTTGAATTTACTTTTCATTTCCTTGTTCCCATATGAGTTGTAAATAAAGTTGGCACTTTTGTTAATGATGATTTATATAAACAAACAAACAAGCAGAAACAAAAGCTAAATATAGTGGAACGTTGGATAGATAGTTCACATTGAAAAATTAGTGTTTAAAAGATTATAAAAATCATCATGCCTTTCCTCCCATGACGTTTATTCTATTTATCCTTCTCAGTAATATTCCTATGTTCCCCACTCCAGCACTTCTCGTTACTTAGCTTCTTTGGGTATATGGTTGTAGCATGGTTATCCTTTACTTTACAGCTAATAGCCACTTATAAGTGAGTACAGCCCATATTTGTCTTTCTGGGTCTGGGTTACCTCACTCAGGATCATCTTTTCTAGTATTATCCATTTGTCGCAGATTTCAGGATGCCATTGCTTTTAATAGCTGAATATTAATACATTGTGTAAATTTATCATATTTCTTTATCAGTTCTTTAGTTGAGGGTCATCTAGGTTGTTTTCCACTTCTGGCTATTACTAATAGTGCTGCAATGAACATAATTGAGCAAGTGTCTTTTGGGTATGGTATACTATCTTTTGGGTACGTGTCCCAGAGTGGTATGGCTTGGTTTGGAAGTAGATCTATTCCCGAATTTATGAGAAACTGCCAAGTTGATTCTCAAAATGTCTGTAAAAGTTTGCACTGCCCTAGCAGTGGGGGAGTGTTTTCTATGCTCCACATCCTTGCCAGCATGAGCTGTCTCTTGAGATTTTGATCTTAGCCATTCTGAAGGGTGTAAGTCATTTTGATTTGCATTTCTCTGATGGTTAAAAAAGAGTTGAACATTTCTTTAACCGTTTCTCAGCCATTACAGATTCTTCTGTAAAAAATTCTATGTTTAGAGGAAGTGACTGAACAGGGGGGGTTAGGGATGGGAACAGCAGGGGTTGGGGAGGGATCAGGTTTGGAGGAGAGAGTACTGGGAGATATAACTGGAACAACAGGAGCAGGGTACACTTCTGGCATGAGCTAGAAACTTATGGCAGTGGAAACTCCCAGGAAACTATGAGAGCAACCCTAGTTAAGACTCCTAGCAAGCAATGGAGGATATGGAGCCTGAACTTAACAACTCCTGTAACCAGGAAATACTTCCAATAGAGTGATTGGGACACAAATCCAGTCACAGAAACTTTGACCTACAATTTGTCCTGCCTATAAGATGTGTTCGGTAAAAATAAAGTTGAAATTGACAGACTGGCCAACGAATGACTACTCCAGATTAAGATCTATGCCACAAGTTGGATCTGATCTCTGGCACTACTAATCATATCCTGCTATAATTGCAGACAGGAATCTACTATAACTAGGGACTACACCCAGAAACTTATGAAACTGATGCAGATACTACCAGCCAAACATTAGGAGGAACTTTGGGAATCCTGCAGAAGAGGGAAAGGAAGGAATACAGGAGCCCTAAGGGTCATGTACACCATAGGAAAACCTACAGAATCAACTAACTTGGGCTTATAGTGGCTCTCAGAGACTTAATCACTAACCAGACAGTATGTATAGGACTTAACTAGGGCCTTCTGCACATATGTTGCAGTTATGTAATTTGGTCTTCATGTGGAACTCCTAACAGTGGGAGCAGGGACTGACTGACTCTGATTCTTTTGGCTGCCTTTGGAACCCATTCCTCCTACTAGGGTGCCTTGTCTAGCTTCAATAGAAGACACACCTATGGTTCCTGAAACTTGATATTACCCAGGACTCAGAGATATCCATGGGATGCCTCACATTTTATGAAGAGAAACAGAGGAAGAATGTATATGAGGAAGTTTGTGTGTGTGTGTGTGTGTGTGTGTGTGTGTATGTGTGTGTGTGTGTGTACTATGAGTGGAGGGCAAAGGGGAAACTGAATGAATTCATTAAAAAGAAAATGACCAAAGCATCAGTGTAGGGGAATACCATAACAGGGAAGTGGGAAGGGGTGGATGAGGGAGCAGGGCGAGGGAAAAGGGCATGTGAGACCTTTGGAGGGCGGGGAACCAGAAAAAGGGAAATGAAATGTAAATGTAGAATATAATAAAAAAAAAAAGAACAACAATAACAACTTTTGCCATTGATTTTTTGGTTGAAGCTATTGAAAAATACATGTCCAACTTTCTTCTATATCTTAATATTTATGATAATTATGCTAATTTGTTTACATTTCTTGGGATCAGACATCTTTTCAGTAATATGGGAGTAGATTTTCCACACCCCCTCACACATACCCTTACCCCTTTTAAATTCTTAGTGAAGATATTTAAAGGTCATGTTGCCTTTATGATTTTTAGTACACTTTTGCTAGTGACTGGTGATCTTTAATTAAAAGGTCAGATCTCTCATCTTCTTCCAATGACTTATGATTATTTTCATTACCAATGAGCTGAATTTCTACTATTTAATAAAGCTGGATTCAAATTACTATTTAATCTCTAGAGTGTGGAAAGGTTTATTAATTATGAAGGTTAAATCAAACTGTAGATATTCTTTGTTCACATATAACCTTGATTAAATGGTATTATTAGAAACTTCCAAGGACTATTTTCAGCCATACTTTTTCTCTATACTCTTCAGTCTACCTAGAAGAAGTATCATCATAAGCATCTTGATCAAGCATCATGCTCTATTGTAAAACATTTCAAGTCCTAGGCTTATCCAAACACTTGAATGCTTTCAAACTCAGGAAACTTGAAGTTCTGTATTTTCTATATTCTGTCCTCTTTTCAGGTCACAGTATTTGTTTGACACTACTTCCTCTTTCTCTATAGCTTCATGCAAAATTACTGTGCCTAAAATCTTATGCCATTAGAGCTCTGTTTATTCAGTTGTCCTACTATGGTAAGTAAATCATCATGATGGTATTCATAATCACGGACAATTTCATAGCTCTCTACCCTGTGTGCTTGAAATTGGAATTAACTCCTGTCCATTTTTACATGATGACTTATGTCACAAAATTCAATGATAATAACTTGTGGAATAAAGATATGATTGGCCATTTCTCGAAGTGAGTTCAGTGCCCGAACCTGGTTCACATAGTGAATTCCAGGATAGCCAGTGTGTGTGTGTGTGTGTGTGTGTGTGTGTGTGTGTGTGTGTGTGTTTGTATGAATGCATACTTTCAGCAAAGAGACATGGAGAAATAGAGAAAAAGAAAAACAGATGTTCCTGGTACAGGCAAGAGTATTTCCAAAGCCTTTGAAGTGTTTGAGAGACTAGAATTTTCTTTGGTATAGATGAAACATGGACTACAAGTGTATATAATAAAAGAGCTAAAACCAAAACTGGGGCCCAAAATATGATGAACATTTTACATAACATCAAGCCACATGGCCATTTTCTTAAGGGTATTAGGAGACACTTGATGGACTTCAAAGAAATAAAACCACATGATTATTCCACATTAGAAAAGTTACCTTTAGTGCTTAGTATTCAAGGAATTTGCCTGGCCAAGGCAAGAAGCTGGAAAAACCAGAAGGAATGTTCTTTTAGCTGTTTAATTAATGGTAGTGGCAGTGAGAATATAAAGCAATGAATGCATCACATTTAAGTGTCAGTAAACTGATGATGCATCTCCCTCAAATATCTACAAAAGCAAGAGATGCCGAATAGGCATTCAATAATTACTTAATAGTTGAATATATTAAGGGAAACTGTTAACATCCATTGAAGCCTGCATAGATATGAACAGAAGACTAGAACGTCTTGCATTAAGGCAGAAGTTCAGCTCATGTTAAATGAAGGAAAAGGCAGAACAAAAGACTAAGATATAACAGAGAAGTCTGATGAGTGATATAAAAAAACATTATAGCAATAGAGGTAGTATGTACAGCTTCCTCTTTCAAGGTGTCTGGTAGTTTCAAGTATATGAGGACTAGAACCTAATGAATATAAAGACCCAAGAAGAATAATTTAAATAAATAAAGGTGTGATTTTTGTTTTCAAAAATCAAAAAGAATGAATGCCAAAAGAAAAGAAAGTTGGAAGAACCCTTTACATAGGAAATGGATCGTGGTTATTGACGTAGGTTGCATTATGAGAACATAGTATGTATCTTCATCTCTGGAACCTACAAAGACACAACTTTACTTTTGACACACTCCTCAACTTTGTATGTTGAAGTCCTATACACTAAAATGATAGCTATGCATTTTCTTGTTTGATAGTTTGTTGGAGGGCTCATTTCCAGATTGTGTGTGTACTTGTGTGTGTGTGTACTTGTGTGTGTGTGTGTGTGTGTGTGTGTGTGTGTGCTTGCAAATACTCATGTATGTGGCAGATAATATAGAGGTGAAAGAGATAATAGAACGTGGGGGTGACAGTAATTAAAATTCAAAACATGATATCTTAAAAATTGTCCAAAATAAAATAAAACAGAAGCTATAGTTAGAGTTTCTGCTGGAGTTCTAACAAGGCCCTGTGTAGCAGTGTGCTGTTACACAGCACACTAAGTCTAATATTCCAGAGTGTAGCAGATGATAGAGCTGAACCAGCACCAGAGCCATGTTGTTGAAGTGCAGGCTGCCAATTTTCTCACTAATGTGACAATGCAGAGAGTGTCTTTTTAAGTTCCCTCCCTCACTCCTACTTTTCCCTGAGCCACATACTTCTTACTTTTGCTTTTACTCACTGGCTTTCCATATTTCCCAGTCTCATTAATCCTCTAGCTCAGGTCCCTGATGCAGTGCAATGATTGGAGATGCATTACAATCTGTACCTGGCCAGGAGAAGAGGCTGGAACTCTCATGTGAGACTGCACACTACTTTTAATTAGCTGCAGCTGATTTTCCATAACCTGGATGCAGGCCGGAACTGCTGCAGCTTGGATCATTTGAATAGCAGACAGCATTGACTGAGAGCTCCCAGCCCCTGATGGGACCCTGTCTAGTTTGAGCTAAAGAAGCTGATGTGATTAAGTGTGGGGCTTTTGATTAGGTGGACTTTGACAAGGCTTATTTGATTGTGTCAGGCTGGGGTTTCTTGAGGAATTGCCTCTGTCTCAAAATTGAACCACAACTTGACATGTCTGGGAACTTGGGATTTCCAGGCTGTGAGGCTGAAGGAATTAATTTTAATTGGCTAAAAGTAAAGATTGAGGAATTCAGAATATCACACAAACCCCTATTATCTCACCCAACCATTTGTTTTCCTATCATGAACTCTAATTTAAATGACATCCACAAGCTCCTGAGATCATTTTATAATCTTTGCACTGTGCCTGAGAGTTTAAAAATGTACCTACCCAGAGCTAGTTCATAGCATACACTGTAAGAACTCATATCAGGGCCTTGTTTTACTGCTGCATCTTTGACAGAGCCTGTAGACTGGTTATCTGCAATGAGGAAATGGTGGAAGAATGGGTGGGGAGGGATTTAGTGGGGCCTTGAAGTTAAGTCTATGTGTAACACATTATTCATTTCACTAAATACTGCAGCCTTATACCCTTTCTAGGAAAGTGAAAACCTGTGGGACCTGCCATAAAGATTGTGATCAGTAGTTCTTTAATTAACTGCAAAGTTGAATCTTGTTGGCAATTCAAAAGAATCCCCAGGACACATCCCCCATGATATTCAAAGGGTGTGTGTGTGAGAATGTTATACATTAAGCCTTACATATGACCAGAGTAAATGTTGCATCAAAATATATACCAAAATACTCTCTTGTACACTTAGACGTATATGCATGTTTCACTTGTCAGGTGCAAATTAAAAATATATGATTTAGTAAAGTTTACCTGTACCATCTAGTTAAGTACCAAGTTGTGATGGGACACTTGGGGTTGTTTAGGAAATAGTGGTGTCCTGTATTGTAAAGGGAGTTTATCCTGTCATCAGTTCTAGTGGGAGCACCCTGTTATTCATGCTGAGTTAAAGTATTGAAATAGACTCAGCTTTCCACAGAAGCAATTGCACCATGGCTTCCAGTACTAGTAGCTTTTTGTTAATGATACAGAGCCTAAGACCTGACTTTTAGAAAAAACAATGGTTTCTAATGAATGAGTACTGAGAACAACAACTCAGTTCTAAGAGATGATGCTGTCATTATTTTAGGTGAGATATATGTGCTTGCCTCTTCTCTATTAGCTTATAAATCTGCAATAGCTCATTCATTCTGCTATTCTACCAATAGTTACAGTGACAAGGGACAGTTTGTGTGGGGGGATCCATGGTTACCTGTGTGATACTTTTCTAGCATTTCTGACTTCCTGAAATTTGGGCTAAATCTCCAGCCAGGCATACACACTATTCTTATGCTCCCTTGGCCACAGCATCATTCTTATGAATTAAAATTCAGAAAGATTAATTAGGTTGCTTCTGTAGAGCATGTGGAAGATGGCTGCTCCCATGATGCATGTAGAGAGGGTGCTACAGACCTGTGATTCATTGGTCTGTCAGCAATGTGAGACACACTGTATGAAAACGCCATATAAATGCAAATACAAATACAAACACCACCTTCCCCTGTTGGCTTATGATAAGGTGTTCATCCAGATGAGACATTAAGATTTAAAAGCAGAAAAGTAATAGCTGGGAAGAAAACACACAGACACACAGACACACACACACACACACACACACACACACACACAAACACACAATTACTTCTCCAACAAAGTTTTCATTTTAAGAAAGTTATTAAAGTACATGCTGTCTCCTTATCCTCACCAATGACAGGTTTTTTTTGTACTGCCTAAATGGTTAGGTCCTAGACAGAAGTGATACATTCATGATTAATTTAATTAGGAAGGAAATGAATTTGGAAAAGGGATTAGGAGGAGGAGTGATTGAATTCACAAAGATGTATGTCTTCCTAAGAGGCTAGTAGCTCACAATCAAATTGCTTCTCATATGGCTTTTAGTACTTGACTCAATAATGAACTTGGATGACTTTATATAATGCCTTATATTCTCTAGATACTTTCATTGTCTAGGGGGAACGGGGCAAAAACTAGAGCTATGAAGAGTTAAGCTATGTGTCTGACTTTCTCTCCTATGGAAAGTGGGCAGGACATTTAAGTGGACCATTTTCTCAAGAGTATTTCTTTATTGAGTGACCCCCCCTGATACTTTAATGTTGATATGTGACTAGAAGTGAACATTTAAATAAAATAAATACTGGACATTTTGCATTTTAGCACTGAAATGTGCTTGAATGCATTTTACCATTTCTAGATTGAAAATTTTGCTGGACTTAATAAGCAAAGACACTTTTAAATCCAGTTGGTATTCTTAAATGTAATGTCCCAAGTGCTTTTTATCCAAGCTAGAATTTAAAACCCATAGAGGCTTCTTGTTGTGGCAGACAGGAACTACTACAAAGATCCCCAACTGGTCAAAGTGAATAGACTAAAAGACTGTGAGGTACTGAACCCAAAAGAGAAATGTGCAACCCATGTACATAAGGCTCAAAGAAAATCCTGAAAAGGGGGAATGGAAGACACTATTGCTAGATAGTGTCTTCTAGACAAAAACTAGGATGCAATATCTGGTGAAATTTCAACAATATGTCAACCTAAACAATATATTAAGTTATAGGCTGTTATGAGAGTAAATATACTTGGAGTGTGTATATACTATTTAAACATGGTTGGCTAACTTTCTGAGATATAACATATGGGATTACTGCATAAGAGGGAAGATTTACATGGTTCAATACATTTCAAACTATACTCTGAGAATGTTTAAAGCATTTCACAGCAATGCATCAAAAGCAATTGACTAGGTGAGAAATGGAGAAGGTAGGCCAAAAAGATAAAAGTAAATTTACAATAGCACTCAGAATAGCATTGCTATATCATTTATGACCATCAATAAATCTTTAGTTCTAAGGTCCTTGGTATGAAATGGGTACTGATGAATTTAACATTGAAAAACTGAGTAAATAAGAAAAAACAATTGACTATTTAATTAAAAAGCAGCAATAATAGAATATAAAAAGTTTAAAAAGTTGCATGGCCTCTCTCTCTCTCTCTCTCTCTCTCTCTCTCTCTCTCTCTCTCTCTCTCTCTCTGTGTGTGTGTGTGTGTGTGTGTGTGTGTGTGTGTATAGAAATAATTATCTAAATAAATCCCAGTTGAACTGTTCATGCTGCCCTCCCCAATGCTTTATGTTCCCAAATGAAAGACACAGATGCAGCCTTTGTATTTTAATATACCTTAATCAGTGCAATAGCTGGGTGTCCTCCTCCTGTGCATAATCCCAAGTTATTACTTAATAAATTCTATATTTTATCTTAGATGCTCTGGATTCAGTTGGCTGCCCAACTGAGCCTCACTCTAGGCTCCACTCGCCAGGCTCCTTTGTGTGCATGTATTTAGGTTTGTGTGTGTGTGTGTGTGTGTGTGTGTGTGTATTGAAGGTAACTGGGTGTGTGTGTGTGTGTGTGTGTGTGTGTGTGTGTGTGTGTGTATTGAAGGTAACTGGAAGAAGAGTTAATGTGTTACTGAAGATGCAACTTTCAAATGGTTTGAATTGTAAGGGGAAAATACAGGATGGCAGAGGGTAAACTGAGAAAAGGCAGAAGAGTAATGCATACTTTTTAGTACTTTATCTGCTTTGTATACCTATATGCATACCTCTAAGAATTCAGTAGGCCCAATATAATGAGTGAAGTCATGCAAATGAATCATATATAACCAGTACTGTATTAATATTATAATTTTGAAGTTTGAAGATACCAATATCTCAGCCCTATTTCTTAAAAATTCTAACTTTAAAAGATATTGTAGAACAAACATTTATAGTGTCCCTAATATTTGGCAAATGCCCTGTGATAGCTTTGTGTCCTTTGTTAAGTTCTAAAATACTTGAAGCTACTGGTGTATTACCTGTGAAATAAATATAGTGGCAATGATACTTTATTGCACTACTGCATGTTTCTATGAAATGTTCTATGCAAGGACACATGGATAAATCATTTTTCTCTTTGAATTCAAGTGTGGTATAGTGGAATCCTTCAGACATGTGTTTAAATATTAGATCTACTTTTAATAAGTATTTGAACTTGAACATGGCACTGATCATCTTTGAGATTCAGAGAATACTCTTGTTCTTATTATAATGATTTAGTTAGTTAATACATGTAGAATATCAGTACTGGATAATTGTTAGCCATCATGCTTCTGATTACCTTGTAATATATCAAGGATTTTTTTCTGATCCCTGTCTCTTGAAGATTTCCTCAACTGGTGCACTGCTTCTTAGAGCAGTGTCTGGAATTTTATATAGTATGCCAACTGAATTCTGACCAGAGAACAGAATCTTCTGTATTTTCCTCTTAATTACCATACATATGGTAATTATGTATGGTTAGACTAGTGCAGGTTAGACTGCATTAGTTTTTTGTGTGATCCCTTGATCAGTGTTGATGTATAATAAATGTCTCTGGATGAATATCACACATGACTTCTAATCAATTTCTCACTATAATTTTATCCCAGTGTATGAAATTCCTCTGAAATACATTCAAGACTGTTTGAACCATATGTCAACTATAATAAATATATAAGAAATATGTTATATATTTGATATATACATATATACATACATATTTGTCTTAATTTGTATGGTAGCAAGTAAACTCTAGAACATACAGCCTCCTAATTGTAGAATGGACATAGTAGTTTTTATCTGCTCTTCCAATGAATTTTAGAACTGATAAATTTGAAAGCTCCTCACTGATTTCCTATAGTATGTGAAGGAAAACTGTTACATGAAATAGTAATGTTTCTTCCATAATGGTTAGTTACATTTCATTGCCTTCTCTAAACACATACTGGAACAATTCTGATGCTTCCGAAGGACATTATTTATTCAACATGCCATTAGGCTTACTCTGGCTGGTTGTATTGATAACACTTCATCTTGTACCTTGAAAAAATACATTACTAACAGGCCAACGAAATTCATGGCAAGGGTAATGAAATGTTGTACTCCCAATTGAAAATACTTTTATAAAATATTGGGCTATTGGGAATTTCTGTCTTTATGTGTAGCTGTATTAGTGTTGAACTGTGAACAAACAATATAGCACAGATTTCTGCAATCAAATTATTTGGATTAAACTCTCGGCTGTATATACTAGCTACATGAAACTTAAGGAGATTATTATATTTTGGGGTTTAATTTCCTTCTCTATAAAATGAGTTTGTAATGTATAAATAGTTACTGATAACACATATCAAGACCTATGTGTTAACTATCATTCTTATTCTGATATTTATTATTATAGCTATAATTCTAACACATCACTGTCTGAGTTTTAAAACTTGATAATGGGTATAGGATTTCAAATTCTTTTTGAACTTATTAGGACATTCTGTTGATTGTAATTTATAATATAGTTATTATTTTTTATTTGATTATGTGTGTGAAAGTGTCAGTGCATGTAAAAGAAACATGAAGCTCAGGGGGCAACTTTTAGGGATTGAGTCTTGATTTCTATTCTGTTCCAAAAATAGAAATTAGGTCATCAGGATTGCCTGGCAAGCATTTTTATTGGCTGATGAAACTGCTAGATCAGTGGTTCTCAACCTACCCTAAGCTATGAAACTTTAACACAATTGTTCATGTTGTAGTTTCCCCCAACCACAAAATTATCTTCATTTCTCCTTCATAACTGTATTTTGAAACTGTTAGGAATCATAATGTACATATTTGTGCTTTTCAGTGGTCTCAGGTGGCCCATGTGAAAAGGTCATTTGACAATTCTTCCAAGTGGTCCCTATTCATGGATTGAGAACCACTGCCCTAGCCCTTATTCTTTATTCATTATGAATTATATATATATATATATATATATATATATATATATATATATATATATATAATTTTATTTATTCTTTTAACTTTTTCATACAGGTAGACAATGTATCTTAATTATATCCACTGCTCACTCATCACCTCTAGCTCTAACAAGGATTCCACATCTCTTTGATCTCTTTCCAACTTTACAATCACTTATAGTATGTATGTGTGTGTATTAAACCATCCTGTCAGATAAGTAGTTTCCATGTACACTGAGTGTGGGCATGGGGCTATCCATCAAGGCATGGAATAGCTACCAATGGCCATACTGGTTAAGAAAAATGACTGTTGTTTCCCTATCAGCCATCAATTGTCAATATCTACTAAGCTGAGATGGAGCCATGAAAACTTCTTTCTCCCATCCAGATATCTCAGCTCTCATAGACCAAAGCCATTCTGGCTCTGCCTTGTCTTAAACTTGCTCTGTCCCAGGTTTACCTTGAACTCAGGGATCTACCTACATGTGTATCTGCCTGCCTTTGTATTTTTCTGACAAGCAGGCTCACAGTGCAGCTGCATCTGTTCTTTTAGGTCTGTGAAGCCCCTCACATAATTCATATTGTATTCTTATATAGTTGAGAAATTATACATTTTAAAACTCAGGTTATCAGAGTTTTTTCCCACAGCCTTAAAGGCTATCCTCATTTTGCTAAAAACATTAGGCACAACTTTGATTTCTCGACTCATGCTATTTCTAATTTCATGGAGTTATTAATGTTAGCAGGGAGAACATCTCCCTAAGTAGGGAAATAAATTAACTTACTTACATTGTTATATAAATAAACCTTATGCCTAGCAATATCAACATTCATGGAGACCTGCCAGCTCTGCTCCAGTGACAGGAAATATGTCCTGCACAGCCTTCCAAAGCTGCAATGCAGGACTTAGCAGTTTCTTTGATCACAATTAGAAGCAGGTCCATACTTCGAATATAAACATATACTTAGAAGGCAGTTTGATTACATGGCCACGTAGAAAAACATTAATAAATAGGTAATTCTCTAAAATTGACTTTCAACCTAAAGTCATCAAAAGAGAAACAGAAGAACACTTCTTACTGTTCAAAGGAAAAATCCACCAAGAAGAACTCTCAATTCTGATCATCTATGTTCCAAATGCAAGGGCACCCTCATTTATAAAACAAACTTTACTAAAGCTCAAAGCACATACTTCACCTAACACAACAATTGTAGGTGACTTCAACACTCTACTCTCCTCAATGGAATGATCAGGAAAACAGAAACTAAACAAGGACACAGTGAAACTAATTGAAGCTTTGGATCAATTGGATATAACAGATATATATATATATATAAAACATTTCATCCTAAAGGAAAAGAATATACCTTTTTCTCAACACCTCATGGTACTTTCTCCAAAATCGATCATATAATTGGTCACAAGATGGACATCAACAAATACAAGAAGATCGAACTAGTCCTATGCCTCATATCAGATCACTATGGAGTAAGAGTGGTTTTTAATAGCAACAAATACAACAGAAAGCCCACATACACATGGAAGCTGAACAATAATCTACTCAATGATACCTTGGTCAAGGAAGAAATAAAGAAAGAAATCAAAGACTTTCTAGAATTTAATGAAAATGAAGGTACAACATACCCAAATTTATGGGACGCAATGAAAGCAGTGCTAAGAGGAAACCTCATAGCCCCGAATGCCTCCAAAAAGAAACTGGAGAGAGCATACACTAGCAGCTTAATGGTACACCTAAAAGCCCTGGAACAAAAAGAAGCTAATTCACCCAAGAGGAGTAGAATACAGGAAATCATCAAACTCAGGGCTGAAATCAATCAAGTAGAAACAAAGCAAACAATATAAAGAATCAACAAAACCAGGAGCTGGTTCTTTGAGAAAATCAACAAGATAGATAAACCCTTAGCCAGACTAATCACAGGGCATAGAGACAGTATCCATATCAACAAAATTAGAAATGAAAAGGGAGATATAACAACAGAAACTGAGGAAATTAAAAAAAAATCATCAGATCCTATTACAAAAGCCTATACTCAACACAACTGGAAAATCTGGAGGAAATGGACAATTTCCTATACAGATACCAAATACCAGAAATAAATCAGGAACAAATAGATCATCTAAATAATCCCATAACCCCTAAAGAAATAGAAGTGGGCATTGAAAGTCTTCCAACACCCCTCCGCCAAAAAAGCACAAGGCCAGTTGGTTTCAGTGTAGAATTCTATCTGACCTTCAAAGAAGACATAACACCAATACTCTAAACTATTCCACAAAATAGAAACAGAAGAAACACTACCCAACTCATTCTATGAAGCCACAATTATGCTGATACCAAAAACACATGATGATCCAACTAAGAGAACTTCAGACCAATTTCCCTAATGAATATAGATGCAAAAATATTCAAAAACATTCTTGCCAACCAAATCCAAGAAAACATCAAAACGATCATTCACCATGATCAAGTTGGCTTCATCCTGGGGATGGAAAGATGGTTCAATATATCAAAATCCATCAATGCAATCCACTACATAAACAAACTCTTAAAGAATCCAGAAAAACAAAAAACATGGTCATTCCATTAGATGTTGAAAAAAGCATTTGATAAAATTCAGCATTCTTTCATGCTAAAAGTCTTGGAAAGGACAGGAATTCAATACCTAAACACAATAAAAGCAATGTACAGCAAAACAGTAGCCAACATCAAACTAAATCCAGAGAAATTGAATCAATCCCACTAAAATCAGGGACCAGACAAGGCTTCCCCCTCTCTCCATATCTTTTCAATATAGTACTTGAAGTTCTGGCTAGAGCAATTAGAAAACATAAGGAAGTCAAAGGAATACAAATTGGAAAGGAAGAAGTCAAACTATCACTATTCACAGATGATATGATAGTATACTTAAATGACCCCAAAACTCCACCAGAGAATTCCTACAGCTGATAACAACTTCAGCAAAGTGGCTGGCTACAAAATCAACTCAAGTAAATGAGTAGCCTTCCTATACTCAAAGGATAAGCAGGCTGAGAAAGAAATTATGGAAATGACACCCTTCAAAATAGCCACAAACAATATAAAATATCTTGGTGTAACTCTAACCAAACAAGTGAAAGATCCGTATGACAAGAACTTCAGGTCTCTGAAGAAGGAAATCAAAAACCTCAGAAAATGGAAAAAATATCTTCCATGCTCATGGATTGGCAGGATTAATATGGTAAATATTGCCATCTTGCCAAAAAACAATATACAGATTAAATGCAATCCCGATCAAAATCCTCAGTTCTTTATAGAGTTAGAAAGAGCAATTTTCAAATACATCTGGAATAACAAAAATCCCAGGAGAGCTAAAAATATTCTCAACAGCAAAAGAACTTCTTGGGGAATCAGTATCCTGGATCTCAAGCAGTACTACAGACCAATAGTGTTAAAAACTGCATGGTATTGGAACAGTGACAGGCAGGTAGATCAATGGAATAGAATTGAAGACCCAGAAATAAACCCGCACATACACATATGGTCATTTGATCTTTGACAAAGAAGATAAAACCATCCAGTGGAAAAAAGATAGCCTTTTCAACAAATGGTGCTGGTTCAACTGAAGGTCAGCATGCAGAAGAATGCAAATCAATCCTTTTTAATTTTTTTTTCTGAGACAGGGTTTCTCTGTGTAGCACTGGTTGTCCTGGAACTCACTCTATAGACCAGGCTGGACTTGATCTCAGAAATCCACCTGCCTCTGCCCCCCAAGTGCTGGGATTAAAGTCCTGTGCCACCACTGCCCGGCCAAATCAATCCATTCTTATCTCCTGTACTAAGCTCAACTCCAGGTGGATCAAGGACCTCCACATAAAACTAGACACACTGAAACTAATAGAAAAGAAACTGGGGAAGACCCTTGAGGACATGGCTACAGGGGAAAAGTTCCTGAACAGAACACCAATAGTTTATGCTCTAAGATCAAGAATTGTCAAATGGGACCTCATAGAATTACAAAGTTTCTGTAAGGCAAAGGACACTGCCAATCAGACAAAATGGCAACCAACAAATTGGGAAAAGATCTTCACCAACCCCACATCCAACAAAGGGCTAATATCCAATATATACAAAGAACTCAAGAAGTTAGACTCCAGAGAGCCAAGTAACCCTATTCAAAGTGGGGTACAGAGCTAAACAAGGAATTTTCACCCGAAGAATGTTAAATGGCTGAGAAGCATTTTAAGAAATGTTCAACATCATTAGTCATTAGTGCAAATCAAAACAACCCTGAGTTTTCACTTCACACCAGTCAGAATGGCTAAGATTAAAAACTCAGGAGACAGCAGGTATTGGCGAGGATGTGGAGAAAGAGGAACACTCCTCCACTGCTGGTGGGATTGCAAGCTGGTACAACCACTCTGGAAATCAGTCTGGTGGTTCCTCAGAAAACTGGGCATGACACTTCCAGAGGACCCTGTTATACCACTCCTGGGCATATACCTAGCAGATTCCCCAGGAAGCAATAAGGACACATGCTCCACTATGTTCTTTGTAGCCTTATTTATAATAGCCAGAAGCTGGAAAGAACCCAGATGTCCCTCAATGGAAGAATGGATACAGAAAATGTGGTATATTTACACAATGAAATACTACTCAGCGATTAAAATCAATGAATTCATGAAATTCTTAGGCAAATGGTTGGAACTAGACAATATCATCCTAAGTGAGGTAACCCAATCATCAAAGAACACACATGGAATGCAGTCACTGATAAGTGGTTATTAGCCCAGAAGCTCTGAATACCCAAGACACAATTAACATATCAAATGATTCCCAAGAAGAAGGAAGGAGAGGGCCCTGGTCCTGGAAAGGCTTGATGCAGCATTGTTTGGGAGTACCATGACAGAGAAGTAGGAGAGGGTTGATTGGGGAATGGGTAGAGGGAAGAGGTTTTATGGGACTTATGGGGAGGGGGAAAGTGGGAAATCATTTGGAATGTAAACAAAGAATGTAGAAAATAAAATAAAAAGAAAACAAGTTGCCCAAGCCAGGGGAAGCAAAGCAGTATGTAATGTCCCTCCATGGCCTCTCCATCAACTCCTGCTTCCTGACCTGCATGTGTTCTTGTCCTGATTTCCTTTGGTGATGAACAGCAGTGGGGAAGTGTAATCTGAATAAACCTTTTCTTCTCCCCATTCCACCAAAAAAGAAAAACATTAATAGGTAATTATCTAGTGCCCAAAGACTCCATAGCCACAAGTTTTTACAATGCTTATAGTACTGGCCATGTGTTCCCTTTTGTGGAACAGACCTAAAATCTGGAGAGTGGTTGTTTACTTCCTGAGGTGATTAGAATGAGAAGCCCCTCTATATGTCTTGAGCATTTTAATACTTGATCCCCCATTGCTAGCAATTTTTGGAAAATTAGAAAGTGTGGCCTTGGTGTAATAAGTAAATCATTGGGGGTGGGTTTCGATATTTCAGAAAATTCACAGCATTCTCAGTGTGATCCTGTTTATGGACCAAGACATGAACTCTCAGCTGTTCCTGTCACGATGCCTTCATTGTACCATCATGTATGCTAACACTCTGGAAGGACCTGAAAGCCCAATTTAATGCTTTCCTTTATAAATTGCCTTGGTCATGGTGTTTGATACCTCTGTGCTTTTATTTCACCTATATTCAAATATTTCCCTCCTCAAGTGACCTAGGACTCATATATGACAGAGAATTCATGGCATTTATATTTTGTGGCATGGGTCACCTCACCTCGTATAGATTCTTTTCACATTCTGTTTACATAAATATTCATGATTTTATTTTCTTTGCAGAAGAGTAATATTATATTATGTACATGTAGCACATTTTCATATCCATTAGTCAGTTGATATATATCTAGGTTGATTTCATTTACTAAGTACTGTGAATAGGACAACAATGAATTTAAATGTTCAAGTATCTCTGTAATCCTTTGGGAATATTTCTTTTTTTTTTTTTTTTTTTTTTTTTGGTTTTTCGAGACAGGGTTTCTCTGTATAGCCCTGGCTGTCCTGGAACTCACTTTGTAGACCAGGCTGGCCTCGAACTCAGAAATCCGCCTGCCTCTGCCTCCCAAGTGCTGGGATTACAGGAGTGTGCCACCACGCCCGGCTTGGGAATATTTCTAAGAATGGAGTATCTTGGCTGTCTTTTTGGCCATATATTTTCTTCTAGTTTTTTGAAAAGTTTCCTTATTTATTTATTTATTTATTTATTTATTTAATGTCATACAAATTATTTTTTTCTTAAGTAGTCTTGAAGTATAATATTGAACAACAAGATAGAGACAAATGCCAAAAGCCTATCCTCCCATTCTGCCTCTTTCATAACAATCATATCTGAAAATCTGAAGAGTCCCCCCAAAATATATCTACATTCAAAGGAGCAAAATATACAGCTTGGGTGACATAAATACATACAAGTATACATACACACATATTTCTGCTTTGAAGTGTATCATGCAAATATAAAAGAGAAAAGATTCAGGTTAAAGGTTAGAGGATCTTAAACAAAATCTGTGATTAAGTTTCTAGATTTATATTCAAAGTGATTTCACTAGTTTACCCTCCCTCTGATAGTTAAATATTGTTTACTATTCCATGCATAAATTGTAGCCCTCCCACTGATAGTGAAATGTGGTTACTATTCCATGCATATACTATAGCCCTTATTTACGTTGTATTCTTGATGATGACCATTCTTATTCACGTGAGATAGAATTTTAATGTGGTTTTAATCTATATTTCTCGGATAGCTAATTATGTTAAACTCCTTTAAAATTATTTATTAGCATTTTTATTTCTTCTTTTGAAGATTTTCTGCTCAGTTACAAAGTCCAATTTTAATTGGGTTGTTTCTTTTCTTAGTGTTCAGATTTTATGAGTCTTTTTATAGTTTGACGCAAATCATCTGTTCAATATATAGCTAGCAAAGATTGTCTCATATTATACATGTTTCCTGTTTACCCAATGACAATTTCTTTTTCTGTACTGGAACATTTGAGTTTTAGTAGATACCATTCATCAATTGTTTCTCTTATTCCTTGAGTTACAGTAGTTTTACTCAGAGAGTTCTTACATTTGCCTATACATTGAATTATACTCTGTACTGTATCCTCTAGAAATTTCTGCATGTCAGTTCTTAATGTTTTGGTCAATGTAATGATTTGTAGTTTTGTGCAAGGTGTCAGCTTTCTTCTTAAACTTATCTAGAAATTCACTCGTGTTCATTATTAGCTCCATATCTCCTGCACTTGTCAAAATGTTTATTGTATCACTTCTTTACACTATAAAATTCTCCAAATTCCTATTATTTTCATATATACTCCTACTCCATATGTTTTTAATATAACCAGTAAAGTTACTACATAAACTTGTGTGCAATAATGACTTTTCAATGACTAACGTACTTGGGTGACTTTTGTATCAAAGTAAATGCAAAATTTACTTGACTTCTATGACTGTTCATAGTTAGCCCACATCAAGTCTATGATATTCTATTTAGTATTTATTAATCATTGTCTCCCACTCATAATTATCTTGTTATATTTCCAATATATTTGGAATACTTATCAAGGCCTGGAAGAAAGTTGCTTCTTTTTCCACAGGGAAATTCAAATGACTACTTTATTACCTGCCTTAGGTCTTCAATTAAATTTCATTTATTCAGTGAGATCTCTCCTGGCTATGTGTTTAAAACTATACTCTGTCTAAAACCTATAACTTTGACTCCTCCTGCTATAGAATTTGGACATAATGTTGACTGTCATCCAGTACAACACATAGTTTATTTTCTTTGAATATAGCTGCACATGCCATTCTTATGCAGAATAACATTTTATTAGGTCAGGCATTTTGTTTTTTCAAATAATATAAATGATCAGAACCCAGCTATGTAGTTTCTCAAGAAATGTTTACTTAATGAATACTGTTTATATTACTCTTCTTATTCCTACCATAAACAAAGCCAAGGAACAAAAACATTCTTCATAACACTTTTAATAATCAGGTATTAAACATTCTTTTTTATTTAATTTTTATTTTCTATATTCTATGTTTACATTCCAAAGTCTTTCCCCTTTCCCAGTTCACCCCCACCAGACGTCCCATAATTCCTCTCCCCCCCAACTATTCCCCAATCATCCCCCCCACGATTTCTCTGTTCTGGGTCTACAAAACTGGATCCAAACTTTACAAGCCCAGGATCCTCTCCTTTCTTCTTCTTGGGAGTCATTTGACTTGCTAATTGTGCCTTGAGTATTTAGGGCTTCTGGGCTCATTAATATCCACTTATCAGTGATTGCATTTCATGACTATTCTTTTGTGATTGGGTTAGCTCACTTAGGATGATATTTTCCAGATCTAACCATTTACCTACAAATTGCGTAAGTTCATTATTTTTAATTGCTGAGTAGTATTCCATTGTATAAATATACAACATTTTCTGTATCCATTCCTCCTTTGAGGGATATTTGGGCTCCTTCCAATTTCTGGCTATTATAAACAAGGATGCTATAAACATAGTGGAGCATGTGTCTTTATTGTATGCAGGGGAATCCTCTGGGTATATGCCCAGGAGTGGTATGCCAGGGTCCTCTGGAAGTGACATGCCCAATTTTCTGAGGAATTGCCACACTGATTTCCAGAGCAGTTTTACCATTTTGCAATCCCACCAACAGTGGAGGAGTGTTCCTTTTTCTCCACATTCTTGCCAGCACTTGTTGTCTCTTGAGTTTTTAATCTTAGCCATTCTGACTGGTGTGAGGTGGAATCTCAGGATTGTTTTGATTTGCATTTCCCTGATGACTAATGATGTTGAACATCTCTTAAGGTGTTTCTTGGCCATCTGAATTTCGGCTGGTGAAAATTCTTTGTTTAGTACTGTACCCCATTTTTTGATAGGATTATTTGGTTCTTTGGGGTCTAACTTCTTGAGTTCTTTGTATATATTGGATATTAGCCCTCTGTTGGATATTTGTTTGGTGAAGATCATTTCCCACTTTGTTGGTTGCCGTTTTGTCCTTCTGACAGTGTCCTTTGCCTTACAGAAACTTTGTAATTTTATGAGGTCCCATTTGTCAATTCTTGATCTTAGAGCATAAGCTATTGGTGTTCTGTTCAGGAACTTTCCCCCTGTGCCCATGTCCTCCAGGGTCTTCCCAAGTTTCTTTTCTAATAGTTTTAGTGTGTCTGGTTTTATGTGGAGGTACTTGATCCACTTGGAGTTGATTTTAGTACAAGGAGATAAGAGTGGGTCAATTCGCATTCTTCTGCATGTTGACTTCCAGTTGAAACAGCACAATTTGTTGAAAAGGCTATCTTTTTTCCACTGGATGGTTGTGGCTCCTTTATCAAAGATCAAGTGACCATAAGTCTGTGGGTTCATTTCTGGGTCTTCAATCCTATTCCATTGATCTACCTGCCTGTTGCTGTACCAATACCATGCAGTTTTTAACACAATTGCTCTGTAGTACAGCTTGAGGTCAGGGATATTGATTCCCCCAGAAGTCCTTTTATTGTTGAGAATAGTTTTAGCTATCCTGGGTTTTTTGTTGCTCCAGATGAATTTGAGAATTGCTCTTTCTAGATCTATGAAGAATTGAGTTGGGATTTTGATGGGGATCTCATTGAATCTGTAGATTGCTTTTGGCAATATGGCCATTTTTACTATATTGATCCTTCCAATCCAGGAGCAAGAAATATTTTCCCATCTTCTGAGGTCTTCTTTGATTTCTTTCTTCAAGGACTTGAAGTTTCTGTCATACAGATCTTTCACTTGTTTGGTTAGATTTATGCCAAGATACTTTGTTGTTTGTGGCTATTGTGAAGGGTGTTATTTCCCTAACTTCTTTCTCAGCCTGCTTGTCCTTTGAGTACAAGAAGGCTACTGATTTACTTGAGTTAATTTTATAACCAGCCTCTTTGCTGAAGTTGTTTATCAGCTGTAGAAGTTCTCTGGTGGAGTTTTTTGGGTCACTTAAGTAAACTATCATATAGTCTGCAAATAATGATACTTTGACTTCTTCCTTTCCAATTTGTATCCCTTTGACTTCCTTATGTTGTCTAATTGCTCTCACTAGAACTTCAAGTACTATATTGAAAAGATATGGAGAGAGAGGGCAGCCTTGTCTAGTCCCTGATTTTAGTGGGATTGCTTCAAGTTTCTCTCCATTTATTTTGATGTTGGCTACTGGTTTGCTGTAGATGGCTTTTATTATGTTTAGGTATGTGCCTTGAATTCCTGCTCTTTCCAAGACTTTTAGCATGAAAAGATGCTGAATTTTGTCGAATGCTTTTTCAGCATCTAATGAGATGACCATGTGGTTTTGTTCTTTTAGTTTGTTTAGGTAGTGGATTTCATTGATGGATTTCTGTATATTGAACCATCCCTGCATCCCTGGAATGAAGCCTACTTGATCATGGTAAATGATCATTTTGATATGCTCTTGGATTCGGTTGGCAAGAATTTTATTTAGTATTTTTGCATCAATATTCATAAGAGAAATTGGCCTGTAGTTCTATTTCTTTGTTGGATCTTTTTGTGGTTTAGGTATCAGCGTAATTGTGGTTTGAGGAATGAGTTGGGCAGTGTCCCTTCTGTCTCTATTTTGTGGAATAGTTTGAAGAGTATTGGTGTTAAGTCTTCTTTGAAGGTCTGGTAGAATTCTGCACTAAAACCATCTGGTCCCGTAATTTTCTTGTTTGGGAGGCTTTCTATGACCCCTTCTATTTCTTTAGGGGTTATGGGACTGTTTAGCTGATGTACTTGATGCTGATTTAATTTTGGTATTTGGTATCTGTCTAGGAAATTGTCCATTTCCTCCAGATTGTCCAGTTGTTTTGAGTATAGGTCTTTGTAGTAGGATCTGATGATCTTTTGAATTTCCTCAGTTTCTGTTGTTATATCCCCGTTTTCATTTCTAATTTTGTTAATTTGGATACTGTCTCTGTGCCCTTTCGTTTGTCTAGCTAAGGGTTTATCTATCTTGTTGATTTTCTCGAAGAACCAGCTCTTGGTTTTGTTGATTCTTTGTATGGTTCTCGTTGTTTCTACTTGATTGATTTCAGCCCTTAGTTTGATGATTTCCTGTATTCTACTCCTCCTGGGTGAATTAGCTTCTTTTTGTTCCAGGACCTTCAGGTGTGCTGTTAAGTTGCTAGTGTATCTCTCTCCAGTTTCTTTTTGTTTTGTTTTTTTTGTTTTGTTTTGTTTTTTCGAGACAGGGTTTCTCTGTGTAGTCCTGGCTGTCCTGGAACTCACTCTGTAGACCAGGCTGGCCTTGAACTCAGAAATCCGCCTGCCTCTGCCTCCCAAGTGCTGGGATTACAGGCGTGCACCACCACGCCCGGTTCCAGTTTCTTTTTGAAGGCACTCAGGGCTATGAGTTTTCCTCTTAGCACTGCTTTCATTGTGTCCCAAAGATTTGGGTAGGCCGTACCTTCATTTTCACTGAAGTCTAAAAAGTCTTTGATTTCTTTCTTTATTTTTTCCTTGACCAAGGTGTCATTGAGTAGAGTATTGTTCAGTTTCCATGTGTATGTGGGCTTTCTGTTGTTCTTCTTGCTATTGAAGACCACTTTTACTCCATAGTGATCTGAGAGGAGACAGGGGATTAGTTTGGTCTTCTTGTATTTGTTGAGGTCTGTCTTGTGAACAATTATATGATAAATTTTTGAGAAGGTACTGTGCGGTGCTGAGAAAAAGGTATACTCTTTTGCTTTAGGATGGAAAGTTCTATATATATCTGTTAAATCCAATTGGTCCAAAGCTTCAATTAGTTTCACTGTGTCCCTGTTTAGTTTCTGCTTTCCCGATTGGTCTATTGAGGAGAGTGGAGTCTTGAAGTCACCTACAATTTTTGTGTTAGATGCAATGTGTGCTTTAAGCTTTAGTAAAGTTTCTTTTACGAATGAGGGTGCCCTTACATTTGGGGCATAGATGTTCAGTATTGAGAATTCTTCTTGGTGGATTTTCCCTTTGACAAGCAAGAAGTGACCTTCTGAGTCTCTTTTGATGACTTTAGATTGAAAGTCAATTTTTTCTGATATTAGAATGGCTACTCCGGCTTGTTTCCTGAGACCATTTGCTTGTAAAATTGTCTTCCAGCCTTTTCCTCTAAGGTGGTGTTTGTCTTTGACACTGAGATATGTTTCCTGTATGCAGCAAAATGTAGGGTCCTGTTTCCGTATCCAGTCTGTTAGTCTGTGTCTTTTTATTGGGGAATTGAGTCCATTGATATTAAGAGATATTAAGGAATAGTAATTATTACTTCCTGACATTTTGGGCGTTATTATTATTATTATTATTATTATTATTATTTTTGTATTTGAGTGGTTCTCTTCTTTTGGGTTGGATGAGAGGGGGTTTCTATCTTGTTTCTTCTGGTGTGTAGTTTCCCCCCTTGTGTTGGTATTTTCCTCCTATTATCCTTTGTAGGGCTGGTTTTGTAGATAAGTATTGTGCAAATTTTGTTTTGTCGTGGAATACCTTGGTTTCCCCATCTATGGCAATTGAGAGTTTTGCTGGGTATAGTAGTTTTGGCTGAAGTTTTTGTTCTCTTAGGGTCTGCATGAGGTCTGCCCAGGATCTTCTAGCTTTCATGGTCTCAGGTGAGAAGTCTGGTGTAATTCTGATAGGTCCTCCTTTATATGTTACTTGTCCTTTTTCTCTTACTGCCTTTAATATTCTTTCTTTGTTTAGTACATTTGTGGTTTTGATTATTATGTGACGGGAAGTATTTCTGTTCTGGACCAGTCTATTTGGGGTTCTATAAGCTTCTTGTATATTCATGGGCATCTCTCTCTTTAGGTTGGGGAAGTTTTCTTCCATAATTTTGTAGAAGATATTTGCTGGCCCTTTAAGTTGTAGATCTTCATTCTCATCTATCCCTATAATCCTTAGGTTTGGTCTTCTCATTGTGTCCTGGATTTCCTGAATGTTTTGGGTTACCAGCTTTTTACATTTTGCATTTTCTTTAATTGTTGAATCCATGGTTCCTATGGTATCTTCAGCATCTGAGATTCTGTCTTCTATCTCTTGTATTCTATTGTTGATATTTGCATCTATGACTCCTGATTTCTTCCCAAGGTTTTCTATCTCCAAGGTTGTCTCCCTTTGTGATTTCTTAGTTGTTTGTACTTCTGTTTTTAGATTCTGCATGGTTTTGCTCAGATCTTTCAATTGCTTGTTTGTGTTTTCCTGTAATTCTTTAAGGGATTTTTGTGTTTCCTCTTTTATGACTTCTACTTGTTGACCCATGTTCTCTTGTATTTCTTTAAGTGATTTTTGTTTCTCCCCCATATTGGGATTCATTTTTTGCTCTATAGTCTCCTGGATTTCTTTAGGTGATTTTTGTGTTTGCCTTGTATGGGCTTCTAGCTTTTGATCTATTTTCTCCTCTATTACTTTAAGAAATTTATCTAAGTGTTCCTCTATCAGCATCCTTACCAGTGATTTTAGATCTGAGTCTTGTTTTTCTGGTGTGTTGAGATATCCGAGATTTAATTGTGTTTGCCTTGTAAGGGCTTCTAGCTTTTGATCTATTTTCTCATGTATTACTTTAAGAGATTTATCTAAGTGTTCCTCTATCAGCATCCTGACCAGTGATTTTAGATCTGAGTCTTGTTTTTCTGGTGTTTCAGGGTATCCAAGATTTATTGCTGTCGGGGAACTGGGTAGGGATGCTACCATACTGCCTTGATTTCTGTTAGTAATGATCTTATGTTTGCCTTTTGCCATCTGGTTAACTCTGGTGTTAGTTAGTCCTGTAGTTATTAGCTGGTGCTTGACCCTCCTGTGGGCTCATAGGTCTATTTCCCTGCGACTGGGACACCTGTGGGCTCCTGCTCACAGGTGGCCTGAGTCCCCCGAGGTCTTAAGCTCAGGATATCCCAGGTACTTGGTTCCGCCTGTTGGGCAGCTGCTCTGCACTGCTCCTGCTCAGGGTTTGCTTTCTGGTGTCCTTATTCCCCAG